>CM040423.1:17917070-18457018 GCA_022702705.1 Papilionanthe hookeriana x Papilionanthe teres
ACTGTAGGTTACCTCATCCAAGAAATCCTTGTAAACCTAAAATGAGTGGATTAAGTGTGTTCAAGAGCTTTTACAGTTTGTTAATATTTTAAAAGTGTATTTTTGTTGTTTCTGTAAGTAAACTATGCATGGTAAAGTAAGGAAATAATAAAGCAAAGTAGTAAAGTCCACAAAAAAAAAACTATTAATACATATCTGGGCCTTTGTTACTGCTGCATGGTTAGTATCATAAAGCGTTATATAATTACAAGAAATTTAAATAAATTGTGAAAAGAAGCAAGAAAAGAAAGAAAATCCAGTACGAAGAAGTCGAAAAATATGTTGTGGGAAAATACGAGCAAGTAAAAAAAAAACGCGTAGTCACATATAAAAGAGCATGGCTAAATGTAAGACACTGTGAAGGTGGGGGGTCAGAGCTGGACTGTGTTCTTTATAATTCCAACTTCAAATAAAAGCTACCAACCTAACAATCTAAGAAGTTTAATACCTGACCTCGATCCAATTTATTAGCCATTGAACTTTTATAAGCTTTCATCTAAAATTCGTTAATTTTTCATTAAAGTAGAATTCACTTTAATAAGAAAAAGTAATCAAGTTTCAAAAAGATTTTTGTTATCTTATATTGTAAGTTTTTTTAAAGCATTATAATCCACATGCTAATTACTCTAATCAGACTAGGACTACTAACAACCTAAGAGTGTTGGAGGCAACCCCTACAAAAAGCCGGTGAATAGTATCATTGGTCATATCCCCTTTCCCACAAGATCCTTGAGGTAGGAGATATTAATACAAATTCAACTTCATATCGCTCGTTTAACACATATGAACAAAATTGTCACTGTCCTCGCCACCAATTCTAGTTTTTCTTGAGAAAACTATTGATTAATGTTAAAAACTCGTTTTCTGAATACTTTTTAGGAAAATAAACAAACAAATGTTTTATTCCTAATGTTTATCACATTTGGTTATGAGATATCATGTCAATTATTTATGTCATGAGGTATCTTCTATAATGTCAAGAAGATATTTGTTATTTTGTTTATGATTGTTTTGTTATGTTAAAATTGTTTGTCACTTGTCATGTCATTGTTTCATGTCTTATTGTTGTTTATTTTGTTTTATCATGTCTTGTTGTTTTGTTTAGTACTATTTTGATATCATTTGGTTGCTTTTGTTTAATTTTGATGTCTTTTATTATTTTTATTTCGTTGTCGACGTCCTGCAAAAAAGAGTTAGCACACCCTATAACATGCAAAGAAAATCTAAGCGAGGTTTTTAGGTTTTTATTTGTTTTATGTCATGTCATTTTATTTTTTTCGTCATCTCGCCGTCATCGTCCTACAAAAAAGAGTTAACACACCCTAATACATGCAAAGAAAATCTAAGCGAAGTTTTGTTTTCAACCCTACAAGGTAAATAATGTCAGAAAATAATAGTCGGTCATCATTTTAGAATTGTCAGATGTCCAAATTTAGTTAAGTTTCATTTATTGATTTATGTTTTAATGTCGATTTTAAATTATTTATTTTTGAGATTCATCGTTAAAAATTTTTATGTTTGTTGAAGATTTTATTGTTGTTTATATCAATTCGGGTTTGGATTAATTTTGTTCAAAAATTTATATTGAGTTGGATTTTATTAAGATTTTTGTTGTGTTAATTGAATTTATTTATGTTATGTTAAGTTCGATTTAGGTCAAACTTTATGTTGATTTATCTTGTTTGAATATGGGATGTTAAGATCGATTTAACTTTAGTTCAATTAAATTCAATATTGATTTAAACTTAAAATTTTTGTCGCTTTATGTTATATTAAGTCTTTAAGATTAGACTTAACTTAGGTTGAGTCTAAGTTAACCTTATATTATGTTTAAGTTGAGTTAGGTTGGTTTGAAACTAGGCTTTGAATTATGAAATGACCTTAGTTGAGGTCAGCTTTGGGTTCAAGTTACCTAAGTTATAAGTTTTGAATTAAGTTCAATATGGGTTGAACTAGGTCAATTTAGGTTCAAGTTAGGTTAAACCTAAGTTAGAAAAATTGACTTAAGTTCAATATGTGTTGAACTTAAGTTTAAGTTAACTTAGTTGAACCTAAGTTATAGGTTCTGTTTGATAAGGGTTTGTAGTTAATTTGGGTTAAACCATAGTGATTTAAGGCTAATTAAAACTAATTTGGGTAGAGTTTAATTAATTAATTAGAATTAATTAAGGTTAGGTCTAATTGTTTTAAAGTTTGTTAAAGTTTAGTTTAATTAAGACTTAATGGTTTAATTAGGTCTAATGGGTTAGACCTAATTAGGATTTAGGTTTGACTAAGTCTAATTTAATTAAGACTTAATGATTTAATTAGGTCTAACATGTTAAACCTATTTAGGGTTTAAGTTAATTTAATATGTCCTTAAACTTAATTAAAGTTTAATATTTATATTAAGGCTTAATTAATTAAGTTTAATATGTCTTTGAACTTAATTAAAATTTAATTTTTATATTAAGGCTTAATTAATTAAGTTTAATATGTCCTTCAACTTAATTAAAATTTAATTTTTATATTAAGGTTTAATTAATTAAATTTAATATGTCCTTAAACTTAATTAAAATTTAATTTTTATATTTAAGGTTTAATTAATTAAGTTTAACATTTCCTTAAACTTAATTAAAATTTAATTTTTATATTAAGGTTTAATTAATTAAGTTTAATATGTCCTTAAACTTAATTAAAATTTAATTTTTTTATTAAGGTTTAATTAATTAAGTTTAATATGTCCTTAAACTTAATTAAAATTTAATTTTTATATTAAGGTTTAGTTAATTAAGTTTAATATGTCCTTAAATTTAATTAATATTTAATTTTTGAATTAAACCTAATGTAATTAAGGTTTAATTGATTAATTAAGTCTAACTTGATGTCTTAGACTTAATTAGGATTTGATTTTACCCTAAGCCTAATGTAATGAAGGCTAAGGATAATTAATTAGGTTTAATATATGGTTAAACCTAATTAGGTTTTAACTTTGTTTTACCCTAATTTAATGAAAGATTAATAGGTTTAATTAGGGTTAATATTAAATCAATCTAATTATATTCTCATTTGAGTTCATTTGATGTTTAAACTCAAATTTGACCTAACTCATGGTGGATGAGTTAAGTGATGTGGATATTAAATTTTAAACTATTTTTTGTGTTTTAAATTTTAGAATTTTTAACCTTATCAAAAGAAATTTCATTTTAAATTTTTGAATGGTTAGAATATGTCATTTTAGGGTTGTTCCCCTAAATTCCCAGTCAATTTCCAATTTAATCTTTCTATTTTCTGATTTTTCGAATTATTACTGAAAATAATTAGTAAATTTCATGAAAATTAAGAAATTTTATCCTAGAGAATTTTCCTGTCTTTGGAAAATTCAGAGATTGCTCCTAAGGTGCTAGGAATTATTCCCTCAAATTTTCATATTTTTCTAACTTATAAATATTTTTTAATAATTAAAATACTCCATAGAGTATTTAATTAGTTTAAAATTAAATATAAATCAAAAACTAAAAATTTCAATTCCACATTGTAGTGCTCACTGTCCTGAATCCAGAGGTATTTTTTTTGTTTTTATTATTTTTCTATGCAAAGTTATGAATTTTTTATTATATTAAGAATAATATGTATTTATTAATCCTTAAACTAAACAGAAATTATAAAACAACGCCGCGTGTCCTCGTATAGATCGAAAACATGCTCAATCCGCTGCGGGGAGCTGAACAGCAGAGATGGTATAATTTAATCAGAGCCGTCCATTTTTTTGAACAGAAGATCAGACGGCTCTTGATCATCTTCCTCCTCCCGACTCAACCAGAACACCGTCCGTGTTCTAGGTACAAAATCTCACTCAATCCTTGATGGATTTGAGTAAATCTTGTTCCTATAGCTTCATCCGAGGGAGACGAAGACATCCATATGGCTTTGTTAGGGTTTTGAAAATGTTTTCTTCACAATGTCTCAAACCCGAATGCCATTAAAGA
Organism: Papilionanthe hookeriana x Papilionanthe teres; assembly: GCA_022702705.1. Taxonomy (NCBI): domain Eukaryota; kingdom Viridiplantae; phylum Streptophyta; class Magnoliopsida; order Asparagales; family Orchidaceae; genus Papilionanthe; species Papilionanthe hookeriana x Papilionanthe teres. The sequence goes on from CM040423.1 coordinate 17,921,078, forward strand.
AGAAAATCCATACCTTGGCCACAGTGCGTTTGGCTTCAAATTGATTGGTTTGGAATCTTTGTGTGGTCCTACGAAGGCTCTCTGTCAGTTCAATTTGATGTCAAATTAGGTCCCTATATGATTTTTAACAAAAGGGGCTCGATTTGGGGGAAGAAGTTCAAACAGTGGCTTAGAGGCTCTGGGGATGGCAATTTTTGATTGGGCTTGTCCTCACACAGTCCCTAGATGGATTTAGGATGGTTAATCTGAAGGTTTGAGTTTTTTGCTTTCACACTTCCATTTTGCCTGGTTTTGAGCTTCTTGAGTTGTCTCAATTAGGAAAGATGAGTAGTTAATAGGGATTGATTTAAATGGGGCTCCATTGCCTAGGTCCTAAGGAAGTATTTTGGTGTTCAAACTTTTTTGATATGGGTCGTGGGGAAGGATTTCCTTTTTTTGGCCTCTCTTCTTCATGTCCTCCGATTAGGGCTTTTTTATAGCCATGGGAAAGCTTGGGTGAGCTTGGGTTGAGCTAGACTTGTCTAGGGGAGTTGCCAACTTGTTCATTAATGCTTAGAGATAGGATTTCGGTTGTTGGCATGATGGAATTTACAATTTCCAAGGGTAAACCATGTGTGGTTTACCCTTGGTGTGAGCTTAACTCCATGATTTTGCTTTCTACTATTGGTTTGAATAGGAGGTGTTCACATTGGTTCAAATATCAGGAATCAACCTTCCCATAGAGTCATTCAATGTTGGTGAGGGGAGAATGACACATAGGCTTCACACTCATCCATTTTCATCGTTAGCTCTAACTATGGTAAATGGCTAACTCAAATTATATCTTCTCTCTATTGGATGAGAGAGATGTGCATGGTGACTCGAGGAGGGCAAGATATCTTCCATTCAACATGTCATTTAAATTTGATGAGAACCATGTAATTGTTTCTTTTTTCTATTTTTTATAATTTTTTCATGATTAGGTATAATGTGATTTAACCATGGTATAAGGGTATAAGGGTGAGGTTAAGTGGTGTTTAATCCTTATTGGTTTGTCTATGACACGCTTAAAATGACAAGCCACATCATCTCATGCAAAGGAATGACTTATAGTTTGAGTTTGGGAGAGTGACACCTCATTTCCCTTCATGATGATGCCTTCATGATGAATTTTAACCATGGTTATGATGATGTGTTATGAATCATCCAATGGTTTAATTCATTTGTAATAGGTGTTATGGGTCAAGTATAACCTATGTGAGGTTATCATGATGTCATTAATTAGCTTGGAAATTTGAAAACCATTTATTATGTCATAAATGGTGTCATATATCCAAATTTCATTTTATAACTTTTTTAATTGAATTTCCATTTTTAATTAATTATGTCATTAATTAAAAATATTGAAAATTTAATTATTAGCTAATAAATTAATTAAAATTATTTGGAATCAATTATTTGATTAATTTTATCATTTTTTATTCAAAATTGGGTATTTTGACTAAATTTGATAAATATTGACTATGGTTGACGATGGTTGACCTATTTTGGTCCATGTATGACCAATTTTGACTTTCCTAACCTTGTCATGGGGTTAGTCATAAGGTCCAAAAATTTTATCATTTGGGGTGTAATTTGGTTATGTTGACCCATTTTAAAATTAAGTCAATCTGAAGGTCAATTTGGTGACTTTTGGATTTATATTTTGGTTACTTTGATCAATGTCAAGTTGGTCATATCAATGTCTGTCTTTGAAGTCAATGTGGCTTATGGGGTATTTTACCCTAATCATTAGGGTTTAATGACCATCAATGATATTTAGGAAGTTACTATTAGTATAATTTCTATTTCGAACTAAATTTGAAATGATCCTCACAAAAGTGAGGTTAACAGTATTTCTTTAGATATCGTCCATTTATTGGCAACATGGGTTTATCCCCTCGAGAATCTACCAACTGGTACGACCCACTGGAGAAAACTTGTTCTACCATGGTCCTTCCCAAGTCGGTTCAAATTTTTGACATATCTTGTGGTGTGCAAGAATAGATCTTCTGAGAATGAGTACAAGGTCACTGATTTTGAACGACCTTGGGCAGACCGATTTATCGTGGGCTTGAATCATTTTTGCTTGGTAGAGTTCTAGATTTTGTTGTGGGAGTAATCTTTTTCCTTCGAGACTTTCCAATTTTGCAAGTCGAAGTTTGGAATTCTCTTCTGTTGTAATTTGGCTGGCGACAGTGACTAGGAGTGATGGTAGTTGAACTTCTAGCGGAAGAACTGCCTCGGACACGTACACAAGTGCGTAAGGTGTAGAATGCGTCAGTGTTCTAACTGTCGTCCTGTAGGCCCACAAAGCTCCAGTAACTTCTCGTGACATCTTCTTTTGTTGTCGTCAGGGTCTTCTTTAAGATTTGTATGAGTGTTTTGTTGAAGGCTTCTACCAAGCCATTTGCTCTAGGGTAATAGATTATAGAGTATCTTCAATCTATCCCGTGTCTTCTGACAAAATTGTTAATCTTCGTGCTCTTGAAAGTAGACCCATTATTAGAGATGATCCTTCGTGGCACACCGAACCGGTAGACAACCTGATTCTTGATGAACTGTAGAACCTGCTGTGCTATGACTTCCTGTAGCGTCACTGCCTCTGCCCATTTGGAGAAGTAATTGGTAGCTGCTAGTATAAACCTGTGTCCTTTGGATGACGGAGGGTCTATCAGACCTACTATATCCGTGCCCTAACACTCGAATGGCCACGAGACAATCGTGGGGTGTAGAACATTCAAAGGTTGGTGCAAGACTACTCCGTGTACTTAACACTGATGATATTTCTTTGCTATGTCCACACAGTCAGGCATCATTGCCAGCCAATAGTATCCGAGCCTCCTGATTTTCATCTTCATTTTCGGCCCTGACTGGTGAGCACCACATAATCCAGCATGTACCTCTTTGACAACTTTCTATGCTTCTTCTCTACTGAGACATCTGTGCCATATCAGATCGAAGGATCTCATGTACAAAACATTATCAATTAAGGCATACGTGAAAGCTCTCTTTTGAATGTGATGCATCGCTAACTTATCATCCGGCAGTCTTCCTGTTTACAGATATTCTTTTATCGGTTGACGCCAATCCTCTATATCACCTGACACTGTAGCTGTCATCTCTCTTTTCTAATCTTATGCAAACTCTTGAGGTTGATCTACAACAAAACTTGATGCACTTTCACGGTAATATCTATCGAATCTTTGGGGGACAAGCTAATTCTTTAGCAAGCTTTGCCAAAGTATTTACATGGGCATTGTGTGCTCAAGGGATCCTATAGAAGATCACAATTGGAATATGCTCTAGCAAGTTCATCGTGATCGGTAGTATACTTCTCATCTTGGTTTCAGAATTTTATACTGTCCTGCCACTTGCTGTATGAAGAGTTGTGGGTCGCCATAAATGGCAATGTTTGTAATTTCCAATAATATTGTTAATTCCAAACTGGTGATTAGAGCTTTATATTCTGCTTCGTTATTGGCACACGACTCTATCAGGTGGTAGGAATACCTTAGTATGGCCCGATCTGGTGTCATGATGATCAGACCAATTCTTGCTTTGTCGGGTATCACTGTTTGTTGTCCTTTTCTCTTCTGGCTGATTACGCTCCATCAAAGTACATTTCCCAATGTTGAGAGTTAGAGTCTTCCACTTGTATTATTTGTTCATCTGGTAAGTCATCGTTGAAAGGGGACCCAGCTAGTAGTGGGTGCGCTGTGAGAAAATCAGCGAGAATCTGGCCTTTGATAGCGCAAAGGGGCACAACAGTTATATAAAATTGCAATAATATTATCGACCACCTTGCTAAGCATCCGGAAAGTGTTGGTCAAGTCATCAAATATTATAATGGATTAACTTTCAAGATCTGGGTTACCTTATGAGACAACATGTAGTGTCTAAGCTTTTGAACGACGAAAACCAAAGCTAGACAATGTTTTTCGATAGGAGGATACTTTACTTCTGCCGGTATTAGACATCGACTCAAGTAGTAGAGGGCATTCTCGTTACCCTCATCATTGACTTGAGTAAGTAAAGCTCTGAGGGATTCGTCTAAATCTGCGTTATAAAGTATCATTGGTCTACCCGGGATAGGAGCTGCTAAAACAGGAGGTGTCGTTAGGTATCTTAAAAAGTCCATTGACATGGCTCTCCCTAAATAAATTTGACATCCTTTCGAAGTAAGTTCGAAAAGGGTAGACACCTCCCTGACATATTAGATATGAAGCATCTTAAGTATGCCAATTTTCCTTAAAAAGAATGTAATTGTTTCATGGTTCTGGGAGCAGGCATTTCTAAGATAGCTATAATCTTCTCTGGGTCGATCTTGAATCCTAGATATTTCAAGAAGATAACACCGAAGGCGCACTTTAAGGGATTCATCTTGACATTATATTACCGTAATCGTTCAAATACGATCCTCAAATCATACATGTAGTTCTTTTTTACTTTGCTTTTGATGACCAAATCGTCCACATAACATTCCCCTTGGTTGTGGATGAGTTCATTGAAGATCTTCGTCATTGCACTTTGGTAGGTAGCTCTGACATTCTACAATCCGAACGACATCACGGTGTAGCAGTAGATCCCAATCCGAGTTCTGAAATCTGTGAGCGTCACGTCTTCCGGGGCCATCTTAATTTGGTTGTATCCTGAAAATCCATCCATGAAGGAGAAAATTTCATGTGATGACGCAATGATCACCATTAATTCTGGTATTGGTAAAGGGAATTCATCTTTCAGACATGTTTATCTAAGTCCCTGAAGTCAACACATACTTGTATCTGTCCATTTTTCTTCTTAACTGGCACGATGTTAGCTAACCATGTCAGATACTGTTCTCAGACAAAGTTAACATATATTAATTTCTTTGTTTCTGTCGTAACTTGTTGTTCTATTTCTAGGTGCATTCTTCTGGGAGATTGCTTTACTGATGTTGTACTTTGATTCACTCCTACTCGTTGAACTGTAACCTCTAGAGATAGTCCAGGCATTTTGTTATAGCTCCAAGCGAACCAGTCCTTAAATTCTGACAGTAACTTAACCAAGCCTGTAACCTCTTCTTTGTTGAGTAACAAATGTATGAAAGTGGGTCAGGGCTGCTCCTCAGTCCCGAGATTGATTTTTTTTAATTCGTCCACTGTTGACTTGATTTCTTCTTCGAATTCAAGCGGAGCATATTCTATTTGTTGATCTTCGAATTCATCTTGAATGTCAAGTCAATTTTCTGCTAGCTGAATAGTAACAACCAAGAAAAATCCCGAGTCATCGACAAAAATTATTAATTTTTGAGTTGAGTTTCTTTCGAATTGAGTTTCTTTCCTTTTATATTCCCTAATTTTTTAAGCCATTGTAGCTTGTCCTTTAGTAATTTCTTTGGCACATATTCTTTTTGAATTAATTTTTGTACACATGGAGAAAAGTAAACAAAAGTTAATTCCAATAATTCATTAGAGTCATTTTCTTCGAGAGTTACAGAAGGTGCAGAAGTAGAAGGAAAAGCTTGATAAACTTGATCGATTTAAATCCATCATTATGTACTTTCTTGACCTCCATACTCTCGATCTTCTGAAGATGAATCAGTGTTAGGGACATGGTTTAAACATAATGGTTAATCCGATCGTACATTAATTCTTATTCATAATTTTCTACGTCTTCGAAAGAGATCTCGAATTAAGGCTTCTTCTGACCTATCATCATTGTTTCTTTATTGAATTCATCATCTTTGAAGCTTCCTTCTACGTTAATGTTGATCGCGGGCTTCATCCGTTCAACAATCTGGTGAGTTCTCCCTCGCCCACATCGTCTGCCTTGACCTCAGATGCGTGGACTAAAACAACCTCCACAACTCATTGCGAAAGAGTGGTGGGAGGTTCTTGAACTGGAGGTATATGGTCTTGTTTATGTAGTTCTTCTGAATCTTTAATTTTGTTTGTCACAACTTCTCTTGAAAATACTGTATTCTTCAGAGGATCGTAGTAGGCGGCGTCATCATGGATGTCTACTTCATGTATTTGTCGGCATATTTTTAAGTTATATATTTTGAAAAGGGGTGGTCACCTATAGAAGTTGTCGGCGAGTTTTATTTTAAATTAAGTTTATTGTATATATAGTTTTAAATAATTTGAAAAGTAGCATTTGATTTTGAAAATAATTTTAAGTTTAAAAATTTTAAGATATGAAATCAAACACATCCCAAATAGTATATATAAACGAGCACCACACCACAAATCGTATATCTATCCCAATGAATAGACACACTGCTTGATGATAGGGCTTGATTAAATAAACTAGAAGATTTGTGACATCCGTTTGGTCTGCAAACCAACTTTATAAGCCGACAAGTTCCCCTGCTTAATATAAAGAAATTAAGCAGGGTTATATTACCTGGGTTCTTAAAGTTCCCTATAAGGGAAAGCCCCTATAGTTAATTACAACTTAAATGTCCGAAAACATTTAAGAAAACTCTCGATAATGATCAGTGGTTTTGCTCTCAAGAATTTTAAAGTTTAAGGTTTTCAAACAATTGGATTTGTGAAATTTCAATTGTGAATATCTCAAATTTAAAACAGTTTATTTTAGGAGTCCAAAAGAAGAGAAGTAGGGGATGTTACGGACCCGAAGTGAACTTCAGTGACTTCCCAACTATCCTATGGTTTGGCTTCAATTTGAGAGTATTTATTTGATTTTTCATCCTGCCAATTTTAGTTAATTAGAACTTATATTTGTATGACATAATCATACAAATAGCCTCGAAGATGTGAGGGTTTATATCGTACCAAACGACTACCTCGGAGTCCTAAGACGAGTTAAGGCTTAATTTGCATAATATGATTATACAAATGCCTAATGAAAAGTTGAGGATTTATGTTGCACTAGGCAAACTACCATGAAATCCTCTGGCTTGATTATTTAATTCTAAGAAAGGTTTTGCTGAAGTAGACTCAAGTTTTGCTGATGAAGATGGTCGTGCTACCCACCATGTTCCAAGCTCCTTATTGTTGCAGAGGTTTGGTTTTAGAAGGTGACAATCAAGAGATGAGAGAAGTGTTTGGTTTAGAAAGTTTGAAAATTGAGATGGCTTAATGTTTTAATTAAAACAAATCTTAAAGTTGATTAAGCAGAACTGATTAAGATCTCAAGGTTCCGTCATCCCGGCACCGCTATTTTCATCAGATTCACTTAGTCCAAATGAATTTGTTAAACTCAACTGAATGAGTTCCACACATTCATTTAGACCGTGGGAAATCTCGTTAGCAACACGTGGGTTACATCATCTGAGGGATTCATGATCATCCAACGAGACGTTTTAATTTAGTTGTAGTTGTAGTTTTGTTGTTCTGTTTGTGATTAAATTTTGAGTTGTTTTATCTTTTGAATGTTGTGGTGGTGAATTTTATCTTGTTGTGACTTTTTATTTTAGTTTTGGGTTTTAGTTTTGTGGCTATCCTAAAGTTTTCAGTTTTCATGCAGGGTAACATTGTTGTTAAACATGCACGTTTGCAAGAAAGAAGTGAAGTACAGTACAAGTAAATTGCAATAAAATAAAAAACGTACCTGGAGGGCCTTCTCGTCATTCTAGGTTGCACTTAAAACACATATCAGAACATTTAAATATTTGCAACAAGTACCTCAGTAAAACTAAGGGAAGGTTCTGGTTGTCTACCAAAATCCTAATCCTGTTGCTAGTCAATTCCTATGACGACTAGGTTCTTGTGTTTTATGGATGATTTTCTTTACCAAAGAACAATTAAGTTCAATTGTTCTTCTAAAACACCTCATCATATTGAGAAATTTCTCAGTACGAGTCCTGAACATCTTTTTAATACTTCAGAGATTATTTCGAGTCTAAAAGAATTTCATTATACAGGTGATTTGGTCATCCAAGAATTTAGTTAAGTTTTGTTTCTTGCTCAGTGAACTTGGACATTTGATTATCCGATGAGTTAAGTGACATTTCACTTGACACTCAATTTAAAGGTTATGAAGGTGAAAGCCTTCAGGGGCAGATTAGTTCATCAAAGGATTTAACCATTCTTAATTGAAATTTGAGTTAGAGAATTAAAGTGGTTTTGATTTAATTATAAAGTTTCATTTGATCTTTTTAAGTGTTTTAAACCATTTTAAGTTCGAATAGTATTCAAATTGTTTTAATTCAATTAAACTTTATATTTTAAATGATCTTAATGTTTTAAATTAATTTTAATGTCTTAAATTGATTTAATTTATAATTTATGATGTTTTAATCATGAATTATTCAATGTTAATCTTTGATATTTCAAATTATTTAAATTGAAAGAGGTGTTTAGATGATTTAATTTCATTAAATTTTAATGATTCAAATTTGATTTAAATTAATCATAGTATTTTAGGTTAATTTTAATTGGTTTGATTTTCACATTTTTAATTATGAATTGTTTTAAGATTATTTAATGTTTCAAATTTGTTTTAAGTTTGTTCTTAAGGGATTTCAAATTAGTTTTAAATATTTTAAATTTATTTTATTTTGATTATTAAATTATTTAATGTTTTAAGCTTTAACTTAATTAAAAAATTATCTCCTTTTTAATCATTAATTTTGATCATTATTTCTCTATAATTAATTAAAAGTTGAATATTATTACAGTTAGAGATTTTAGATTAAAGAATTGATATCTTCTTAAGTCATATCCCTAATCTTGATATTCCAAATCTTAATTATTCTTCCAAAATTTAAATGGCTTAATTAATTAAAATTTCATTTTTGATATTTTCAAAGTGATTAATGGGTTTCTACTCTTTTATTCCCTAAGTTTCAATCATTTAAGAGAAAATTAAGATCAGACATTTTACCCTCCCTTTGATTAGGCCTAAGTTATTAATTAGGGTTAAAAATCCTTAATTACCTTTATGCCCTTTTAAGCATATTCATTTCATAACTCACTAAATTGAGCTCAAATGAACTTAAAAATTTTATGCCACTTCACTCAGATGTCAATTAAAATATTAGAGGAGAAAATGTGATTTTTATATTTTTAATTTAATTTATATAATTATTTTTAATGAAAAATAAGAGTTTTCAATGGAAATTCGACAACATGATCAAGGTAAAGTTTCTATCCTTAGGAAAATTATGGGATGTTGCTACTAACCAGAGGACCACTTGGACCAATTTTGGTGATTTTTTTGAATTATATTTCATTTATTATAATTATTTTAAGTTTTGGATTTTATAGTTTTCTTATGTCCCTCTAACCTCAAGGAAGTCAGAGAAACAAATTTTATATTTTTCTGATTTTTCTTTGATTTATTAGAATTATTTTAGTGGGAAGGTTTGAAAATTCATTTTTTAACATTAAAAATTACATTAAACTTTTAAAATTAAATATCTTAACCTAGAGACTTAGGAAAAATATTTGGTTGGTTCCCAAGTGATTAGGGAACAAAATATAACATTTTCGTGAGTTTTAATACTTTTGTGATTTTTTAAAATTTTTAATTATTAAAATATTAAAAATCGGGTTAAAAATGAAATTTCTTAGAAAAATCAAATTTTAATTTTCTTAGAATCCTTTGACACCAGAGAGCCCACAAAACAAGTTGGTGAATTTTTGAAATGTATTTTCGGTTTTATGAATTTTGTTAATTTTTAAAATAGCTATGTCACTTAATTAATTCATTTAATGGGTCAAATTAACTCCAATTGACTTGAAATTTTTATGTGAGGTTCTCTGCATCCTAAGTGATAATGGAAAATTATTTTCAAGTGATTTTGATGTGTGGTTACTCCTAATTAATTAGAGCTCAATTTTAAGTGTTTGGGCTAATTAGGGTTATTTTTAAGAAATTAAATCAAACCATAACTTTCCTAGGGTCCTCTGGTCCTGAGACACCTCCACTAATTTTTCTAGATTTTTCTTAATAATATGCTAATTATTAGAATTAAAATACCAAAACAGACATAACTTGGAAAATAGAAAACTTGCCATAGAGATGGCCTCTGGCCTTAGAAAATTTAGGGAATGTTCCCAAGAACAGAGGCTACAAAAGCCCTATGGTCTCATGCCATGGTGAATTATGTATACAAATGGAGAATTAAAACATCACAGAGAGTATTTAAATCATTAAAAATCATAGACTCAACAAATTAACTTAATTCTTTTTCCACATTATTCTCCTCTGTTTAATGAGCAAGAGGCAATTTTTATTTTATTTTTATGATTTTTCTATGCGAAGATATGAATTTTTGAAGTTATGGCTATTTAATAAATTCAGAAAATCCTTATTTTCCTACTTAACCATGTCGGCGCCACCTCAACCTACGGCAGGTCGAAGCTCCACGCTTCGCTTCCTGGTTTATGCCGCCATCTGACTCGGAAACCACGTGGCCCACGGTTCATGTATCGATGTTTCATCCAGCGTGATCCTTGTTGTTCACCCGATACACAAGCCATCCGACGGTCGCTGGTCATCGTCTACGACTGGTGCGTCCCGAGAGCCGTCCAGCTTCCAACCCTAAGATCTTACTCTATACTTAACCAAATCACATGTGGTTTCGTCCTACATGATCGTCTAGACAAGAGCTACACATCCATACGACTAACATGCATTGAAATCGACTGGAAGCTCAGGTTAAGGAGAAATCTCCATACCTTGGATCAAGAGGTGAAGCCTCGATTGAATTTGTTATGCACGTTCGTTGGAGCTGGAGGAGTCTAGGGATGAAGCCTCTGGTCCTGGTGAATTGCCTAGGTGTGACTTCGTCCAAGCCCGATATCAAACCTTGGCTGATAGAAGGAATAGCTGGCCTGGTAAGGGGGCTTTCAGTGGGGAACTTCCTCTCTACCTCTGTTGAAGGTGTGGGAGAAGTTAATTTAATTTCTGTGGAGGTTGGGTGAGTGTCATGTTTTGGGGTGGATTTTGGGTTGAGAAATTAAGCTCTTTTAATGGAGATTAGGGCAGGGAAGCAGTGGGTATTGAGTTCTTTGTGCTAGGAGACAAGTTTGGAGTGAATTGGGCAGAGTTTTGATAAGGTTGGTTTCAGCACCTTCTTTGGTCGTGAGGGAGGTGAGTTTAAATAGCCATGGCCATGGCTGCTTTCAGGGAGGTTTAGAAGCTGGAATTTGCTGCCAAGGGGAGATAAAGAACACCCACAATGGCCATTTGGGTTGGGACAGCTCAGTAGGTAGATTTTAAAATTTTGAATTCCAGTGAAGCTCTCGGCCTGGTGTTTTCCGGCGAGCCAGGTGGTGGTCTGGCCAGGTTCAAGTCACCCTCATGGTCGGTGGGGTCAGGGCTTGAGGTTTGTGAGTTCAATTGGCTGCTGCCATGTGTAAAGAAGTTGATTTAAATTGCATGGGGGAAGGGTTCATTTTGGGTCAAAATGGCCAAGTCATGCTTTTGGGTTTGGTGCACCCTTCAAGATGGCTTTGGGCTGATGGGGAATCGGTTGGGTCAGCTAGGAAAGGGTGGTGAAGTCCCCATCCATAAATATTTGGATTAATCATGTATTAAGGTGAAGCATTAAAAGAGTTAAAACTTTTCAAGGGGGTTTAAAAGAGGCTCCTCCTTTTCAAATTAATGGTATGGTGATGTGTAAAGTAGCTCCCAAGGCTTGCATATGGCTTGTGCATGGCTCAATGGCTCCATGTGGCTTGGGGCAAAGCTTGGTCAATTTCATGGAAAAGGGTTTTTGAAATTTTGGGTATTTTGATGGAAAATTTTCATGAGGCCATATTTGGTTTGATTAAATGATGAAATAAAACATAGGGGATGATTTTATTAAATGGATGATGGGAAGAAAATGTCATGTGGGCTTTAGAGCCAATTTTGGGCTTTTTAAGTTTAGTGAAAATGGGCTTTTAAATGTTTTAGGAAAGTGGGCTTTTATGTTTCAAAACAAACTTTTTGGATGAAAATTTGATAAAAGGTTGAGCCAAATAAATATTTTAACTGGTTTAGAAATGTGCCATGAGTGATTTGGAACAATTTTGGGGTAATTTGGAGTTGAATTGGGTTTAATTTGGGTCTTTTAGTAATAGGACCAAAGTGGGTCAAATTGGGCTAACTTGGGCTAAAGTTGGGCTAATGTTGGGTTTGATGTAAAATTAATGTTTCAAAAGGTTTATGGGAGTGTTACAAAGAGTTTCCAATTTTGGTTGGGTCTTGATTTTGGGATTTGGGCTTGTTTGGGTTCATGGTTGGTTTAGGCCAATTTGGAGAATTTTGGTTTGAGTTAGGCTTGAGTGAAGTTTAGGTTCAAATTTGGGGCAAATTAATGCAGAGTTAGGTTTTTGAGGATGTTAGAAAGGTTTTAAAACAAATTTGGGGAAAATTGGGTGACATTTGGGTTGAATTTGGGATGGATTGGGTTTGTTGGTCATTTTGGGCCTTAAGGGCTAATTTGGGACTTTTGATGCAATTGGGTTAAATTGACAAAATTGGGGTATGTGGCAGTTAGAAAAAATAAAATTGAGAATATTTGGGATTTTTTGAAATTTTTTGAGAATTTATTGGAATTTTTGGATTTTTGAGCCAAAAAGGGTATTTTGGGTATTTGGAGGTTATTTGGAGGGTATTGGGGTATTTTTTGAAATGTTTGGTATATTTGGTTATGGCTAATCAATTTGAGTGGTGAGGAATTTTTACAATTGATTTTTAAATATTTTGGGTAATTTAGGCAATTTTTGGATTTTTTTTTTGCAATTTCAAGGGCATTTGGTAGGTTTGGTGGATTTAGGGCCCCAGGGGTCAAAAATTGAAATTTGGAAAAAATGAAGATTGATTAAATGTGAGTAAAATGAAACCATTTTGGTTGAACCAGAAATCCATATTAAGCTCACTAGAGCCTTGAGAGGACTCATTTTAGACACTCAATATGTTGTTCCTAACCCTCTTAGCTAGGGGCTTAGGGGTTGAGGTCCATCCATATGAATTTCCTACATGAGTCAGAAAGCCAAGTTGGGTAAGAGTGGTTTTAGGATTTGGAATATGTGTGAGAGTGTGGTGTGTGCAAGCTGGACCTCACCAAGACCAGGCCACCCAGGGTAATCCTAAGGCCAAATAATCCTATTGGAACTCATCCTTGAACCTCCACATTTGACTTTTAACCTTCCAAAGGGGCTTGGAGGTTTATGGTCATTCGTGTGGAGTTCAAGAAAACTTAAGAGGTGTTTGAATTTCTAAGTGGTGGGTTCCATTTCTAGTCCTCTAGGATAGTCAAAGGGAAAACCTATGGCTAGATCCTAAGCACTAAGAAGAGAAAAGACCTAACCAAAAATGAGGTCAACAATATTGAGAGAGGTTTTAAGTCTCCCTTAATGCAATGTTTTTGTCCATCTTTGTAGTACTTGATGCATTGGTGAAATGAAGACAGGAACATATTGTACTCATGAAGCCATGGACGACCAAGCAAGGTATTAAACGAAGTATCTGCGTCGATGACATGGAACATTGTTGTTGTTACTAGATTTCTAACTTTCATTTACAACGTTATAAATCAGAGAGCTCTTTCTCCTTTCTGGTTGAATCCCCTTAACATCATTTTATCTGTAGTGAGCTCTCGCGCGTCGAAGTCTAGGTAAGCTAACGTTTGTAGACTCATTATGTTGAGTGACGCTCCAATATGTACTAACACCCTGGAAAGTACAAACTGCCGATGAAGACAGAACTGTAGAGCGGACGGTTGTGATCGGCTGTACCGAGTAGCAAATCTTCATCGGTGAAGGTTACACCAGACAATCCTTTCAAAGTACAAACTCTATATGAGGATGTGCTAGCAAATTGTGCTAAGCAAATATCTGGATCAAGTAAAGCCTTGATCAGATTTTCTCTCATCTCCTTTGACAGGATCAAAGCATCGTAAATGCTTAGTTTGGCTGGAAACTTCCTGAGATGTGCTAGTACATTGTAATCCACTTTTTTTTTACTTCTGGATCTTGCTTCGAGTTTGTACTTATTCTGTTGCAGGAGGTATTTCTTCTTAGGTAATCATCTGTTTTCCTTTATCTGCTAGAGCTATCCTTGGCGGTAAAACCTTTTCACTTCCTAAATGTACTTCCTTTATTTCCTTCTCTGGACCTTGAGGTTCCCTTATTATTATAGCTGGCTCTTCTGGTGTCATTTCTGTATTTGAAAGATCCAGATTTATTGCAAGCGGAGTTTCTTTGCATTTGAGGACTGGCTCCTCACTCCTCATGCTGTCGTAACCAGTGTTGTCGATATCTTCTTCGTCTTTGCCAACATCTTTGTCGGGAGCTAACGTGATTTGAGGATCATTTTGGAAATCAAAATCAGGGTTAGATAGGTTGTGATTAGTTATGTCATCACTAGAAACAGTAATAACATAGCCAACATCGTTTCTATTATCATTATGAGACCCTAGATGGGCATAAAGATAATCGTATAAAGTCAGGGGTTCAAGGGATTTCACCCCAAAATCTGAGAAAACCAATCTAACAGGAGCAGCCCCTATCCTACCCTTTGCGCTATCATCCTTAATTTCATTCGCAATCTCTTTCTTTCTTCTTTCCTGTTGTTGTAACCTCCTCGGTGGAATCTTCATCATGGACTGAGCTGGTGATAGATCCCAAGCAGCAGCTTTCTTTGAAGTGGACTGAATTTGATCCAGGACTTTCTTGAGCTCATTCCAAATCGCACTGCATCCACCTTTGCTAGCATATGGGTTGATCAGAGAGATTGGCTCGACCGAAATCACATTGATAGAATCTCTTTCAGGCTCTTTCAAATATTCCTTTGGTATTGTCATATTCCCTTCTATGTAATTTCTTTCGAGCCAATCCTTAAAGCTGAAGCAGTTTTCTATGGTGTGGCCGAGCATCCTGTGATAGGGACAAAAGATGGGTTGATCTTTCTCATTTATCTCTTCCAGCTTCCTTGGCTCAGGTAATCTAAACTCGGGCTTCTTCATCAGATTCTTGAACATATTTTCCACGGCATCGTCTTTGAAGGAGTAATTCCTACGTAGCTGTACTGACATTATCGGGTCCTATTGTCGGCATTATTTTAGGTTATGTGTTGTATTTTGAAAAGGGGTCGCCAACCTAAATTGTAGACGAATTTTAGATTTTTAAATTCAATTTAAATGTATATATATAATTTGAAAAGTAGTGTTTAATTTTTAAAAATAATTTTAAGTTTGAAAATTTTAAGATATGAAATCAAACCGATCTCACATCCCAAATAGTTTATATAAACGAGCACCATACCACAAACCGTGTATCTATCTCGAAGAATAGACAAATGCTTGATGATGGGGCTCGATTAAATAAACTAGAAGATTTGTGACATCTGTTTGGTCTGCGAACCAATTTTATAAGCCGACAAGTTCCCCTGCTTAATATAAAGGAATTAAGCAGGGTTTATATTACATGGGTTCTTA
Source organism: Papilionanthe hookeriana x Papilionanthe teres (assembly GCA_022702705.1). Lineage (NCBI taxonomy): Eukaryota > Viridiplantae > Streptophyta > Magnoliopsida > Asparagales > Orchidaceae > Papilionanthe > Papilionanthe hookeriana x Papilionanthe teres. The sequence continues at coordinate 17,936,475 of CM040423.1, forward strand.
AAGTTCCCTATAAGGGCAAGCCCTTATAGATAATTACATCTTAAATGTCCTAAGACCCTCAAGAAAACTCTCGATAATGATTAGTGGTTTTAATCTTAAGAATTTCAAAGTTTAAGGTTTTCAAACAATTGGATTTTAGAAATTCCAATAGGGAATAGCTCAAATTTAGAACAATTTATTTTAGGAGTCCAAAAGAAGAGAAGTAGGAGATGTCACAGATCCGAAGTGAACTTCGGTGACTTCCCTACTATCCTACTTTTTGACTTCAATTTGAGAGTTTATTTAATGTTTCAATCATGCCAATTTTAGTTAATTAGGACTTATATTTGCATGATACAATCATGCAAATAGCCTCGAAGATGTGAGGGATTCAGTTTTGTGGCTATCCTATAAGTTTCAGTTTTGTGGCTATCCTATAAGTTTCAGTTTTCATGTAGGGTCCCATTGTTGTTTACCATGCAAGAGAAGTAAAGTACAGTGCAAGCAAGTAAATCGCAATAAAAGAAAGGTGTACCTGGTGGGTCTTCTCGTCATTCTTGGCTGCACTTAAAACACATGTCAGAGTATTTAAATATTCCAAGGAAAGCACCTAGGTAAAGCTAAGGGAAAGTTCTGGTTGTCTACCAAAATCCTAATCCTATCGCTAGTCAATTCCTATGACGTCAAGGTTCTTATGTTTTATGGATGATTTTCTTCACCAAAGAACAATTAAGTTCAATTGTTCTTCTAAAAAACTTCATCATATTGAGAAAGTGCTCAGGACGAGTCCTGAATATCTTTTCAATGCTTCTGAGATTATTTCGAGTCCAAATGAATTTCATTGTATAGGTGAATTTGTTATCCAAGAATTTAGTTAAGTTTTGTTTCTTGCTCGGTGAACTTGGACATTTGATTATCTGATTAGTAAAGTGACATTTCACTTGACACTTCATTTAAAGGTTATAAATGTGAGAGCATTCAGGGGCAGATTAGTTAATTGAGGAATTTAACTTATTAAAGTTGAGTTGATGATTTAAAACAATCCAATTTAATAGTAAGGTTTCAGGTTGATTCATAAATGTTTTAAAATTATTTAGGTTGAAAGAGGTGTTTAAATTATTTAATTTCATTAAATTTTGATGATTTGATTTGGATTAATTATAATACTTTAGGTTGGTTTTAGTTAGTTTGATTTTCACATTTTTAATTATGAATTGTTTTAAGATTATTTAATGTTTCAAACTTGTTTTAAGTTTGTTCTTAAGTGTTTTCAAATTATTTTTAAATGTTTTAAATTTATTTTAATTTGATTATTAAATCATTTAATGTTTTAAGCTTTAATTTAATTAGAGATTATTTCCTTTTTTAATTGTTAATTTCAATCATCATCATTTGAATTAATTAAGGATTGAATACCATTGAATTAATTCAATTAGGGACTTTAAATTAAAGAATTGATATCTTCTTAGTTCATATCCCTAATCTTCATAATCCAAAATTTTAATTATTCTTCCAAAATTTAAATGATTTAATTAATTAAAGTTTCATTTAGATATTTTCAAAGTGATTAATGGGTTTCTACCCCTTTATTCCCTAAATTTCATCCAAGAGAAAATTAAGATAAAATATTTTACCCTCCCTTCGATTAGGCCTAAAATATTAAATAGGGTTAAAATCTCTTAATTACCTTTATGCCCTCTTACGCTTATTCACATCATAACTCACTAATTTAAACTCTAATGAATTTGAAATTTTTATGTCACCTTACTCACATGTCTACTAAGACATTAGAGGAGAAAATGTGATTTTTTCCATTTTTAATTTAATTTATATAATTATCTTAATGAAACATTTCAATGAAAATTCATCAACATGACCAAAGTAAAGTTTTTGTCCTTAGGAAAATTATGGGATATTCCTACTGACCAGAGGACCACTTGGACCAATTTTGGTGATTTTTTGAGTTACATTTAATTTATTATAATTATTTTAAATTTTGAAGTGTTAATTAATTATAAAATAAAATTAAAGTTGAAAATTAAGTTTTATATTTTTCAAAAATCTCTCTAAGGTCAAGAAACCCAGTGAAGCAAATTTTATATTTTTTGTGATTTTTGGTTAATTTATTGGAATTATTTTAGTGAAAAGTTAAGAAAATCCATTTTTTAAATATTAAAAATTATCCTAAGCCTTTAAAAAAATAATATCTTAACTTAGAGACTTAGGAAAATTAGGAGAATGGTTCCTAAATGATTAGGAGACCAAATTTGACATTTTTATGGTTTTTAATATTTTTGTGATTTTTATAATTTTTTAATTATTAAAATATTCAAAAATGAGTTAAAAATGAAAAATTTGAAAAATTCCAATTTTAATTTTCTTAGACTTCTCTGATACCAGAGAGGCCTCAAAATTGATTTGGTGAATTTTTTAGGTGTATTTTGGAATTTATGAATTTTTTAATTTTTAGAATAGCTATGTCACGTAATTAATTCATTTAATGGGTTAAATTAATTCCAATTGACTTGAAAATTTAATGTGAGGTTCTCTGTATCGTAAGTGACAGTGGAGAATTAATTTCATATGTTTTTAATGTGTGGTTACTCCTAATTAATTAAATTTCAGTTTTAAGTATTTAGGCTAATTAGGGTTATTTTTAAGGAGTTAAATCAAACCATAAATTTTCATAGGGTCCTCTGGTCCTAAGATACCTCCCCTAATTTTTCTAGATTTTTATAATCAATATGAAAATTATTGGAATTAAAATTCTAAAACAGACACAAAAAATTTAGAAAATAGATAACTTGTCATAGAGATGGTCTCTAGCCTTGAAAAATTCAAGGAATGCTCCCAAGGTCAGAGGCTAGAAAAGCCCTATGGTCTCATACCATGGTGAATTATATATGAAAATGGAGAATTAAAACATCACAGAGAGTATTTAAATCATTAATAATCATAGAATCAACAGATTAACTTAACTTTTTTCCACATTATTCTCCTCTATTCACTGAGCAAGTGAGTATTTTTATTTTATATTTACGATTTTTTTATGCAAAGTTATGCATTTTTAAAGTTTGTTGAATTAATTAAATAGAAAAATTCCCTATTTTTCTACTTATCCAGCGCGGCGCCGAGTCATCCTAGGCAGCTCTAAAGTCACATGCATCGCTCCGCCATTTGACGCTACCATCTGAGTGGGATGCCACGCGGCCCGTTGTTCGCCCCGTCTCCTCGTCCGGTGCGACTGGCCGTTCACCCGATATACAAGCCATTCGACGGTCCCTGGTCATCATCTACGACTGGTGCATATCGAGAGTCGTCCACCTTCTAACCCTAAGATCTCACTCATTTCTCAACCAAATTACATGTAATTTTATCTTATGTGTTTGTCTAAATGAGAGATATAAATCCATATGGCTAATAGGCCTTGAAATTGAGTAAAGCAAATAGGGAATCGCTGGAAGCTCGGGCTAAGGAGAAGTCTCCATAACTTGGTCCAAGAGGTGAAGCCTACATTGAATGTGCTCGACACATTTGCTGGAGTCCAAGGAGTATACGGATTGAGCCTCTGGTTCTGTTGAATTTCCTAGGTATGATTTCCACCAAACCTAATTTCAAAGCTTGGCTGCTAGGAGGAATGGCTGGCCTGGTGAGGGGGCTTTCACTGGGGAACTTCTCCTCTTTGTCTGGTGATGGTGTGGGGTTGATTAATTTGAAGATTGGCTCACTATTTTGAAGTGTCCTGTTTTTGGGCTTAAAATTGAGCTAAAAAATTGAGCTCGCAGAGAGGATTTTAGGGCTGGATTTCAGTGGGGATCAACTGCTCTAGGTTAGGAGAGGAGTTTGGAGTCAATTTGACATGGTTTTACTAAGGTCCAGTGCATCCAATATTTTGGCCATGGAGGTGAGGAGTTTAAATAGCCATGGCTAGAGAGCTTCCCATGATCAATTGAAGGTTGGGATCAGCTGCTCAGGGGAGGAAAAGAAGAGCTGTGGAGTCCAATTGGAATGGGACAGCTCAGCAAGGGAGTTTGGTTTTGTTTGGCTCACATGGAGCTCTCGGCCTGGTGTTTTCCGGCGACCCAGGTGGTGGTCCGGCCAGGGTCAAGTCACCCTCATGACCAATGAGGTCAGGGATGGGGTTTGGTGAATTCAATTGGCTACTGCCATGTGTAAAGGGTTTGATTGAAATGGTATGGGGGAAGAGTACATTTTGGACTTAAAATGGTCAAGCCATGGAAATGGGTTGGGTGCACCTCCCCAAGACCTGATTTTGGGATGAGGGAATCAGTTGGGTCAGCTAGCAAAGGGTGGTGAAGTCCCCATCAAAATTGTTTGGATTAATCTTAGTTTAAGGAGAATCATGGACTCCTCCTTTTTCCATTTAGGGAGTGGTGACAAGTCAAAGCTTTCATGGCTTCATATGGCTTGTCCATGGCTTCCTCATGGCATCATTTGGCTCACTTTTGGCTTGGAAAAAGTTGGCTCACTTGCATGAGAAAGGATTTTGGGATTTTTTTGATATCTTGATGAAAATTTGGATGAAACTTGATTTGGAATGGTTTAATGATGACTTTGAAACTTATGTAAGATTTTAATTGAATGCATTATGAAGAGGAATGTCATGTGGGCCTTGGAATAGGTTTTTGGGCTTTTTAAATTTGCTGGAGATGGGCTTTAAAAATGTTTTAAGGAGATGGGCTTTTAGGTTTTAAAATAAACTTTTGGATAAAAATTTGGTAAAATGTTGTGCCAAATAAATGTTGCATTTAGTTTGGAAATGTGTTATGAAGGTTTTAGAAAAGATTTGGTTTCATTTAGAATTGAATTGGGTTTAATTTGGGTCTTTTAATAATAGGGTCAAAGTGGGTCAAATTGGGCTAACTTGGGCTAATGTTGGTTTTGATGTGAAATTAATGTTGCAAAGTGTTTATGAAGGTATGAAAAAGAGTTTTAAATTTTGGTTGAGTCTTGATTTTGGGATTTTGGCTTATTTGGGTTCATGATTGGTTTAGGCCAATTTGGGGAATTTTGGTTTGAGTTAGGCTTGAGTGGAGTTTGGGTCCAAATATTGGGTAAATTAAGTTATAGTTTTGTTTTTGGGGATGTTAGGAAGGTTTCAAAATAAATTTGGGGAAAATTGGGTGACATTTGGGTTCAATTTGGGATGGATTGTGTTAATTGGTCACTTTGGGCCTTAAGGGCCAATTTAGGATATTTTTGATCAAACTAGCTTAAATTGACAAAATTAGGGTAGGTGATATTTGACTTTTAACCTTCCAAAGAGGCTAGGAGGTTTATGGTCATCTGTGTGGAGTTCAAGAAGAGTTAAGAGGTGTTTGAATTTATAAGTGGTGGGTTCCATTTCTAATCCTCTAAGATAGTCAAAGGGAAAACCTATGGCTAGATCCTAAGCACTAAGAGGGAAGGAAAGACCTCACCAAAAATGAGGTCAACACCTATCATCCATCCGTTATGTATGACCTCTGCTGCTGACCAGATTGACCGCTCTGCTGTGCTTGAGGCTAACCATACTGCTGAGACTGACTGTGTGATCAAGTTTTTGATATTTATACTTACTACTATGTATGAAAATTAGCAACGGCACCAAAAACTTGATCCCGTACCGAATATATATATATATATATATATATATATATATATATATATATATATATATATATATATATATATATATATATATATATACCGATGATTTTGTTATCGAAATTATGATTTATATTTCGTATACTATGCAAGTATACGAATTGTTATCAAGTAATATAGGGCTCTAATGGAGTCCTAGATATCGATCCCACAAGGAAGTTAGAGAATTTTAAAGACAACTTAAAGTAGATTTACTTACTAATCTAGTTTAGGGAAATTAAGAACACTTAAACTATAATAAGCTAATGCTTAAAAGGTTGAATATAAGATTTCAGAAAAGTATCTTTCTCCTTGTTTGAGAGAATTAAGTGAATGAAGAATTAAATGAGTTTTTTAATTTTATTGTGCCAAATAGGAGCATTCCTATTCTTTACCATTTGGTCCAGGTGCAAAGAACATTGACTAGTCTTATATTTGGTTACTGAATCTGCGGCAAGGCTGGGAGGATACCGACTGCCACTTCAGAGATGCCTCGTTCCCCTCGCCTGAGGGCTAACATCTACACTTCAGCTCCCAAACAATAGGACCGAATTGAAGATTTTAGTCTGTCACACTAAAATTTCCAATTCTACGCCTGATAATTAATATTTCCCTATTCATTTGCATCCTCCTTCCAAGGCTTTTGACTTCCCTGAATCTTAGATGTAATCTTTACTATAGTTGATAATTCAACATATGTTAACAAATCAATTGGCCAGATTGAAAGTATATTAAGATTTAAGTAAAAGATTAGCACAATTTCTATTTTCAGATTTTTAGGCACAACTATAATTCATCATTTCACAAAATCTCGATAACAATGAGAAAGACTAAGGAAACTACTCAGAATAAATGGGAAAAATAACACAAATCATGGATTTCATTAAAGTTAACAAACAATAAACAAATATACTTATCTCAATTCTTCTCCCCGAGCAGACTCCTTGAAGTTTCTCTGACTCTTCCTTCTAGTACAACACACTTAATTAAACTCACCAAGACGCTAAACACACTTAAACACTCTATCTACACACTAGAAAGACTCTATATAGAAACTAAAAGACTCTAGAATGACACACAACTGACTAAAATTCGTCTCTATTTATAAAAGGAGTCAAACTTCCAAAGGTTGCATAAGCACCTCTTCAAAAAGCGTTCAAGTTCAATGTATCTGGCTCAATTCAACTGTCTCGCCGTCGGCGGGCTTGATCTCACCATCGGCGGGCTTCTAGAAGATGGATAAACCTTGCGATCTCGCTGTCGGTGGGCTCGATCTCGCTGTCAGTGAGTTCCTTATAATATATTCAAAACTTTTGGGAAAAACTCACCGTCGATGGCCTTTTCCTCGCCGTCGACGGGATAGTTCACTTTTCATCAATTTCTGTCCTTTTTGCTCCAAATTCGCTTCTTTTCGTGCTTTTTTCTTTCATTACTTATAAATCTTCATTTCTGTGATAAAATAAAGAAAATAACTCTCTTTAAAGTGCAATTTCATATAAAATTGGTATAAATTTCTCAATACATTTTTCTGTGGTCATTGTGCTGCGGAGGCTGACTGTACCTAGGGGACTGACTGTGCTACTGTGGTAACTGCTCAGCTTGAATCCTCATCGGTTGCTTCCCTTTATCAATTGTTGCCACTACGCCAGATCTCATTTCATATGCTTTGGCGGGCCTTGATTTCTCTACTTTCTCTTTAGGCTCCATATGCTTGGCTTCCTCTCGTAAGCTACTGGCCTTGCTAAGTAGCTTCTCGAAGGACTTAATGGTGAGACCCTTAAGCATGAAAGCCACCGGACCATGAATACTCTTGAGTAGTATCTCGATTGCGTGCTGTTCCTGTAGTTGAGGGTCACATTTCATGCTTAAATTTCTCCACCTCAAGATGTAGTCAACCAAAGTCTTGTCAAAATTCTGCCGCTCTGCTACAAGATCTCCTATACTAACATGGTATTTGGCACCGGTGAATCTCTTCACGAACTTGATCTCCATTTCTACGAATGTCTTCACTGATCCATTAGGAAGCTTGGTGTACCAATCAAATGCTATGCCTCACAAGCTGTTGACAAACTTTCGGAACAATAATGATTCACTACCTTCTATGTTGCAACAACTGGCTCTGAAGTGTGTTATGTGCTGATGATGATTTCCTGTCCCATCGAACATCTGGAAAGTCAGGGGCACAAAGCCTTTGGGGTAAGGCATGATCAAATTCCTCTGGGTAGGGTCTACCCATTGAAACTGATTCTCCACCATTGGACTAAGCTAAGGCCTCCCGAACTTGTTGTTTGATCATTTTCTTGATGTCTTTTTCTGGTGGAGTTAGAGTTGGATCTTTCCTTGGTGGTTCATCTTCGTTGGCAGAAGTGATTTCTCTCCTTTCGTCGGTGATGTGTATAATTACAGGCTAGTTAACCTCAAGATATGCTGCTGGTGGTGACTGTGACTGTCTGTGGAGTGTATTCATGGCATTCATGGTGGCGCTCATCTCCTCAATCTTCTTCTCTAGACGGCTAATCTGTTCATCTCTTGTCAGAATGGTCCTTTGAAGCTCATCTGTTGTATTCTCCTCACTAGGAGCATTGCACGTAGATGACGTGGACCTAGTTTCAACCATATTGAATTCCATGAATACTTCATCCATGTAATCTAGCCGGAACTAAACCTCATCATCGATATCCAATCTTTGTTGTTTTACTAATTCTATAATTTCTGCTCGGTGCTTTCATACTTTATCATCTATTGTGTTCTCTTTTGTCAATTTCAAATTCATAGGATTCTCTCAAATGTCGCTTTTCTCTATAACTGACTCAGAGGCAATTGCGGCAGTGGCAACAAGAACCTCAGACTCACAATCTATCTTGTGATCTACTGACCTCTTGGAAGGTGCAATGACCTTTAGTAACCACACTTTCCTCTTAAGAGTCGGGACCTTGGGATGGGTTGTCTTGGCGGAGACATCAGAGTGAGGGGAGGTGTGCTCCCTAGGGTGTAGATCATGCACAGAGGTAAATAAGTTTGTCTTATTCTTTCCTTCCGGGATTTCTCATCATCATCGGAAAAAGGTACTCTCGGACCCAGCCGAGACTCAACAGATCTGCGTATTGTGGTTTTCGGAATGGCAGTAGTAACATCTGTAGTAGTGGCATCAACATGTCTTCTCAAACGGTGTTTGACGGATACTCAGACTGGCCTTTCCATTTTTAAAATCTCATCCTTTACTTCGGGGGATATTACACATCTCGACCTCTTGAGGAGCTTAGCAACAAAACATCCTTCATTCTCAGCTAACCCCTGGAAAAGGGTGTGAGCTCGGGTGATGGGTGTGGGCCTCTCCCTCACCTCATCATGGCCATGTGGTGACGGTAGTGCGGTAACAATCCTGTGGAGGCTTTCATCTCCTGTAGTGTTGACTAACGTGTGGAACCTACTCCCTCGAAGGAAAGGAGATGTATTTAGTAGACTGAGTTCCTCCTATTGAGGAATCTCATCAATCACAGGCAGACATACAACTTGCGTCCTAGCAGCTATGAGACTTCTTCAATTGCGGTTCCTCCTTTGAGATCTAGTTAGAGGTGGAACCCTGGAACTAGAACCAATCTTAAAAACTGATGATGGGGGAAGAAAGGCATTGTCAGAATCTTCTTCATGCAGAATCTCTTTCCCTTTGGCAGATAGGAAAGTAGGTACAATGACAATGAAATTTGTAACGGTAGGGGTGATGACTCTTTTAGGCACGGAGACGACTGACTTGACGGGAGAAGTAGAAACTTTCACCTTCTTAGCAGAAGGGAAATCTTGGTAGGAGTTCAAGTCAAACTTAACAGACGCCTCTTAAACTTCCGAGGTGGCAACTTTCACAACCACGAAGGGGGCTTTTCTTAGTACGACCTCAAACTCATTGAAGTAGGTCCCGAAATGAATCATCAGTGCTACAAGATGGGCCTCGTGGAAAGAGGGTAAGTTGCATGAGAAAGTCAGCATAGGGCTTGACATCTTGACTGTCAAAGGAAATGAATTCTGAAAATTAGTGAGGGATTAAACCCTTTAATCATAGTGTAAACACTATGAGAAGGGAAAACTTCTCTGCGAACTGGGCACAATTTAATTTCATTTTGAAATTTTATTATTATTATTTATTGATTTTCTTTTTTTTCTATCTTTAGATTTTCATAAATTTATTATTTTAGGATTTCAAGAAGGAAAGGGTCAATCTGCTGATATCGGGATTGAACCGGAAGGCACAAAGAGGAGGTGAAGTACGGGATCCCGTCCGGGATCCCCTTCACGAAGCACATTACCCTGACAAAACTTGTTCACCGACACACTTATTGGGAGTCCGACCCCACAAAAATCAAGAAAGAACCTAAAGATCCCTGAACCCCCTCTATTTAAGGATGGTTAAACAGATGATCCTGTAATCGAGGAAAGTTGATCGTACTTCCCCAAGAAAGAAATGGGTGAAGTATATCAATGGAAGACTGTTAATCTGGTTCATGAGGGACATGAAGTCATTACCGATGTATGAGAATAATATTTCTTGATCTTAATGAAGAGAGAAACTTGTCCCAAGTGGAGTCGCGAGAAAATTGTAAGTTGTTAAAGTGAAATCCTTCGTGTGTTTTTTTGGATGGTGCAGATTTAATTTAATAAATATAATTTTAGAAAAATATCATTTCTTTTATTTTAAAATATGAAATCAAACTGATTTCATATAATTGATAGTTTAAAATAATCAAGCTCTACAAGCTATGTGTCTATCCCGAAGAATGGACACATTGCTTAGTTGTGAGACTTGATCAAATAAACTAAAGAATCTATGATATCAGTTTGGTCTGCAAACCATTTATGTCAATGATATACCTAAAATATATAGTGTTTTTAAATACATTTTTATACTTATTTTTTATGATATTGCACTTTAATGGAAGGTATTTTTGTGTTTTTCTTACAGGTATGATTAAAATTACTGACCATGATGAAAGGAGAAAAAGATGATCAGATTTGGAGTAAAAATTGAATAATGAAACAAATTGGCTCCTGACGCCTAAGCACCGGACCTTGGCGCATAGGTGCCACAGTTAAAAATAATAATTAACTCAAATTTGGCACCATTTTCAAGGGGTGTTTGAAGCAACTTTTGTTTTAAACTTCCTTAACTTCTTTTGGGCGGCAGATTTGAATAAAGAGATGGATTCATTGAAGGATACATTGAATCTGGACATGATTTGAAGAGACACCAAGGCACCTTTTGGAAAATTTTAAAAAGAAGACTTGAAGATCAGAAAAAGGGTTGTTGTTGGAGGGTGTGATTAGTGTTAAGAGTCAAGTTTATGTTAGAGAGTTATTGAGAGCACACCTTTCCACTTCATCCACTTTTATTATCATTTGTATCTAGTTTTTATTAAGAGAAGAACAGAGATTTGGAGTCAATAGAGTTGGGTGCCAACCTCTAGTGTGTATTGTAAGGGGAAAGCAAAGTTTTAAAAGAACTTCAAGAGTCTTGTAGAGAGGATTTTCAAATAAGTGTTTATCTTAATTTTACATTTGGTTTTAAAATAAGACTTGTTGTGTTTTCACCATGATTTCTACTTTCAAATCAAGTTGTGATTGTGTTTTTTCCATGGATTCTGAATAGTTTTCTTTATCTTTATCTTTTTAAATGATGAAGAAATTAAATTATGGAAGGAAGTTGTGTGAAGTATAGGATTTCAATGTTGGAAGAAGTTGTGATGATTCACTACCTTGCACTTTATTTACCTCTTGATTTGGCCAATTAAGATGTTAAAATTTGTTGGGAGATTATGTAAGATCCATTACATTATTATCTCAATCAACAATTAGAAAGAATCACATGCAATTATATGGTTGAGAATTGTTGTCCATATAGTTGGGTGCAAATAAAGAGGAAGATGTGTTTTAATGGGGAGTAAAATTAGAGGACTTTAGAGTGATAGGCTAAAGCTCCTTAATTTGGTTTGATGTTAAAAAATCTGTTATGAGATGTTAGCCCCCAGATGGAGGGAATCAAGGGAACTCTATAGTGAAAGATAGTATCTTCCTTGCCAAACCCATCTACAAGATTTCAAAGCATCAAATTAACCAATGTTTTTATAGAACCAGGTAAGGGTAAAAAATATATTTGCTTCTATTTGGTACAACACATTTTAGATACTTCCACAACAAAATTTCATAATTATTACTGATTTTTTGAAAGAACAAAAATATATTTCATTGTCATTTGCTTTCATATTATTTTATAATTGTGTTAACATTATCTGTTTGCTTTAATTTTTATTCAAAAAATTCCAAAAAAAAATTTGAAAAACTTTATATCTTAAAACATACTTTAAAAAATCATTTTTAAGTGTAAAATGTTATTTTTCTTATTTCTTTAAAATTTTAAACATTTCCCTTCGGGTTCGATATCTTGGGGCTTAATCAAAAAGTCCTATATTACTTGATAAATGATACATATACTTACGTATTATCTCATATTATAAATAATTAAAATATATTTCTTATTTGCTTCTGAGTCAAGTTTTCGGCATTCGTTGCAAAGAAAGAGATAATATCATTGGACAAAAATATAATGTGAAAATTGTAAGCATAAATATTTGGGGATCAAGTTTTTGGTGCCGTTGCCGGGGAAATTAATTAAAATATCATTTAAAAGATTTTAAGAAAATTATATTTTTAATTTTCTTTGTTTTTATTAGTGTGTTTTACTTTATCTTATTTTATTGTTGTGTATGCATAGTTCCGGTTCTGAGGGACTTGTGTCTTGCGATTTTGAATTAGAAAGAACTACAGAAAAATTAAAAAAATTTAAAAATTCAGAAAAAGATAAAAATATTCAAGAAATGACAAATCAAGATCATCAAAATGTTGAAATCCATTAAGAATTTAGGCCTTTAAGAGATCATGCTAACTCTACAGTGGATGAACTTCATGGTAGTATTCAACAACCTGCTGTAGCTGCTAATTCATTTGAACTTAAACCTATTATTAGCCATATGGTATCTAATAATCAATTTGGGGAGCACTAACTGAAGATCCTAATTTACATCTTGCAAATTTTCTAGAATTATGCGCTACTTTTAAATACGATGGTGTTTGGGATGATGCTATTAGACTTAGACTTTTTCCTTTTTCACTGAGGGATAAAGTAAGATTTGGTTAAATTTTTTAGCACCTAGATCTATCAGAACTTGGGGTGATTTAGCACAAAAATTCCTTGACAAATATTTTCCACCATCGAATACTGTAAAGCTTAGAAATGATATCACATCTTTTTGTCAGTTTGAAGGTGAATCTATATATGAAGCATGGGAAAATTTTAAAGATCGCCTAAGAAAGTGTCCACATCATTCGATACCTAATTGGTTAATAATTCAGACCTTTTTCAAAAGATTAGTTTGATCTCTTAGATCTATTATTGATGCCGCTACTGGTGGTTCATTGATGTCTAAACAGTTTGCTGATGTTAAATAGAACAACCAAGGGAATAATAATTATAGACCAATCTATCCTTCAAGTTTTAACAATACTTCACAATTTAAGGAGAAGAAGTTGTCTATTGAAGAAGTGGTGTTACAAATGAGAAATTAATTACAAAGTCAAGGATCTACAATCAGAAATATTGTGAATCAATTGGGACAAATTACTAATTCATTAAGTAATAGATCCTAAGGAACGCTTCCTAGTAATACGTAAGTAAATCCAAGAGAAAAGACTAAAGAGCAAGTACAAGCTATTCAGTTGAGAAGTGGAAGAGAGTTGGAAGGTAGAGTTCAAAAAGAGACTGAAGTAGAGAAAGAAGAAATTGAGAAACCAAAAAAGGACTCTCCAAAAGGTTTAAAAAGACCTATTTCTCCACCTAAGGTTGATTTAGAAAAGCCACCACTCCATTTCCTCAGAGACTTCGACAACAAAATTTGAATAAGGAATTTACAAATTTCTTGGAGATATTTAAGAAGCTTACAATCAATATTCCATTTGCTGAAGCCTTAGAATAAATGCCAAACTATGTGAAATTTATGAAGAATATTCTCAACAAAAAGAGGAAGTTTGAAGATAATGAGACTGTTTCACTTAGTGAAGAGTGTAGCGCAATAATTCACAAAAAGCTTGTTTGAATAACATAAAGATTCTAGAAGTTTCACAATTCCATGTGCAATTGGAGATAGATTTTTTGGAAAAGCTTTATGTGATTTGGGTGCAAGCTTTAACCTTATGTCATTATCAATATTCAAAAGACTAGGATTATGAGAAATAACCCCTACCACTGTAACTTTCCAATTAGTTGATCGTTCGATCACATATCCTAAAGGAGTTACAGAGGATGTTTTGGTGAAAGTGGATCAATTTAATTTTTCTGTTGATTTCATTGTGTTGGATATGGAGGAAGATAAAGAGATACCCATAATTTTAGGGAAACATTTCTAGCCACAAGCAGAGCGATGATAGATGTGCAAATAGGAGAATTAACGATGCGGGTTAATGATCAAACTGTTACATTCAATATTTCAAAGTCAATGAAATATCCTACAAGAGGTAAAGATGATGAATGTTATAGGATGGATGTTATCAAATTTTTGAGTGAATTTCATTTCAAGTCAACTTATGAAGAAAATTCTAAAAGTAAAGAATTGGAACACAAGCAAGAAGAGGAATTACAAGATTCTGAAGATTTCCATGAGGAAGATTTAAATTATTTTCATGAAAATTTTAAAATTTTGGACATGACTGAAAAAGATGAATCTTTTGGTCCAACAATTGAAAAACCTCCTAAACTTTATTTAAAGATGTTTCCTAATCATTTAAAGTATGCCTTTATAGGTCATTCCTTAACTTTCCCAGTTATAATTTCTTCTCAATTAACTGAAAGTGAAGAAGAGAGTTTGCTTGAAATTTTAAAGAAATATAAGAAAACCTTTGGATGGACAATAGCTGATATTAAAGGAATCAGTCCTTCAATTTGTATGCATAGAATCCTTATGGACGATAACTGCAAACCTCGGGCTGATCCTCAAAGGAGATTAAATCCTATCATGAAAGAAGTTGTTAAGAAAGAAATTTTAAAGTGGTTGGATGCTAGAATTATCTACCCTATTTCAGATAGTGCATGGGTTAGTCCTATTCACTGTGTTCCTAAGAAAGGAACAGTTACTGTGATAGTTAATGAAAAGAATGAAATAATACTAGTAAGACAAGTTACAGGATGGGGAATATGCATTGATTATAGAAAATTAATCCTTGCCACTAAGAAAGACCATTTTCCACTTCCTTTTCTAGATTATAAGTTGGATAGACTAACTGGGCATAAATATTTTTATTTTTTGGATGGATATACTGGTTACCACCAAATTTAAATTGCTCCTGAGGATTAAGAGAATACAACGTTTACCGGTCCTTATGGTACATTTGCTTTTAGAAGAATGCCCTTTGAATTATGTAATGCCCCTGCTACATTTCAAAGATGTATGATGGCAATTTTCTATGATTTAATAGGAAAAGGAATTGAAGTTTTTGTAGATGACTTTTCAATGTTTGGAATTTCGTTTGAATCATGTTTAGAACATTTATCTAAAGTTCTGAAATGCTGTAAAGAAACTAATTTGGTTCTTAATTGGGAGAAATGCCAATTTATGGTAGCAGGATGAATTGTTTTGGGACATTGTATATCAGAAAATGGTATGGAACTAGATCCCGCAAAAATTCAAGTGATCTCTAATTTACCTTGCCCAACTAATGTAAGGGGAATTAGAAGTTTTCTGGGACATGCTGGATTTTACAGGCTTTATATTAAAGACTTTTCAAAAATTTCGAAGCCTTTATGTTGTTACTGGAAAAAGATGTAATTTTTAATTTTGATGATGATTGCTTAAAAGCTTTTGAAACTTTAAAAGAAAAATTAATCACTGCACCTATTATAGTTTCACCAAATTAGGAAAAACCTTTTGAATTAATGTGTGATGCTAGTGATTATGCTATTGGAGTTGTTTTAGGTCAGAAATATGATAAGATTTTCAAATTGATTTACTATACTAGTAAAACTTCTAATGAAGCTCAAATTAATTATACTATCAATGAGAAAGATTTATTAGTTATAGTATTTGCCTTTGATAAATTCATATCTTATTTAATTGGAACTAAATGTGTGGTGCATACTGATCATTCTGCTATTAAGTATTTAATGAAGAAGTAGGATGCAAAACCAAGACTGATTAGATGGATTCTTTTTTTGCAAGAATTTGATTTCAAGATAGTAGATAGAAATGGTGCTAATAATCAAATTGCTGATCATCTGTCCAGGCTTGAAACTAAAAAAATCTCTCTGTGATACTGAAGAAATTAATGAAAATTTTCCTGATGAAAAATTGTTCGATGTTAATGAGTGGTGTGTTCCGTGGTATGCCGACATTGTAAATTTTATTGTCAGTGATATTTTACCCTATGGTTTGACATACCAGGAGAAGAAGAAATTTTTATGTGAAGCTAAGACTTATTTTTGTGATGACCCATTTTTATATAAACAAGGAAAGAATTTGATTATTCGAAGATGTGTGCCTTTAGAAGAAACTTATGAAATTATTCAAAAATGTCATAATTCTGATTATGGGGGACATTTTGGAGTTGATAAAACTGCATATAAAATCTTACAATCTAGATTTTATTGGCCTACAATTTTTAAGAATGTTAATGCTTATATTAAAAATTGTGATCGATGTCAACGTGTAGGCAATATTTCTAGAAGAAATGAGATGCCCCTCAATTATATGTTGGAAGTTGAAATATTTGTCGTTTGGGGATTAGATTTCATGAGACCATTTATACCATCCTTCGGAAATACATACATTTTGATAGCAGTAAACTATGCATCTAAATGGATAGAAGCTGTTGCTTTACCTCAATGTGATGCTCAAGGTGTTGCAAAGTTTTTAAGTAAGAACATATTTTGCAAATTTAGAATACCAAGAGTAATCATAACTGATGGGGGAAGTCATTTTAAGAATGTGATTATGGAGACGTTAGCAAAGAAATATCATATTAGCCATAGCATTGCCACTGCTTTTCATCCGCAGACAAGTGGTTTGGTGGAATTATCCAATTGTGAAATTAAAATAATATTAGAAAAGAATATTAATCCAAACAGAAAGGATTGGTCAATAAAACTAGATGAGATTATGGCCTTTCTTACTGATGGAAGAAATTTGTGGAAGATTACAAATGAAAGACGAGTGAATTTTTAAGCCTCTAAATTGAATGCCACTTTAAAGGCATGACATTACTTTATCTCATCTAAGCTTCTGCCTTCAAGTCACACAGAGAATTTACAAGGGAGAGAGCTTTTCTGAACCATTGTATTCAGCAGGGAAAGCCTTTAGATATTGGGGATATTATTTTTATAATATTTTGAACTGTGTCAGAGCTGCTACTATAGCAGGTATGAGATTTTCTTCATTGATTTATTCACTTTGTGAGTACTCTGGTGTTAAGTCTGAATAATGGGAAGAGGTTCTTCAGCCACTTAGACCTATTATCAGTGTAAATGTGAACACTTACAAGGTACATTCAGTATTTGGTTGGAAAAGAGGATCTGTTAGAGCTTCCAGTGCTTCTGCTGCTTCTACTTCTCGTGCTTCTACTGCACATGCATCATCCTTCAGAGATTCACAAACTGGATAAATACAGAAGATTTTAAAGAAGGCGAGTCTTACCCAAGAGCATGTTAGAAATATGAATGGTAAGATTGAGAATTTTGAAAGGTATATTGTAAAACATGATGAATATTAGGAGAATTATTAGCAATACATGGACAGAGTGATTAGAGGAGATTACAGTGCTGAGATGCCCCCTCATCCTTTTTATATACCTTATGTACCATCCAGAGACTGAAATGAAGATGATGAGGATGAGGATGATGATTAGGATTGTTGTGTTGAGTTTGTCATGTTGTTATGTGATTTTCTTATGTGTTGTGATGCTTTTATTTAATGTTTTCATATGTGATGTAATGTATTTTGCTATGGACTCTGATGTTGTGTAGATTATAGTTGGATTATTTCTTTTATGCACATTCAGATGTTTTATGATATAATATGTGATGAGTTAGTGGTAGTAAATTTTTTTATGTGTTTCTAGTGTTTAAATTTTTAGTAGTGTCTAATTTAATTCTTATAAATAATAGAAAAATTTAGAACAGTATTAGATACCACTATTTATATAGCATGTTTAAACTTTTCAAATTTTGCTATCATTTATTCTCTAATATGTTGTGATTTGTGTTGGAGTGTATTTGCTTTGAAAACCTCCACTATTGTAGAAGTTCTTTGAAATTTTGAAATTTATATTTTACGAAAAACTAAAAAACTGAATTTGATTTCTTTTTACTCCTTCTTTTCTATTATACTTGCATATTTAGAATATTAAGATTCCTGCAAGCATGTTATTTTAGTTTTTTAATTCTTACCCATGTATCACTTTTATGTTCAAATGTTTAATCCTAATTAAAAATTAAAGTTTGGGGGGAATTTAAAAAACAAAATTTTTAAAAACTAAAAATTTATTTGTTCTCAAGAATACTTAAATAAAATTTGATTTTTGATTGAAAATAATTATGTAAATTAAGTTATATTAGGGAAGAAAAATTTTGAATATAGAAATGAGTAAGAGACTTTAGTTAAAATTTATAGTAATGATGAAAATTTTAAAGTTAAAATTTTCTTAGTAAAGAAATGTTGAATATAGTTAAACTATCTTTAGTAAGAAGTGTTGTATTTTTGGATAAATAGAAGATTTGACTTTTATAATTTTTCTAAATTAAATAGGAACTAATACTTCATTATCCTTTACTTAAGAATCTTCTAAACTTTAAGTTGATTTCATTTACATAATTTTTTTCTAAATTTGACTATTTCATTTCTAGAACAAAATTTTGAAACCTTCTTAAAGAAAGTCATTTACATAATTTGCATGTTAATATTTTCTATGTGATTAAGTGTCACTTAAGGATAAGTAACATTTTAAGTTTGGGGGATTTTGATATACCTAAAATATATAGTGTTTTTAAATACATTTTTATACCTATTTTTGATGATATTGCACTTTAATGGAAGGTATGTTTATGCTTTTCTTGCAGATATGATTAAAATGACTGACCATGATGAAAGGAGCAAAAGATGATTAAGTTTGAAGAATGAAAAAATTTAGCTTCTGGTGCCTAAGTGCTGGACCCTTGGCGCATAGGCACCACAGTTAAAAATATGAATTAACTCAAATTTGGCATCATTTTCAAGGGGTGTTTGAAGTAACTTTTAGTTTAAACTTCCTTAACTTCTTTTGGGTGGCAGATTTGAATGAAAAGATGCACTCTTTGGTGGATGCATTGAATCTGGACATGATTTGAAGAGACAACAAGGCACCTTTTGGAAAATTTTAAAAAGAAGACTTGAAGATCAGAAAAAGGTTTGTTCTTGGAGGGTGTGATTAGTGTTAAGAGTCAAGTTTATGTTAGAGAGTTATTGAGAGCACACATTTCCACTTCATCCACTTTTATTATCATTTGTATCTAGCTTTTATTAAGAGTAGAATAGAGATTTGGAGTCAATAGAGTTGGGCACCAACCTCTATTGTGTATTATATGGGGAAAGCAAAGTTTCAAAGAAACTTTAAGAGTCTTGTGGAGAGAATTTTCAGATAAGTGTTTATCTTTGTTTTACATTTGGTTTTAAAGTAAGACTTGTTGTGTTTTCACTATGACTTCTACTTTCAAATCAAGTTGTGATAGTGTTTTCTTTATGTATTCTGAGTAGTTTTCTGTATCTTTTTCCTTTTAAATGATGAAGTAATTAAATAATGTAAGGAAGTTGTGTGAAGTATAGGATTTCAATGTTAGAAGAAGTTGTGATGATTCACTACCTTGCACTTTATTTATATCTTGATTTGGCCAATTAATTTGGTAAAATTTGTTGGGAGATTATGTAAGATCCATTATGGTATTGTCTCAATCAACTATTGGAAAGAATCACATGCAATAATATGGGTGAGAATTGTAGTCCATATGGTTGGGTGCAAATAAATAGGAAGATATTTTTTAATGGGGCATAAAATTAAAGGACATTAGAGTGACAGACTAAAGCCCCCTAATTTGGTTTTGATGTGAAAAATTTTGTTACGAGATGTTATCCCCCAGGTAGATGGAATCAAGGGAACTCTAGAGTGAGAGCTAGTATCTTCCCTGCCTAACCCATCTACAAGATTTCAAATCATCAAATTAACCAATGTTCTTTATAGAACCAAGTGAGGGTAAAGAATATAATTGCTTCTATTTGGCACAACACATTTTAGATACATCCACAACAAAATTTCATAATTATTACTGATTCATTGAAAGAGGAAATAGATATTTTATTCCCATTTGCTTTCATACTATTTTATAGTGCTGTTAACTTTATTTGTTTGCTTTACTTTTTTTTTCAGAAAATTCCAAAAAACAAATTTGAAAAATTTTCTATCTTAAAACATACTTTACAAAATCATTTTTAAAAGTAAAAGGTTATTTTCTTATTTCTTTAAAATTTTAGACATTTCCCTGTGCTTGTCGGCATATTTTAGGTTGTATTGTATTTTAAAAGGGGGGTCGCCTAACAGAAGTTGTCGGCGAATTTAAATTTTAAATTTGATTTAAATATATATATAATTTAGAAAGTAGTATTTGGCTTTGAAAATAATTTTTAAATTTGAAAGTTTTAAGGTATGAGATTAAACCGATCTCACATCCCAAATAGTTTATATAAACGAGCACCGCACCACAAACCGTGTATCTATCCCTAAGGATAGACATACTGCTTGATGGTGGGGCTCGATCAAATAAACTAGAAGTTTTGTGACATCCGTTTGGTCTGCGAACCAATTTTATAAGCCGACAAATTCCCCTGCTTAATATGAAAGTATCAAACAGGGTTTATATTACCTGGGTTCTTTAAAATTCCCTATAAGGGCAAGCCCCTATAGTTAATTACATCTTAAGTGACGGAAATCACCTAAGAAAACTCTCGATAATAATCAATAACTCTGCTTTCAAGAATTTCAAAGTTTAAGGTTTTCAAAGATTGAATTTTGGAATTTCAATAGGGATGGATCAAATTTTGGAACATTTTGTTTTGTGAATCCAAAGGAAGAAAGGTAGGAGAAATCACCGATTCGAAGTGAACTTCGGTAATTTCCCGACTATCCTATCGTTTGGCTTGAGTTTAGGAAAGTCCTAATACTTATTTAAATGTTTTGATCTTGCCAATTTTAATTAATTAGGGCTTATATTTATATGATAAAATCAAACAAATAGCTTCAGAAGATGTGAGGGTTTATTGTCGTATCGGACGACTACCTCGGAATCCTAAGACCGGTTAGGGCTTAATTTGCATAAAATGATTATGCAAGTGCCTAACGAAAAGGTTGAGGATTTATGTTGCACTAGGCAAACTACCTCGAAGTCCTATGGCTTGGTTATTTAATTCTAGGAAAGTTTCTGTGAAGTAGGTTCAAGTTTTCTTGACGACGATGGCCGTGTCGCCCACCATGCTCCAAGTTCCTTGTTGTTGCAGAGGTTTAGTTTTAGAAACCATAAATCGGGAGATGAGAAAAGTGTTTTGGTTTAGAGAAAATCTTAATTTCCAAGTGTTTTTTACGTTTTAATTAAAACAAATCTTAAAGTTGATTATAACGACACCGGTTAAGATCCCACGGTTCCATCCTTCCGGCATCATTATTTTTATCGGATTCACTTAGTCCGGATGAATTTGCTAAACTCAACTGAATGAGTTCCACACTTTCATTTAGACACGTGGGAAATCCCGTTAGCAACACGTAGGTTACATCATCCGAGGTATTCCCGATCATCCAACGGGACGTTTTAATTTAGTTGTAATTGTAGTTTTGTGTTCCGTTTGTGATTAAATTTTGAGTTGTTTTATATTTTGAAATGTTGTGGCGGTGAATTTTATCTTGCAATGACTTTTAACTTAATTTGGTTTCGAGTTTTAGGGACTATCCTAAAGGTGTGGGTTTTCATGCAACTGTTGTTTTATCATGCAAGAAAAATAAAGTACATTTGCAAGAAAGTAAATTGCAGGAAAGTAAGTTGCAAGAGAGCAAATTGCAATAAAAAATAAAAGCGTACCTGGAGGGTCTTCCCGTCATCCCAAGCTGCACTTAAAACACAATTAGAATATTTAAGCAAGTTCCTAGGTAAAGCTAAGGGAAGGGTTATGGTTTTCTACCAAATTCCTAATCCTATAGCTAGTCAACTCCTATGACGTCTAGGTTCTTTGTGTTTTTTTTTGTTTGAGGACGATTTTCTTCATCAAAGGACAATTAAGTCCAATTGTTCTTATAAATATCCTATCATATTGAGGAAGTGCTTAAGAAGAATCTTAAACATCTTTTCAATATTTTCAGGATTGTTTTAAGTCCAAATGAATTTAATTATATAAATGAATCGATCGTCCGAGGTTTTCAAGTCTTGTTAACTTGTTCAGTGAACTAGGACATTTGAATATCCTATGAGTGAGGTAACACTTCATTTGATGTTCCATTTAGGAGTTATAATAATCAAAGCTTTCAAGGGTAAATTAGTATTCGGATGATTTGATTTAAGTTAAAGGGTTTAAATTTAGAATAGTGTTCAAGTTGCTTTACATTTATTTTGAATTCTTTATGTCTTAGGTGATGTTATATTTAATTCAACTTAATTTAATTGAGTTTTAATTTAGTTTAACATAGTTCAATTTAATTTGATTTGGTGTTTAATTAATTTGATTTGATTTAATTTAATTTAATTATTTAATTTAATTTAATTTAATTTAATTGTTTAATTTAATTTAATTATTTAATTTAATTTAATTTAATTATTTAATTTAATTTAATTTTAATTTAATTTATCTTTAATTTACTTTATTTTTAATTTTAATTGAAATTTCAAAAGAGTTTAATAATTTAATTAAGTCTTTTAATATTTTAAATTTGAGTTATCATTTTAATTAAAAATTGAGTATTAATGATATAATTAGTTTAGGGATTTTTAAATTAAAGAATAAATCTCTTCCTAAAAAATATCCCTATTTTAATAATTCTAATTTATTATTCCTCCAAATTTAATCCATTATTTAATTAAAGTTTAATCATTTTAAAAATTGTTTAATGAGTTTCTACCCTTTAATTATTTAAATTTCAATCATCCAAATCAGATTAAGATCAAATATTTTACTTGTTGATTTTTTATTAAACCTAAAGTTTTAATTAAGGGTTGAAAGTTTAATTACCATTTTACCCTTTAAGCTTAATAATTTCATAACTCACTAAATTGAACCCAAATGAACTTGAAATTTTTATGTGACTTCACTCACATGTCAATAAAGACATGAGAGGAGAAAATGTGATTTTTCTGTATTTAATTTATTTATATAATTATTTTTGGTGGAAAATAGAGATTTTCAAGGAAAATTTGATAACATGACCAAAGGAAAGTTTCTGTCCTTAAGAAAATTAGGGGACATTCCTAATGACCAGAGAAGCACTTGGACCAATTTTGGTGATTTTTTGAATTATATTATTTTTATTATAATTATTTTAAGTTTTGGAGTGTTAATTAATTTAAAAATAAAATAAATGTTGAAAAATGGATTTTATATTTTTCAAAAATCTCTCTGATATCAAGGAAACCAGAGAAACAAATTTTGCAATTTTCTGATTTTTCTATGATTTATTATAATTATTTTAGTGAAAATGCTAGAAAATACATTTTTTTAATTTTAAAATTACCCTAGGGTTTTAAAATTCAATATCTCACTAAATAGACCTAGGAAAAATGTGGGATTTGTTCCTAAGTGATTAAAATTCAAAATGTGACATTTTGGTGAATTTTATTATTTTTGTGATTTTTATTATTTTTTAATTATTAAAAATATTAAAATATTATTAAAAATCAACTTTTTCAGAAAATTAAAATTTTAATTTTCTTAGGTTCCCCTGATATCAGAGAGGCTCCAAAACCAATTTGATAGATTTTTAAAAAGTATTTTAAAAGTTATGAATTTTTAAAGTTTAAAATGGCTAAGTGACTTAATCAACCCAATTAGTAGGGCTAACCAAGTCCAATTGACCTCAAATTTTTATGGTGGGTTTCTCTGATCCTAAAGGTCAGTGGAGAATTGATTTCAAGTCAATTTGATGCCTGGTTAACTCTAATTAATTAAATACCTATTTTGGGTGTTTAAGCCAATTAGGGTTGTTTTAAATGAACTAAGTCAAAACCTATTTTTCCTAGGGTTCTCTCGGTCATAAGGAACATCACCAAATTTTCCTAGAATTTATTTCACAACATGCTATTTACTGGAATTAAAATACTCAAAACAGTGACTCGAACTTGAAAAATCAAGAACTCTTCGTAGGGATGGCCTCCGACTTTGGAAAATTCAGGGAATGTTCCCAAATTCGGAGGCTTCAAAAGCCCTATGGTCTCATGCCATGGTGAATTGTATGCATGCATGGAGAATTAAAACAATGCAGAGAGTAAATAAATTATAAAAAATAAAATATTTGATGAAATTAAGTGATTTCTTTTCCACATTATTCTCCTCTCTTCACCGAGCAAGAGGGTATTTTTATTTTATTTTTCCGATTTTTCTACACGGAGATATGAATTTTTGAAGTTTAGGGAATTAAATAAATCGGAAAATACCCTATTTTTCTATTTATCCACGCGGCGCCGGCGCATCCTCGGCGACTCCGAAAGACCACGCGGCGCGCTCCCATTCGACGCCGCCACTCGAGTCGGCAGCCGGGCCCCGCGGTTCTCGTACCGTCTCTCGGTCCGACGCGATCCCGACCATCCGTGCGCGCGTGTATTGAATGGACGGCATCCGTTCATCGTCCCCAAGTGTTCTCACCCGAGAGCCGTCCACACTAAATCCCTAAGATCTCACTCGATTCTCAATGGATTTTTATGTTCTTATACTCTATGGATTCGTCTTGAAGAGACGAACGCATCTATACGGTTAACATGCATTGAAACTAAGGCATTTGAAATAGAGAATCTTCAGAAGCTCGGGATGAAGAGTTAGCTCATACCTTGGCTCAGAGAAGTGTGGCTTCAATCTGAGAGTTGTTGCACCTTCGATTGGGTCCTAGCAAGCTCCAGATGAAGTCTCCTGGTCTGGTGAATTGTCTGGATATGATTTCGACCAAGCCCGATCACAAAGCTTGGAGGTTGGAGCAACTCGGGTGGCTCGGAGATGGGGCTTTTGATGGTGGACACCTTCTCTTGGTCCGGTGAAGGTGTAGAGCCAATCAATTTGAGAATTGGCTCACCGTGGAGAAGTGTCCTGGTTTTGGGTGGAATTTCAACTCTGAAATTGAGCTTACAGAGGAGAAATGGCAGGGGGATTTCACTGGGGATCAAGTGCTCTAAGGATGGAGAAGGGTCTGGAACAATTTTGGCAGAGTTTTGGCAAGGTTTTGTGCTTCTCTCCTCTCATGGCCGAGAGGGGTGGAGTTTAAATAAGAGCTGGTCGGGAGGCCTCCCGGGGGAGTTAGGGCTCGGGATCGACCGCTCTGCGTGAGGAGAAGAACGGCCACGGTAGCCACCGGGGATGGGGCAGCTCAGCAAGTGAGAATTTCAATGTTGGCTCACATGTGAGCTCTCGGCCATGGTGTTTTCAGCGGCACAGTGGCCGGCCGGCCGAGCAATGGTCACCATCTTGGTCGGGTGGGTCGGGTGCGGGTTTAGTGTAGGCAATTGGCAAATGCCATGTGTAAAGGCTTTGATTCAAAGTGGAATGGGGGCATGGCTAAATTTGAACCTAAATGGGTCAACCCACCCATTTGGGCTAGGTGCACCACCCAAGGCCTGGTTTTGGCTGAGGGAAAAGTGATTTGGCTCAGCATAATCAGTAGGGTCAAGTCACCATCCAAGCACAATTAGGCTTAAGCATGGTCTAGTGGAATCATGGAAGTGGTTAATCACCTTTAGGAATTAAGGAAAGAGCCTCCTCCTTTTGCCCAAAATGGCATGGTGACATGTAAAGAGGCTCTCATGGCTTGCATATGGCTTGTGCATGGCTCCATGGCTCCATTTGGCTTGGGAAAAGGTTTGGTCAATTTCATAAAAAGGATTTTAAGGATTTTGGATAATTTGGTGGAAATTTGGATGAAGCTTCATTTAGAATTATTTGATGATTGGTTTAGGACTTAGGGATGATTTTAATTGAAAATATGATGAGGGGAAATGTCATATGGGCTTTGGAAGAATTTTTTTGGGGTTTTGGATTTGATGGAAGTGGGCTTTTAAAATGGTTTAAGGAATGAGCCTTTTAAGTTTTGAAAATGAATTTATGGATGGGAATTTTGTAAAGAGGTTGGGCCAAATAATTGTTGAGTTTAGCTCATGGATGTGTCATGAGTGATTTGAAACAAATTGGGGGTGATTTGGATTTGAATTGGGTTGAATTTGGGTTAGGTTTGGGTTTAGGTCAAAAATGGGCCTTTTGACCTTGGATTGAGTTTGAGTGGGGTTTGGGTCTAAATTTTGGGCAAATCATGTTAGGGTTTTGTTTGTGGGAATGTTAAGGAAGATTTAGAAAAGATTTGAGGTTAATTGGAGTTGAATTGGGTGAGTTTGGGTTAAGTTTGGGTCATGGGTCCAAATTTGGGCTTTAAGGCCAAAAGTGAGATTGGATCCAAATGTCAATCAAATTGGACTTGGATTTGGTCTAAGTTGGTATTGGGAATGTTGAATTGAAGTTTAGAATTGAATTGGACCAAAATTGGGGTCAATTGGGTAGGTTTGGTTTGACATTGGGTTCACTTTGGATTAAAATGGGTCAAATTGGGGGTTTTG
This sequence comes from Papilionanthe hookeriana x Papilionanthe teres, assembly GCA_022702705.1. Lineage (NCBI taxonomy): Eukaryota > Viridiplantae > Streptophyta > Magnoliopsida > Asparagales > Orchidaceae > Papilionanthe > Papilionanthe hookeriana x Papilionanthe teres. The sequence goes on from CM040423.1 coordinate 17,962,999, forward strand.
ACAAAAGTAGGGTAAATTGACAAAATTGGCCCATAGTGTAGTTGGACAAAATGAAATTGGGAATATTTGGGATTTTCTGGAATGTTTTGGGAATTTTCTGAATTTTTGGATTTTTAGGCCAAGAAGGGTATTTTGGGTATTTGGAGGGTATTGGGAGGTTTTCTTGGAATTTTTGGTATTTTTAGATATTGATGGTCAATTTGAGTGGTGTAGAAATGTTTGGGAATAATTTTGAAGAATTTTAGGTAATTTGGAAATTTTGCAAAAATTTGGATTTCAAGGGTTTTGGGTAAGTTTAGTAGGTGTAGGGTCCCGGGGGTCAAAAATTGAAAATTTGGGAAATTGGAGATTGGGTGAATTTAGGTGGAAAGAAATCATTTTGGTTGAGCCATGAAACCATTTCAAGCCCATATGAGCCATGAAAGGACTCATTTGAGGCATTCATTATGTTGTTCCTAACCCTCTTAGCCAAGGGCTTAGGGGTTAAGGACCATCCATGTGAATCACCTACATGAGTCAGGAGGTCAAGTTGGGTATGGGCGTAGTGTTAGGAGGTGTGTGGGAGTGTAGTGTGTAGGTGTAGTGTAAGTCAGCCCCTTCACCAGACCAGGCCACCCAGGGCAGTCCTAAGGCCAAAGAGTCCTATAGGAACTCATCCTTTAAACTTCCACATTTGATTTCAACCCTCTAGGTGATTAGGGGTCTATAGTCAAGTTTGTGGAGTTTGCAGGGAGTTTAGAAGTGGTTTGAATTTCTAAAAGGTGGGTCCCAATTCTAGTCCTCTAAGATAGTCAAAGGAAAAGACTAAGGCTGGATCCTAAATACTAAAGAGAAGAAGGGAAGACCTCATCAAAAATGAGGTCAACAGTGCTTAATCAAAAAGTCCTATATTACTTGATAAACTATATGTATACTTGCGTAGTATCCCACATTTTAAATAATTAAAATATATTTCTGATTTTCTTATGAGTTAAGTTTTCGTTATCTGTTGCATAGAAAGAGATAATATCATTGGAAAAAAATATAAAGTGAAAATCATAAGCATAAATATTCGATGATCGGTCAACCAACAATTTCCCCTATACAATAAGGAGGAATTAGATAGTGTTTATATTAATATGGGGTCTTTAAGTTTCCTATAAGGGCAAGCCCATATAGTTAATTACATCTTATATAACTGAAGTCACTTAAGGAAACTCTTGATATAGATTAGGAAATATTGTACTCATGACTTCTAAAGGGTAAGGTTCTTCAAGAAAATATGACAATAGGAAATCCAATAAGTGAGTGGCTCAAATTTTAGAACAATTTCTTTTGTAGGGATCCAAAGGAAAGAAAGGCTAGGGGAAAGACATAGATCCAAAAGATCTTGGTGTTTTTCTGAACTACCCTATGATTTGGCTTCAATTCGGAATATTTATTTGATGTTTCATCCTACCAATTTTATTTAATTAGGGCTAACATTCACTTGATATCGATCATGTGAAGAGCCTGGAAAAAAGGTGGGCTTCCATAATACCCAGTGATGACCTTGGAATCCTTAAATGAGTTAGGGCTTATATTGCATGAAGTACAAAGGCCTAAAGAGATAAGGTGAGGATTTATGCTGCACTAGGCAAGCTACCTCGAAGTCCTATGGCTTGTTGTTTTAATTTCTAAGGAGTTTTGCTGTTGAAGATGGGCGTGCTACCCACTGCGTATGCTCCAAGGTCCTTGTCATAGCAGGATTAGTTTAAAGAAGTGTCAATTCATAAGAAGAGAGAAGTTTCATGTTTCAAAAAATTTTAAATTGAGGTGTCTTAATATTTTATTATGAGATAATTATTAAGTTTATTAAGCGGAACCGGTTAAGATGTCATGGTTCCATCATCCCAGCAACACTATTTTCTTCAGATTCACTTAGTTCAGTTGAATTTACTAAACTCAACTTAATGAGTTCCGTACTTTCATTTAGACCGTGGAAATCCCGTTAACAATCATAGGTTGTATCCTTCGAGATATTCCCGATCATCCGATAGAGACATTTTAATTTAATTACAATTGTGATTTTTGTTTTGTTTGTGATTAAATTTTGAGTTGTCTTATATTTTGAATGTTGTGGCGGTGAAATTTATCTTATTTTGATTTTTAATATTGATTTTGGCTTTGGTTTTGTGGTTATCCTAAAAGTTTTGGTTTTCATGTAGGGTGCATTATTGTTTAACATACAAGCTCATAAGCAAGTAAAAGCAAGGAAGGTATGGGAGAAGAAAGCATTGTAAACTATAAAAGTGTACCTGCCGAGTCTTCTCGGTCCTCCACCTGAAACTTTAGTATCTTTGCAATAAACATTTATATTTTGCAGGAAAGTAAAACCTATGGATAGGTTCCTCACAGGCTTACCAAACTCTATGTCATAACTTGGTGGGTCCTATTCATTTATTTAAGAGATTTTTGCATTTAATAAATATGATATGTTCAATTGTCCTACAAGGTGTTCGGAAGATTTGTAAAACAGGCCTAAGAGATACCTAGATATTTCACAATCCTTTTTTAGATTCCTTGAGTTCATTTGAACTTATCATAATTAATAAATGATTCATCTGTTTTGTATCCTTATGCTCAGTGAGCCAATGTTTTAATCATCCTGAAATGTGGGGTAGTCATCATTTAATATTTTGCTTACGTTTTATCTAAGTGGGGCCTTTAGAGGCAAACATAATTTATGGAAGAAATTAATTAGTTTTGATGGGTTTGTAGTGTTTCATAGGTGGTTGAAGATTAGCAGTGTCCCTTTTCTATTTCTCATTAGTCAAATTTTCAATTAAGCCTAGCTCACTACTAAGCCCTTAAGATTTTGGTGGGTATATTTATGTCTTTAGAAAATAAAGTTAAGTGACCTTCATGATTATGATTCTTATCAAAATATTGAATTATCATTTAAACATCAAATAGGGGTATTAAATTAGTGGAACACCAACTTCCAAAATCAACCCCTAACCTTAAAGATCATTTAATTTAATTCTCTTCCAGATTATAATGATTAATTCAATTATAAACTTTATTATTATTTTTTTAATGTGACAAAAAAGAGCTGGGTTTCTAACATTTACCCCTTTATATTTCAATCATTCAAACATAATAATTAAAAACATTTATTGTCCTTTTCCCACTTTAATTAAGCTTAAATATTGATTAAGGTTAAATTCTTCATGAATTACACTTTTGCCTCTAAGGGCCTTTATCACTTCATAATTCATTAAGTTAACTCAAATGACTTTGAAATTTTTATGTGACCCCATTCATGGGTTAATTAAAACATCATAGGAGAAAAAATGAATTTTCAAATTTTAATTTAATTTATATATTTATTTTAATGCAAAATAAGGGATTTTTAATAAAAATTCAATAACTTTTCCAACACAAAATTTTTGACTTTGAAATTTTTGTTAGAGGTAGACCTAGATTAGAGGACCACTTAAACCAAATTTTATAATTTGATTACCTTTAATTTAATTATTAGAATTATTTTAACTTTAAGTGTATTAATTAAATATAAAATATTATTTAGGTTAAAATTAACTTTTTATTTTTCATAAATTTCTTTAAGGTCAAGGAACCCAGAGAACTAAATTTCATAATCTTCTGATTTTTTTTTGACTTATTAGAATTATTTTAGTGAAAATTAGGGAATTTTCATTTTAGCCCTTAAAAATTGATTTTAACCCTTTAAAAATTAATATCTTTACTTAGAAAATTAGAAAAAATATCCCAATTGTTCCTAAATGCTTAGGAGGCTCTTTAGAACATTTTCAACCATTTTATTAATTTTATGACTTTTGTGAATTTTTAATTATTTAAATATTAACATAATGTTCAAAAATGAAAAGTTTATTTTTATTACAATTTTGTTTTTAAGAGACTCCAATAATCACAGAGAACTTCCAAAGTTAAATTGGTAATTTTTGAAGTGAATTTTAATTATTATAATTATTTAATTACCAAAAATGTGATTTAACTTGAAAATTTTATTTAGGTATTTAAATTAACTCCATTTGACTTGAAATTTTTGCAAGGAGTCTTTCTGACCTTAAATTACAGTGGAGAATGATTTTTAGGTCATTTACATTTTTAGTTTGTTCAAATTAATTCCAATTCAATTTTTAGTTAAAATGACAATTAAGTGCATTCTCAAAGATTTAGCTCAACTCAAAATTTTCCTACGGACTTCTGGTCACAAGTAACCTACTAAAATTTATCTTACTTTTTTCTAAATAGTATATTATTTATTAAAATTATTTTATCAAAACAGACACAATAACTTAAAAAATATAGATCTCTGTCTAGAGGTCCCCTCTGACTTTGGGAAAATTGGGGGAGATCCCCTAAGGTAGAGGCAACAACATATTGAAATCTCAAGTTATGGTGACATGTCTATGCCAATGGAGAATCAAAATACACCAGAAAGTATTTTATTAATTAAAAATAAATCATCCATCAAATAAACTTAAAGCCATTTCCACATTGTTTTCCTCTATTCACTGAATACTAAAGTATTTTTTTTTATTTTTATGATTTTTCTACACCGAGTTATGGATTTTTTAAGTTAGACTAATTTAAATAATTCAAAATAGCCGTTATTTTCCTACTTAAACATGCGGTGCCACCTAATCCTTGGCAGCTTCGAAAGACCATGCGGTGTGCTCCTATTTGACGTTGCCATATGACTGGATGTCCACGTGGCCGCGCATTATGCATTTGATCTCTGTTCAGTACAAGGATATTATTCCTTGTAGAAGTTGAATTGATGAGTCCACTACAAATCGGGTCTCAATGGGACTCGAGGTTTTGCAGGAGATATCTTAATTTTGGATAGTTCCACCTCAATTTTGCTACTTATTTTCTCTAACTTTGTTTTCATTCGGTAGGGTGGTGAACCTATTTGATGAACAACATGTGGATGATCTTACACTAACATTATAACAGTTATAGGTGCTTACTTATAAGGATTTGGTGATGCCTGAGGTCGGTGCACGTGAGCCAATATATCAGGTATAATCGAATCTTTGGTATTAGAGTTTACAAAAATATTTATACGTACCCATTTTATTAGTGTAGTGATTCCTTTAGAATTTGGAAATAAGGTAGTGAGAAGCAATGAGTTAAAGTAAGAATTACCTCATTTATCATGTGTGTTTATGTTCGTGTTACAATAATATGAAGGACTTGGAGAACACTTAAAATATATATTCCTCTGTCGATGCCTATCCCTCTTGTTAGACCATTCTTTAGTTCAATTTTATTCTGGCATGTTTAATTTAGACTTAGATTCTGTTGCAAATGGTTCTATCTTGATGAATACTTTTAAATGTTTTGGATAGACATTTGTGGTAGAATTTTCGAATTTTTTTCTTCCTACTTATATTTTATGTATTGAATGTTATACATGTTAAAAATCAAGTTTGGGGTAGGAAGAAAAATAAATTTCAAAGTTAGTATACTTTCTTTAAGTTTCATACTATTGCAAGCATGTTTTAGACTAGATTTACTTTCTTCTACAGTCATTATATCCTGATTATGCTTACATATGAAATTCATAGGATGTTTTAGTTGTCGATAAATTCAACTTTTATTTTTCTTCCTGCTACATTTTACGAAACTGATTGGAAAATATTTAAAATTTTATGTTCTGGGGGAGGAAGAAAAATAAACTTCAAAGTTAAACTTTATTTGTTCTCAAAGAAACTACAAATAAATTTTATTTTGATTTTTTTTATATGGAGTTATTTTAATAATACTAAAATTTTAAGTATAAAAACATAATAGGAAAACATAGAAAAGACTTTAGTAAAATGCATGAAGCTAAAGTTGAAATGTTTAGTAGAAAATAGTAGGAATTTGATTTTACTATTTATAGTAGGAAAAATTGATTTTTTGAAAAATTAAGGATTTTTAGAATAATAGTGTTTTCTTAGAATTTATACTACTAAAAATTCTTTTTCTAATTTTACATTTTAAGTTAAGCAAAGAATATAAGTTCGTAACTTTAGAAAAGGGAAAGTGAAATTCAAAATAACTAAAGTCCTATACATATATAGTAATCCTCACCAAAAAAATATATATATATAAATAAATAAGAGAATAAAAAGAAAAAAAAACAAAAATAAAAATAAAGAAAAAAAAATGAAGTAAAATATGAAAAAGGGTGGAGATGCTTGAGGAATTGGACCTAATCAAAAATTGATTTCACTTGAATCTTTCTAAGAAAGAAAACTTAGAATCAATCCTAAACATAATTTTAGTAAGTATTAGTAAAATTATTTTTTCAAGATATCATATATTTTGAAATTAACATTTTACTAAAAATCCAAAATTTTGGAAAATTTTCAATTATTTCCGAGTTAAATAGAAAAACAGGATTCTTAAGTTTAATACTAAATATTCTGATACCATAGATATCATCTACTTTACCGTAAAATTTTTAAGTTGGACTATAATATTTCTAGAACAAACTTTTAGTACACAAATCAACATATTTTTTAAAGTTTTAGTGTTACTTGAGAACAAGTAACGTTTATGTTTTGGGGAATTGATCCACCTAAAAATTATATATTTTTAATGAACATTTCATGCTCATTTTATGAACACTTTTAATGATATTAAACTTTAAAGGAAGGTATTTTGCATATTTTTATCTTCAGGTACATAAAATGGACTTTTGGTGAAAATGAATCAGAAACGGTGCAATTTGGAGTCAAATTAAGCAAAGAAAAAATATTGATCTAGTGCATTTTGATATAATTTTCTACGATTAATTTACTCTATCTTTATCACATGTATTGAATGAAATTTTACTTAAAAGAAAGGTTATTTTAATGTTTATCTTGTAGGTATATCAATCTGGAGCGCAACGGAGCTGAAACGGGGCAAAACGGAGTCGAAACGGTCTCAAACGAGGCAAACCAGTGGAGCTACCTAAAGGGTGGTGCCTAGGAGCCAGACATGCCGAGAAAACTATGCATAGGCACCAGAAATGATTAGGGACGGTTTTTAGTGATTCCAGGATGTCCTAGAAGGTCTTAGATGGCAATGAACGTCCCAATAAGTCATGCAATGAATCTAGACAAATTTGAATGAAGAGACGTATCTCTTAAAGTGAAAGGGTGTGTGTCTTGGAGTGAAGGGGTGTTTCTTTATAAAAATGAGTTTTTTGGATTCTGTATAAATAGAGGGGCTTGGCGCCTCTCATGATGAGTTAGATAGAGTGAGTCTTTTAGTGTGTGTATGTGTGTGTAAAGAGTATGATTAGTCTTCTTTGTAAGATTCTATGATTTCTAAAGTTTGGAGTCTTGTAAGTGTTTGTTGGAGTCAGAGAAGTTAGAGAATATCAATGGTGTGTGTTTACCTCATTTTGGGTGAGGAATTTTCTCTTCTTAGTGCTTAGGATCTAGCCATAGGTTTTCCCTTTGACTATCCTAGAGGACTAGAAATGGAACCCACCACTTAGAAATTCAAACACCTCTTAACTCTTCTTGAACCCCATAGATGATCATAAACCTCCAAACCTCCTTAGAAGGTTAAAAATCAAATGTGTAGGTTCAAGGATGAGTTCCTATAGGATGGTCAAGCCTTAGGACAACCCTGGGTGGCATTGTCTTGGTGAGGGTAGGCTTACACACACCACACTCTCACACTCATTCCAAATCCTAAAACCACTCTTACCCAACTTGGCTTTCTGACTCATGTAGGAAACTCATATGGATGGACCTCAAACCCTCAGACCCTGGCTAAGAGGGTTAGGAACAACATATTGAGTGCCTAAAATGAGTCCTCTCATGGCTCTTGTGAGCTTAACATGGCTTCTTGGCTCAACCTAAATGATTTCATTTTACTCACATTTAATCAATCTTCATTTTTCCCAAAGTTCAATTTTTTGACCCCCGGGAGCCCTAAACCTACCAAACCTACCAAATATCCTTGAATGTGCCTAAACTTTTCAAAAATTTCCCAAATTTCCAAAAATATCCCCCTAATACCCTCCAAATACCCAAAATACCCTTTTTGGCTCAAAAATCCAAAAATTCCAAAAATTCTCAATAAAAAATTCCAGAAAATCTCAAATATTCCTAATTTCATTTTTTTCAACTGCCACATATCCCAATTTTGTCAATTTAACCCAGTTTGATCAAAAATCTCAAATTTGCTCTTAAGGCCCAAAATTGACCAAGTGACCCAATCCATCCCAAATTCAACCCAAATGTCACCCAATTTTCCCCAAATTTGTTTTGAAACCTTCCTAACATCCCCACAAACAAAACTCTAACTTAATTTACCCAATATTTGGACCCAAAACTCCACCCAAGCCTAACTCAAACCAAAATTCCCCTAAATTGGCCTAAACCAATCATGAACCCAAACAAGTCCAAATCCCAAAATCAAGACCCAACCAAAATTGAAAACTCTTTTTCATACCTCCATAAATATTTTTCAGCATTAATTTTACATCATACCCAACATTAGCCCAACTTTAGCCCAAGTTAGCCCAATTTGATCCACTTTAGTCCTATTACTAAAAGATCCAAATTAAATCCAATTCAACTCCAAATGACCCCAAATCATTTCTAAAATCTTCATAACACATTCCTAAATTAAATGCAACACTAATTTGGCATAACATTTTACCAAATTTTTATCCAAAAGTTTATTTTAAAATCTAGAAGCCCATCCCCTTAAGACATTTTAAAAGCCCATCTTTCACCAAATTTAAAAGCCCAAAATCTATCCTAAAGGCCACATGACATTTTCATTTATCATCCCTTTAATTAAAATCATTCCCTAAATTCCAATTTCATCATCAAATAAATCTAAATCAAGCCTCATGTCAAAATACCCCTAAATTTATAAAATCCCAAAATCCCTTTCTCATGCAAGTGAGCCAAGCCATGAGCAAGCCTTAGAGCCATGCACAAGCCACATGAGAGCCATGAGAACCTTAGACTTGTCATCACTCCATAAATTGAAAAAGGAGGAAGGACTTTAAACATCCCTTAAAAGTCATTAGCCTTTCCCATGTTTCCTCTAACCCAAGCCTAATTGTACTTGGATTGTGACTTGAACCCATTAATCAAGCTGAACCAAATGACTTTTCCTCAGCCCAAATCAGGTCTCGGGGAGGTGCATCCAACCCATTTCAATGGCTTCACCATTTCAAGCCCAAAATGAGCTCTCCACCATACCATTTAAATCAAACTCCTTTACACATGTCCAAAGCTAATTGAACTCACCAAACCCCAGCCCTGACCTCACTGAGTCAGATGGTGACCCATGCCTACCGGCCAGCCACTTGGGTTGTCGGAAAACACCACACCAAAGAGCTCCATGTGAGCCAAAATTTTAAATTTGAGCATGTTGAGTTATCCCAACCATAGTGGACACCAGGGCTCTTCTTCTCCTCCCCTGAGCAGCTGATCCCAGCCTTCAATTGCCTCTGGGAAACCCCTTAGCCATGGATATTTAAACTCCTCACCTCCACGTCCAAAAGGTTGGATGCACTGGACCTTAACAAAACTCTATCAAATTGATCCCAAACTCTTCTCCTAACATAGAGTAATTGATCCCCACTAAAATCCAGCCCTAAAGCCCCCACTGTGAGTTCAATTTCTGAGCTCAATCTCAAGCCTAAAACCAGGTCATCCTTGAAACCTCCACAGAAACCAAATTAAACTCACCCATAACTTCACCAGACCAAGAGAAGAAGTTCCCCAGTGGAGGCCCCCTCACCAGGCCACCCATTTGTGCTGGAGGCCAAAGCATGAAATCAGGTTTGGTGGAAATCATACCTAGGCATTTTGCCGTAGCTCCAGGCTTCATCCCTAGCTTTCTTGGACTCCAATGAACTTGCTGAGCCTCTCTGATTGAAGCTTTACTTCTCAGAGCCAAGGTATTGAACTCTTCCTTCCCGAGAGCTTCTTTCAATTCTCCATTTTGTTTAAGTCAATTTCATAGAATCACAGCCGTATAGATGTGTTCGTCTTGTTGAGATGAGTACATAGAGTCCAAGATCATTAAATTTGGTGGAGAAATGAGGGAGATCTTAGGGATTTAGTGTGGACAGTTCTCGGGTAAGGGCACTTAGGGACGATGAATGGATGACGTCCATTCGTGCGTGTATCGAATGAACGATCTAGATTGCACCAAACCGGAGCACGGGATGAGACCGCGGGGTCGCGGGGTCGCGTGGCGCTGAGGTGGAAGGCAGCATCGAATGGAGGCGCGTCGCATGGACCTTCGAAGCTGCTGAGGTTGAGTTGGCGCCATGCTGGATAAGTAGAAAAATAGGGGATTTTTTCTATTTAATTATTTCAGCAAACTTTGAAAAATCATATCTTTGCATAGAAAAATCATAAAAATAAAATAAAAATACTCTCTTACTCAGTGAACAGAGCAGAATAATGTTGAAATAGAATTAAATTAATTTGTTGAGTCTATGTTTTTTAATGATTTAAATACTCTTTGTGATGTTTCAATTCTCCACTTGCATACATAATTCATCATGACATGAGACCATAGGTCTTTTGTAGCCTCTGTTCTTGGGGACATTCCCTGAATTTTCCAAGACCAGAGGCCATCTCTATGGAGAGTTATCTAATTTCCAAGTTTGTGTGTTTGTTTTGGTATTTTAATTCTAATAATTAGCATATTTCTTAGAAAATTCTAGAAAAATTAGGGAATGTATCTTATAACTAGAAGACCATAGGAAAATTATGGTTTGGTTTAATTTATTAAAAATAACCCTAATTAACCCAAACACTTAAAATTGAATTTTAATTAATTAGGGGTAACCGCACATACAAATCACTTGAAAACAATTCTTTATTATCACTTAGGATGCATAGAATCTCACATAAAAATTTCAAGTCAATTGGAAATAACTTAACCCATTAAATGAATTAATTAAGTGACATAGCTATTTTGAAAATTAAACAATTCATAAAACCCAAAATACACTTCAAAAATTCACCAAATTGGTTTTGTGGGTTCTCTGATATCAGAGAAGTCCAGAAAAATTAAAATTGGAATTTTCTAAAAAATTTCATTTTTAACTCTATTTTTAATATTTTAATAATTAAAAAATTTTAAAAATCATAAAAATGTCATATTTTATTCCTTAATCACTTAGCAAACAACCAAATATTTTTTTCTAAGTCTCTAAGTTAAGATATTGAATTTTAAAAGCTTAATGTAGAATTTAATGTTAAAAAATGAATTTTCAAACCTTCCCACTAAAATAATTCTAATAAATCAAAGAAAAATCAGAAAATATAAAGTTTGTTTCTCAAACTTCCTTGAGGTCAGAGGGACTTAAGAAAAATATAAAATCGTTTTTTCAACTTTAATTTTATTTTATAATTAATTAATACCTCAAAAGTCAAAATAATTGTAATAAATTAAATATAACTCAAAAAATCACCAAAAATTGGTCCAAGTGATCCTCTAATCAGTAGGAACATTCCATAATTTTCTTAAAGATAGAAACCTTGCCTTGGTCATGTTATTGAATTTTCATTAAAAAACCTTATTTTCCACAAAAATAATTATATAAATTAAAGTAAAAATAGAAAAATCACATTTTCTCCTCTAATGTCTTAATTGACATGTGAATGAGGTGATATAAAAATTCCAAGTTTATTTTAGCTCAATTTAGTTAGTTATGAAATGAATATGCTTAAAAGGGCATAAATGTAATTAAGGATTTTTAACCCTAATTAATACCTTAGGCTTAATCAAAGGGAGGGTAAAATATCTGATCTTAATTCTCTTTTAGATGATTGAAACTTGGGAAATTAAAAGGTAGAAACCCATTAATTATCTTGTAAATATTCAAAGTGAATCTTAATTAATTAAATAATTGAAATTTTGGAAAGATAATTAAAATTTTGGATTGTTAAAATGGGGATATAATTTAGGAAGATTGCAATCACTTAATCTAAAATCCCTAAATGAATCACTCTAGTAATATTCAACTCTTAATTAATTTTAAAGACATGATGATTGAAATTAATAATTAAAAGGGAAATAACTTGTTAAATAAATTAAAGCTTAAGAAATTAAATGATTTAATAATCAAATTAAAAATAAATTTAAAACATTAAAATTAATTTGAAATCACTTAAGAATAGTCAAAAACAAGTTTGAAACATTAAATAATCTCAAAACAATTCATAATTAAAAATGTAAAGATCAAACCAATTAAAATTAGTCTAAAGTAATATGATTAATTCAAATCAAATTTAAATCATCAAAATTTAATGAAATTAAATAATTTAAACACTTCTTTCAACTCAAGTAATTCAAAACACTTAAAAGAAAATCAACCTGAACTTTGAAACTAAATTATCTTAAATCATCAATTCAACTTTAATTAAAGATGGTTAAATTCCTTAATAAACTAATATAGCCCTATAAGCTTTCATTATTATAACTCATAAACGAAGCATTAAATGAAATGTCACTACATTCATAGGATAATCAAACATTCTAATTCACTGAGCAAGAGTAACCCGGGTAATTTATTCACCACCTCAATTAAATTAACTGAACTTAAAGTAATCCCTAAAATGTTTAAGAAGATGTTCAAAATTAAATTCCGAGCACTTCTCTAACTTGATGGGATGTTTCAAAGAACAATGAAACTTCATTTTTCTTTGGTGAAGAAAATCATCCTTAACAAGACACAAGAACCTAGATGTCATAGGAATTAACTAGCGATAGGATTAGGATCTTGATAGACAACAAGAAACTTCCCTTAACTTTACCTAGGTATTTCTTGCATATATTTGAATGCCTTGACGTGTGTTTCAAGTGCAGCCAGGAATGACAAGAAGACCCACTAGGTACGCTTTTATTTTATTGCGATTTATTTACCTGCACTGTACTTTACTTTTCTTGCATGTTAAACAAGAATGTCACCCTGCATGAAAATTGAAACTTTTAGGATAGCCACAAAACTGAAACCCAAAACTAAATTAAAAATCAACACAAGATAAATTTCACCGCCAAAACATTAAAAAGATAATACAAATCAAAATTTAATCACAAATAGAACAACAAAACTGCAACTACAACTAAATTAAAATGTCTCGTTGGATGATCAGGAATCCCTCGGATGATGTAACCCACGTGTTGCTAATGAGATTTTACATGGTCTAAATGAAAGTGTGGAACTCATTCAGTTGAGTTTAGCAAACTCATCTGGACTAAGTGAATCCGATGAAAATAACGGTGTCGGGATGACGGAACTGTGGGATCTTAATCGGTTCTGTTTAACCAACTTTAAGATTTATTTTAATTAAAACATAAGACATCTGAACCTTAAGACTTTTCTAAACCAAAATGCTTCTCTCATCTCTTGATTGTCACTTTCTAAAACCGAACCTCTGCAACAACAAGGAGCTTGGAGCACAGTGGGCAGCACGGCCATCATCGTCAACAAAACTTGTGTCTACTTCAGCAAAATCATTCTTTAGTTTAAATAACAAAGCCATAGGATTTCAAGGTAGTTTGCCTAGTTCAACATAAATCATCAGCTTTTAGCTAGGTCTTTGCATAATTGTGTTATGAAAATTAAGCCCTAACCAGTCCTAGGAGTCTGAGATAGTCGTTTGGTACGACATAAACCCTCACATCTTTCAGGCTATTTGTATGATTATGTCATAAAAATATAAGTCCTAATAATATAAAACTGGCAGGATTGAAACATTAAATAATTCTCAAATAGAAGCCAAATCGTAGGATAGTTGGGAAGTCACCGAAGTTCACTTCGGGTCCGTGACATCCCCTACTTCTCTTCCTTTGGACTCCCAAAATAAAATGTTCCAAATTTGAGCTATTTCCTATTGAAATTTCCAAAATCCAATTCTTTCAAAACCTTAAACTTTGAAATTCTTGAGAGAAAAACCACCGATCATTATCGATAGTTTTCTTAAGTTTCTTCGGACATTTAAGATGCAATTAACTATAAGGGCTTGCCCTTATAGGGAACTTTAAGAACCCAGGTAATATAAACCCTGCTTAATTTCTTTATATTAAGCAGGGAAACTTGTCGCCTTATAAAATTGGTTCGCAGACCAAACGGATGTCACAAATCTTCTAGTTTATTTAATCGAGCCCCATCATCAAGCAGTGTGTCTATTCTTCGGGATAGATACATGGTTTGTGTTATGGTGCTCGTTTATATAAACTATTAGGGATGTGAGATCGGTTTTATTTCATATCTTAAAATTTTCAAACTTAAAATTATTTTCAAAATCAAGTGCTACTTTCCAAATTATTTAAAACTATATATACCATAAACTTAATTTAAAATAAAACTCACTGACAATTTCTGAAGGTGACCCCCCTTTTCAAAACACATAACCAAATAAAATAAGTCATATAGTGTGCTTGGGGAAACATTTCAGATAAGTACTTATATCTTTGTCAAAAAGTTTTGTACTTTGGATATGAGTTTTATAAATATGTTTTCTTTTGTTATCCTCATGCGTTCTGAGTAGTTTTCTTTTCTTTCTCCTTGCAATATGAAATAATCAAGGAATTTCAATTTTTAGAATTTTTATTATTCATAGAAATTGTGATGATATTTTTATCGAATCTTCATTTACTTTATAAATTGTCCACTTATATTGCTAAAATTTGTGAAGAAAACTTATAGACTCGAAAGGGCTAAGATTTCTTAACTAGTAAGTATCACATTTCACTTTGGAAAGAGTTGTGGCGATTGTCCGAGGGGGAGTGCAAATCAATAGAGAGATAATACTTGATGGGTGTAGAATTGATGTTTCTAGAGTGGCACGCTAGATTTTTTATCAATTTGGTCTAAAGTTTGTAAAAATGGTCGCTGGTATGTCCTACAGAGAGGGCACGGTGGGTAATTTAAGAGTGAGAGACTAGAACCTACCTAGCACTACTTGTTGACATTATGTTTTTTGAGTTCTAAACTTCTTATTAGTACTTAGGATCTATCCATATGGTTTCCCCTTGACTATCTTAGAGGACTAGAGATGAAGCCCACCACTTAGAAATTTAAACCACTTCCTAGCTTTTCTTGAAGCCCTACATAGATGGTTACAAACCATCAAACCACTTTGAAGGTTATGACTAACATGTGGAGGTTTAAGGATTAGTTTACATAGGAATGATTGAACTTAGGGCAACCCTAGATGATTAGGGCTTGGTCTTGCACACACACCCTTAATCCTTTGAATTCCTCACTTGTTCCAAAACTCTAAACCAATTACCCTCTACCCCTTTAGGAAACTCACACGGGTGGTACCAAGCCACTTATCAAGATGTCTAGGATCAATATGCAGAGGTTCATAAAGAGGCTAACCATTTGGCCTGGCTTAGTCCTAAAGTGAATAGGCATGACTAAGACCAATGAGTATATACCCCAAAACCCTAATTCCACCATAAATCCTAAAATTCAAACCAAAATCACAAAACTTACCAAAACCTCCAAATTCATTCCAAAACCTTACCCAAATCATTTTAAACCAACAATTGACCCAAAATCACCCAAACCAACCAAAATTAAACAAATTACAAAAATACCCCCAAAATGCCCAAAATTGTAAAAATCCAAATTTCACCCAATTAAATCCTAAAAATCATTTGAAACTTCTTCACATCACCCAATTGTCCCAAATTTTCCAAAGATGACCAAATTGACCAATTTTGACCAAAATCCCAATTTTACCTCTAAATTGCCAAATCCCTAAATCAACTCCAATTTTCACCCAATTGATCCCAAATTTCCTCAATTTCAATTCTAAACCCTAATTCAACATGCAAAATCTCAATTGAAAACAATTTGAAGCCCAATTGAACCAAAACCATACCCTAATTTCAATTTTGAACCAAAACCCCTAATTTTGACCTAAAACCTCAAAATCTCCAAATTAAGCTCATGACCAATCAGCTTCCCCAAATTTCAATTCCAAGCCAAAATTCAACTTGCCAAAATCCAATTTCAATCAATCCCTATCCAATTTGATCATTTCATAATCAATTTCAAAAATCCAAATCATCATGTGCATGTTTAAAAGGCCCATCCCTTAATGCATTTTAAAAGCCAATGGTCTCATTTTTAAAAGCCCAATTTGAACCCACATGAAAATAATACCTTCTTCAGCGTCTCATGGAATTTAAATCACCTCATCATGGCATTACATGAATCATACCATGCATCTACATGGAACTTTACCAAAATTTGGCATGTTGATCTTTCTCATTTAAAATTCATAAAATCTTAAGTACCATTTGCATGAAACCTTCCATGGGCTCATACATAGCATGACATATCTCATGGACCCTTCCATGGCCATCATTAGGGTCAATCTTGCCAAAAATGGCAAGGGGGGTGACCACTCCCTATTTTTTCATTCACTTGGCTTTACCCTTTCCATGATAAGTT
Organism: Papilionanthe hookeriana x Papilionanthe teres; assembly: GCA_022702705.1. Taxonomy (NCBI): domain Eukaryota; kingdom Viridiplantae; phylum Streptophyta; class Magnoliopsida; order Asparagales; family Orchidaceae; genus Papilionanthe; species Papilionanthe hookeriana x Papilionanthe teres. The sequence goes on from CM040423.1 coordinate 17,979,449, forward strand.
TAAACCACTTCCTCATGTTTAAGCCACCATTTGACTTCACCAAAACCTGCTAAAGGGTCTTAGAGCCATCCCAAACCATTTTAGGACTTGATTAAGCCAAGTGACCAAGGAGTTAAAAACAACCTATCCAAATGACTCAAACTTCAAATCCCCATTGAATCTTCATCATGGAACCACTCTAAACCCAAATTGACTCCACCACACAACCTCCCTAGTTCACCTGACCATGAGGCTAACCTGATTCTGGGCTGCAACCCACCCCAGCCGCCAGAAAACACCCAGCTTGAGAAGACCCATATGGCCAAAACTCAAAACTAAACGCACCTGTTGTGTCCCACTACCATTGGCCACCTCAGCTTTTCTTCTCTCCACCTAAGCAGCTAATTCCACCCACCAGCCAACCCTGGGGACAGCCATGGTTGTGCTTATTTAAACAACCATCCTCCACGGCCAAAGGGGATAAAAAAAACCAAACTAAACTCTGCCAAAATTGTCTCAAAACATTCCCACAGCCTAGAGAAGCTCATCCTCACTACTTTGTAGCCCCAATTCCCTCCACTTGAGCTCAATTTCAGAGCTCAAATTCAGGACAAAAACAGAACACCCATCCAAAGTCCACCAATCCCAAAATTGAATCACCCATAAGCTTCACCAGAGCCAGAGAGGGAGTCCCCATCAAAATCCACCTCTGTTGAGCTATGTGCACCAGTTTTAGACCAAGGCTGACCCTCTAATTAAATTCATAGCCAGACCCAGGAAGAGTTCAAATTGGTACTTGGAGAAGCTTCACAAGGTCCTCACAAACTTTTAGAACACTTCCAATCGAGGATACACCTCTTGGACGTAGGTGAAGAACTCTCCCCTCAGATCGAGCTCGGTTTAGGTCTCAATGCATACAGACTTGATTCCATACTGCATTAGTTGTATAAATGTGTTTGTATAGGTTAGATGCACATGTAGGAACAAACCCCGTGCAATTTGGTTTTGAGTGAGAAGTTAGGGTTAGAAAATGTGAGGTTTATGGGTTAGGGCAGTTTGGGGATTATGACTAAGAGTCGTTCGTCGCTTGTGTATCAGGCGGATGGCACAGATAGCGTCAGACAAAAGGATGGAGCGATAAAGCAGAGACCAGTTAGCACTGATACGGATGACAGCATTGAATAAAAACACGCTGCTTGGCCGTTCGATGCATACGAGGATGACGCGAATAAGTAAGAAATTAGGTATTAAATTGATTTATTTAAATCATAAGATTTAGGAAAATCATAGCTTAATGTAAAAAATTTATAAAAATAAAATAAAAATATATTGTTTCTCATTGAACAGAGGAGAAAAATGTGGATATAAATTTGAAGTTCTTTGACTTATGCTTTATTTTTTAATTAATTAAATATAGTAAATCAAATTTAAGACATAACTCTCTCCAAACATTTCACCATGGCATGAGGTTTGAAGTGCTTAAGGGCTCTGTCATTAGAGATCTTTCGTGATTTTCCAAGGTCAGGGGGCATCTCTAGCCAGAGATCCTTAATATTTAAGTTGATCCCCTCTATTTTGGTATAAAAACTATAAAAATTAAAATATTAATCAGAAAAATGTAAAACTTATTTTGGTAGGTTTAGTGTAGTCAGAGGATCTTAAGATAACCATAAAAGTGGGCATAAATAATTAAAAATGGAACTAATGATAATTAACTCATTAAAATCACTAAAAAATTTAGATAATTAAAATAAAAATGTAAAAAGAACAAAAAAAATTCTTCGCTTTTAAAAATAATTAGAGGAGCTCCTTATAAAAATTTTAGATTAATTAGAGTTAATTTACCCACTAAAATGAATTTTTTTAGTTAAATGGTAATTTTGGAATTAAAATAATTATAATAATTAAAATATAAGTAAAAAAATCATAAAATTGGATTTGGGAGCTCCTCACAACCAGAGGAACTTGAGAAAAATAAAATTGGAATTAAAACATATTTTTCACTTTTAAACTATATTTTAATATTTTTAAATAATTTAAAAATATTTAAAAATCATAAAAATCACTAAAATGTAAAAATTTATCAAAATATCATATTTGATCTCCTCATCACTTAGGAGCAACTAAAATAATTTTCCTAATTTTTAAGTGAATATATTGATTTTTAAAGGAAAAAAATAATTTTTAATGGCTTAAAATGGATTTTCCTTAATTTTTCATTAGAATAATTCCAATAAATCAAAAAAAAATCAAAAAATATAAAATTTATTTCTCTAGATTCCTTGAACTCGGAGGAATTTAGAAAAAATATAAAACTTAATTTTCAAATTAAATAAAATTTTATATTTAATTAATACTTTAAATCAACAAATAATTCTAATAATTAAATTAAAACTCAAACACTTATGAAAATTGGTTTAAATGATCCTCTAGCCTAGATGAACCTCTAATAATTTTCTTAAGGATAAATATTTTAATTTGGCTAAGTTATTTAATTAACATTGAAAATACCCAATTTTGAATTAAAATAATTATAAAAATAAAATAAAAATAAAAATTACATTTTCTCCTCTGATATTTTAATTGACCGATGAGTGGGGTAACATAAAAATTCTAAAGTTATTTGAGTTAAATTTAAAAAGTTTTGAACTGATAAGCCTAAAAGGGCAAAATGGTAATTATGGAATTTAAGTCTTAATTAATGTTTAGGCCTAACCAAAGGGGTAAATGGGTAATGAATAATCTTAATTGACATTCTTAGATAATTGAAACATAAGGGGTTAAAAGGTAGAAACCAATTAACCACTTTTCAATACCAAGGGTAAAATTGTAATTTCTTAAATTATTAAAATTTGAAAGTTAATCAAATTTAATGATCCTAAAGTAAGGGGTTTTGATCTAGGAAGATTTTAACTCACTAATATAAAACCCCTAATTAATAGTTTGATGATAATGCAATCTTTAATAAGGATCGAATGCCACTTAAATAAATATTCTTTTAAAGTTACAAATCTACCCATGAAAGCTTAAGGGCTAAGTAGTGAACCATGTTTGATCTCAACTTCAATTAATGAGGTTTAGAAAATAGAACACAATCATTTATAAATGCTTTGAAAATACTACTAGCCTGCCTTAATCTAAATGACTGAGTCCACTAATAATTCAACTTTCCCTTAAAAGCTTTCACTCACATAACTCATGAATGAAACATCAATTGAATGTTACCCCACCCAAGGGATAATCAAAACATCTAAGTTCATTGGGCAAGAATCAAAACATTATTAATCAACCCTAATTATGTATGGGTGATTGATTAAACAATATGATGAAACCAAATGAACTCTAAGTGGACCCAAAGCTTTGAGAAAGATGATCAGGGTTATGCCTCGAGCTCTTCCTCAATCTAATGGGTAATTTTAGAAGAATAATTAGATTTCATAGTTCTTTGATCAAGTAAATCATCCTTAACATACTTTAAGGACCCACCAAGTTATGAAATCAGATCCCTTGTTGAACTTAAACCTCTGAACTTTAATCACCACTTCTATACCTACTTTAAATGTTAAATATTCTAGCAGATGTACTCGAAGACTGCCAGGTACGTATTTATTTATTACAATTTACACTGCTTTATTTATTAAATGTTTTACTTCTTCCTGAAAGTCAAAACTGAAACTTTTATGATATCCATGAAAACAAAATGAAACAAAAAAAATGAATTCACCACCACAACAATCAAAATATAAGACAACTCAAAATTTAATCACAAACAAAACAACATAACAACAATTGCAATTAAATTAAAATGTCTATATCGGATGATTGGGAGTCCCTCTGAGAGGTAACCTACGGTTACTAACGAGATTGCCCACGGTCTTGATGAAATTATGGAAATCATTCATTTGAGTTTAGTAAATTCATCTAGACTAAGTGAACCTGAAGAAAATAGTGGTGCCTGAACGAGAGAACCGTAGGATCCTAACAGATGTCGCTTAATCAACATAAATATTTCCCCTTAATAAAGACACATATTGACAACTGATGCGGGACTTTTTATATGCAAGAATGTATGAACTCATATTTATATATGTTTATAATGATTTTGTAAAGTTCGAACACTCAACGCAAGCATACGTATCATATCAAGTAATACAGGGCTCTAATGGAGTCCTGGTTATCGATCCCACAGGGAAATACAGAGTATAAGAAAGTGTTTCACAATATATATAATATAGCACTGAAATCCGATACTCAAATTACACTTAAAGTTTACTACTTACTACTACTACTATTACTATGCAGAAAACAATAATAATTAATTAAACTACAATTACTTCTAACAACTTTGAAATTATAATTAACTAGCAAACACACTAAACTACTTATTTGAAAGGTTTTTAATATATGAGAAAAGTATCTTTCCTCATGCAATGAGAATATGATGTGTGGATTGATATGGAACAAATATCTATGTTATTGCGCCAAATAGGAGCATAGATGATTCTTTACCCTTAAAGGAATACCCCCTCTTCTAAGCATGAAAAGGACATTGACATATCCTAAGATTAGTCACTAAATTCAAGGCTAGGCTAGGAGGATACCGGCTCTCACTTCGGAGCTCTCACTCACCCTTCACCTGAAGGCTAACCTTCGATGCTAGTCACTAATCTTAGAACCAATTTGGGGATTTGAGCCTGTCACCCTGAAATCTCCACATTGAAGTCCATCAAAACACATTTCTCTATTTATTTGCACTAAATTCCCATGAATTACGCAATTCATCCATGGAAATTGAATGGATCTTTAATTATTGTTGTAGGACATTAAATTCTTTCAGAGTTAATGTTAATAACATATTTTAACATTTCAATTGGCCAAATAAAAAAGTAAATTAAGTTTGAAATGAAAAAATCATCACAATTTCTTCAATACATTAAAAACACATCAAATCCACATCAATCCAACATCAAATATCTATGCAAGAAGAAAGACAAGGGAGACTACTCAAAATTCATGAAGAAGATACAATAAAACATGAATTTTATATATAAAAGAAAAGTCATACAAACCATAGAATAAAATACAACTTATCTCTTTCTCTTTCCTAATGCAATTCCCTTAAAGTTCCTTTGAATCCTTTTCTCTTTTCTTTACAACAATTGATTCTCTCTTTAGAATGCAAAGGAAGAAGCAATCACTCACTTTACTCCTTCTCCTTCACTCCTTAGAGAAGAATTCCTCTCAAATCCTCACTTCTACACACTCTTCTCCTAAACCCTAACACTTAACACAAACTAAACCACTAATAGAGAGCAAGAGAAACCAAGAAAACCCCCCTCTTCTCGTCCAAAAATAGTTGGTTATAATTTAGGGAAGAAATCCCAAGAGTTTCCATAGGCATCCCTTCAAAAAGTCGCGAAAACTCTTCATATTTGAATTCCACTGACTTCGGACGCTATCGGGCGCCGGCGGCGTTCTATCCTACCAATAAATTCTGAAGTCTCTAGAAAATGGCACCGGCGGGACCAGAACATGTCCGCCATTTTTCTCCTTTTTGCTTCTTTTTGCTCCAAATTCGTTCCTTTTCACTTATTTTCACTCCAATCATCTAAAATAATCATACCTTCAACAAATAATCAAAAATACCTTTCTTTAAAGTCTAATATCACAAAAAATGAGTAAAATTATATAGCAAAAACTGTATATATTTTTGGTGCATCAAAATCCCCCAAACTTTAACTATTACTTGTCCTCAAATAATCCTTTAACTACATAAAATTATAACTCTAGGCAATGTACTTTTCAACTGTAAGACACTAAAATTTTTCATTTAAAAGAATATATTGGTTAGATTTTCAGAAAGAAATTTAGTAACTCAAGTCAACACTACAAGTATAAGAATATTTAGCAATCAAGTCTAAGAGTTATAGTCTTCTATTTATTTTAAGAGGAACCATAATTTGTCACATTAAGAGTGCCTCAAAAGACTATGTGAAAAAGGAGTTCATGCAAACTTCATTAGAATGTAGACCAATACTTTAAACATAAATTCAGAAATGAAACCCAGCTCTCCCTTTAGGGTGACTTAAGTGAAGCCAATTTTTAATTAGGCATCTCCTCAAGCTTCTCCTCATAAATATTTTTCTTTCTTTTTCTTTTATTTTCTTTTTCTCTTTTCTTTTAGGGATTGTTTTTCAATCCTTCTTTTCTTTTCTTTTTCTTTCTTTTTTTTAATGAGGATTACTATATCTGGATAGCCTTTAATGATTTTGAACTTCACTCTCCTCTTTCTAAAGTTCAAACCTGAGACATCTCCTTACTTTATAGTTAAGTACAAGCATTATTATTCATTATAAAGTCACAATCTCTTCTTAACACACAATACTTTAAGTCCCTTAACATTTCAAATATATAGTTTTCTTTAAATAGTTGACTATAATCAAATCCTTTCATACCAAATATCTTACTTCTATAAAATTAACCTTTATTACTAAAAAATTTCATCCAATCCTTCCATAATATTCAACTGAAATAAAAAGTTTTAGTTACTTATAGTGAGGTTCAACTACTAGAAGTTTTGCTAATAATTTTTGAAAATATAATAATTAAGGACAAATAAAAGTTAATATTTCTCTACCCTCCCCCAAACATAAATTTTTTAGTAAATTTAAAATAGTAGAGAGTAGAAGAAAACTAACCTTTTTGTGGTAGGATCTTGAAATCTTCATCAGCTATCTGACATTAGTCAAAATTTACAACTAGCAGGCATGAAACAATTAGTAGCAGTGATATAACAATTTTAAATATTTGCATGGGTAAAGAGAAATTAACATTAAACATCTAAACATCCAACAAAACACTACAATATTAAACAAATAATCACAATACTACACAGTCCAGCTAACAATTTTAATGTTTCAGTACAACATAACAGTACACCAACTGGGTTACACAACATATGAAAATAAATACTACATCACAGCAGTACAACAACAGGGTTACACATCACATGAAAAGAAAATATCTACTACATTACAATAGTACAACATAACACAAAAAGAACAACAAAAATAAAAGCAAACAATCTACCAGTCTCCATCACCAGGATCAGCAGGGTCATCAATAAGGTCAAGTCTATATGGTGTATAACTGGGGCAAGTAGGAAATATAACATCAAACTCCCCCTTCATAAATCTGACATGAGAGTCATAATAAGCAATATCGAACTCAACTCTCCTCTGCAGATAATCTTCATTCACATCACTCCTCGCCTCAAACACATCCATCCTACCATGGAGTCTATCCACTCTAGCACTTTGTAGTCTCAGTTGCTCCATAATATCAGATAAGGTAGGCTGATCAGATGTAGATGGAACATCATAACTCGTAGTAGGAATATCAGTACTCCTACGCTCAGCTCTGGCTCCCACATGAGGCTCATAAGTACGAATGAAATTCTTTGGAATTAGTCTCAGAGGTATAGCCACTTCTTCAGAACTACTGAACTCCACTCCAGACTGAACACAAAGGACATGAACTAAGACAAGATGTCCTAATCCTCCAGTGGTCTCACCTCTAGCAATAGTCTACATGTTCTTGTAAACAATAGTTCAAATATCAATCTTTTTCATCTTCTAAATGCAATAGTTCAGAATCGCTCTATCCCTTGTAACTTCGCTGTGGTGATAAGATGTTAATAGTCTCGCAGAGATGAAATAATGCCAAACTTTTGATGCAACATTCAATGTGGAAGCGGGGAAATTAATCAACTGTTTCTTACTTACTTTCCATTGCCCTCTTCCGTCAGTCAGAAAAGCAATAACTTCTCTCATATTCTCCCCTCGAGTATCAAAGTTTTTGTATTCACAAACGAATGGTTTTCGAGCCAGATAGAAAGCATTGATTCACTGAGGAGTATACTCAATCATTTTTCCTCTAACAAGCACATACTCAGTCTCAGTCCAGGGCACATTAGCATAGAACTCTCTAACCACTTCCATAATAGCATTCACAGTAAAATAACAAAATCTCTCCAAGTTCCGCTCTGTAATTAATTGTTCTACAGATCCATCAGGACTATCAAAAGCTCGATTCTGGATACACTTCTTATTGTAAAGGTAAGAGTTTAAGTGAAATTGGGCTTTGATATTAACAAACTTCTCCTCATCAAAATCCAATTTCCTCTTTCCTTTACTCAACCTTGGAGCCATGTGAATTTCTAAAATTTACAAAATAAATTCCAATAAATCCTAAATTCACAATGTAACAAACTCCAAACACTATTCTAAACAAATAAGAGCAAATTTCATTATGGAAATCTCAAAGTCTCATTAAAACTCCAAAAATTCCACCCTAAGCAATGTGAGAGATTTCCATGGTGAAAATCTAAAAATTTAACTAAAAGTGAAGCTCTTACCAAGAGAAGTGTAGATTCGACCTTGAAAAGCTTTGAAATCACCTTGAATCCAAGATCTAGCAAGCCCTAGATCTTCAAAATCACAAAAATGGAGGAGGAAGATGAAGGCAATGGAAAAATTTGCGGTTCCCAGGGTAAAAATCACAAAAATGAGGGTTTTTGGCCTTTTACTGGGTTCGGGCGCCGGCAGCACTCGATAGGGCGCCGCCTGTGCTCTAATTAAAATAATAGCTAAACTCTCTGGATTTGGGCGCCGGTGGCGCCAGTCCAAAATTTTTTTCTGGGTCCGAAAATTTTTTCGTAATTTCGATAGTTTTGACTTCCACAATGGTGTTTAACACTTCAATATGCTTTTACATCATCTCATAAGCAATAATTAACACAATTCTTTACACAAACAATACTCAACAAACTTATATATATAAAATCCAAGTTTCAACATAAACACCAAATATGTTCATTCAAATCAAACCAACTCTTAGATGTTGTAGTGTTGCAAGTACTCTATGATAGGCAAAAACTAAAATCTATGTAGACAATGAAAGTAAGAATATTCAAATCCAAATTAAAATTACAAAGCAAAGCAAATACTACACACCAAGCATAATTAAGTAAAGCAAACTAAACACACAACAAACATAACTAGAATCCATCAACTACTTTACATCACTTCAGAACTATCCTCTCTTCTAATGTCTCCAATTGATTGCAGATGCATAAACAAATTATAAAATGGAAAAAATGGAAATTTGTCAGACGATTCCTCAGTAATCACCGCGTTCTTCTTCATCAAGTTAATCAAGCCCATCTCAATTCGACCAGTGTGATCGAATTGTTCCTTCATTCCCCAATCTATATGATCGAATAAATCAGAGATATTATTGATTACACTCATAACATTTTGTACATGTTTCTCCAACTGTTTGATCCTCTTCAATATCATTCTGGAACCTTCAGGAAAATAGGGTTGAATCGGTTGTGAAGTTTGTGTTGGTTGATCAGCAAGCAAATTCATGTCATCTTCATCTCCAACTGTCTGGTAGTCATAAGGATTAGTTGGATCAATAGGCCTCCATGGAAGAAGAACCTTTCCCAACTTTCATAAGGAACTTGTGATTGACTACATAACAGAAATATGGTGGACGGGTGTCCAAGCCCATATTTAGATCCATGAACAATTAATCCAAAAATTGATTTCACAATGATGTTACCAATGTCAATCGGCCTTCCAGTTTGAATACAGAAATTCAAAATGGCTCTTTCCCTAGTTACCTTGCTAATGTTCAATGTTGGAAATAACTTTGTCGAAATAAAGTAGTGCCACTGCTTCAACCTAGATTGAGAGATGCAAATGGGAAACTAATGTATCCATTCTCTTTAATTTCCCAAACCTCATTCTCATCCATCAAATATTGATACACATCATTCATATTGTCTTGTGTGGAATTGAAATTAGAATAATGGCAAATGGGTACGTTCTCAATCATAAAGAGATCGTTAATTCGTGCAAGAGTGAATTGCACAAATTTACCACGCACAAATACGAACCCTTGGTTGATCCCGTAAAGATTTGCATAGAATTCTTTCACGACAGGAACAACAACGGTAGTGATAGTGTAGCAAAGCACTTCTCAATGTCTCTCCTTAATAATTTCTTCAATTCTAGTAGTAGGATTATCCATACCTCGATTTATGAAGCCTCTTTCCTTGATAATCCTTCTCTTCATCATCACTTTATTGAACAAACGCTGCGTTTCAAAACTTATGAACTTCCTTCAGTTGAAAACACAAGATCGAGGGGTTTTAATGGAATTGGAATCCATAGGATGTGAATTGGGAAGGGTAGTTTTCATTTTTCTGGAGTTAGGAAGTCAAATATGGAGTTTAGGGAGTTATAAGGACGAAGATCCCGCCCAAAACTGCCAAAACTTGCATTTTAGAACATAAAAACCGTCAACAGGTTTTGAGCGCCGCGGCCCTCAATAGGGCACCGGCGGCGCTCAAACCTGGAAGTTCAGTTAATGGTCTGTGATAGGGCGCCGGCGGGTCCCATTTTGGCATCGGTGGAGCCAGTGGTCAAAAATTCACACCGAACTTTGTTTGGCCCAAAATATTTCAATTTCTCAATTCAATCCAATATTTATCCATTTTAAAAGTATTTAAGAGTAATTAGGATTCAAAAACAACTATCTAAAAAGCCCATCTACAACAAACAAGCAAACACACCACAAAGATACAAATGGGTTGCCTCCCATAAAGCATTTGGTTTAACGTCGTCAGTCCGACAAACCATTCAGTTAATCAAGATGACTAAGCATTAAAACCACTTTAAAGTCAGGTTGAAACCCGTCAAAGTAAGGCTTTAATCGATGCCAACAGACCTTGAAAAGTTTTCCAGTATCAGGTGTCGGCATATTTTTTTGTTGAGTGTTGTATTTTTGAAAAAGGGGCCGCCTAACAGAAATTGTCGGCGAATTTTAGATTTTAAATTAAATTTAAATATATATAATTTAGAAAGTAGTTTTTGATTTTTGAAAATAATTTTGAGTTTGAAAATTTCAAGATATGAAATATCAAACAGATCTCTCATCCCAAATAGTTTATATAAACGAGCACCGCATCACAAACCGTGTATCTATCCCGAAGAATAGACACACTGCTTGACGATGGGGCTCGATTAAGTAAACTAGACGATTTGTGACATCCATTTGGTCTGCAAACCAATTTTATAAGCCGACAAGTTCCCCGCTTAATATAAAGGAATTAAGCGACGTTTATATTACTCAGGTTCTTAAAGTTCCCTATAAGAGGAAGCCCCTATAGTTAATTACATCTTAAATGACGAGAATCATTTAAGAAAACTCTCGATAATGATCAGTGGTTTTGCTCTCAAGAATTTCAAAGTTTAAGGTTTTCAAAGGATTTGAGTTTTGGAAATTTCAATAGGAATGGATCAAATTTGGAACAATTTATTTTAGGAGTCCAAAGAAAGAGAAGTAGGAGAAGCTGAGGATCCAAGAAGAATCTTGACAACTTCTCAAACTATCCTATTGTTTGGTTTCAATTTGGGAGTTTATTTAATATTGCAATCCTGGCAATTTTAATTGATTAGGACTTATATTTGTATAACATAATCATACAAATAGCCTCGAAGATGTGAGGCTTTATGTCATATCAAACAACTACCTCGGAATCCTAAGACCGGTTAGGGCTTAATTTGCATAATATGATTATGCAAATGCCTAACAAAAGGTTGAGGATTTATGTTGCACTAGGAAAACTACCTTGAAGTCCTATGGCTTGGTTATTTAATTCTAAGAAAGTTTTGCTCAAGTAGATCCGAGTTTTGTTGATGACGATGGCCATGCTGCCCACCATGCTCCGAGCTCCTTGTTGTTGCAGAGGTTTAGTTTTAGAAGTCATAAATCAGGAGATGAGAGATGTGTTTTGGTTTAGAGAAAATCTTAAAATTCAAGTGTCTTTAGTGTTTTAATTAAAACAAATCTTAAAGTTGATTAAACAGCACCGATTAAAATCCAACGATTCTGTCATCCCGGCACCGTTACTTTCATTGAATTTACTTAGTCCAGATGAATTTGCTAAACTCAACTGAATGAGTTCCACACATTCATTTAGACCATGGCAAACCCCATTAGCAACACGTGGGTTACATCATCCAAGGTATTCCCGATCATTCAACGAGACGTTTTAATTTAGTTATAATTGTAGTTTTGTTGTTCTGTTTGTGATTAAATTTTGAGTTGTTTTATATTTTGAATGTTGTGGCAATGATTTTATCTTGCAATGACTTTTAATTTAGTTTTGGTTTCAGTTCAGGGATTATCCTAAAGGTTTTGGTTTTCATGCAACAGTTGTTTATCATGCAAGAAAAGTAAAGTGCAGTGCATATAAGTAAATTGCAAAAAAGTAAATTGCAATAAAATAACAGCGTACCTGGAGGGTCTTCCCGTCATCCCAAGCTGCACTTAAAACATATGTTAAGGAATTTAAATATTTCAACAGATGCCTAGGTAAAACTAAGGGAAGGGTTTTGGTTGTCTACCAAATTCCTAATCCTATAACTAGTCATCTCCTATGACATATAGGTTCTTGGTTTGGTTTAAGGATGATTTTCTTCATCAAAGAACAACTAGATTCAATTGTTCTTCTAAAACATTCCGTCATATTGAGGAAGTGTTTAGGACGAGTCCTAAACATCTTTTCAATATTTCTGAGATTGTTTTGAGTTCAAGTAAATTTAGTTGCAGAGGTGAATTAATCATCTAAGGGTTTAAGTTTTGTTCTCTTACTCAGTGAACTAGGATATTTGAATATCCTATAAGTGAAGTAACACTTCACTAGATACTTCATTTAAGAGTTATAAGAATAAGAGCTTTAAATGGGCAAATCGATTTATTAGGTATTTTAATGATTTAAACTTAATGATTTAATTTCAATTTTGAGTTAAATCCAAAAATTAGTTTAAGTTTGGAATAGTGTTCAAGTTATTTTAGATTTAATTCTTAATAATTTCATTTAGGTTTGTTCTTAAATGATTTTGATTTAATTTAATTTAATTTAATTTTAATTTAATTTATTTTCATTTTAACTTAATTTGATTTGATTTTTAATTTTAATTTAATTTGGTTTAATTTAATTTAATTTAAATTTAAATTTAATTTAATTTAATTTAATTTAATTTAATTTTAGTTTTAATTTAATTTAATTTTATTTTATTTTATTTTTAATTTAATTTAATTTTAATTTTAATTTAATTTTTAATTTAATTTTATTTTACTTTAATTTAGTTTAGTTTAATTTTAATTTTATTTTAATTTAATTTTAATTTAATTTTTAAATTAGTTTAAATTTAATTTTAATTTAATTTTAGTTTAATTTTAGTTTAATTTTAGTTTTAATTATTAATTTGGATTATTATTTTAATTTTTTAATTAAGAATTAAGTATTATTGAAGTGATTTATTTAGGGATTTTTAAATTAAAGAATAAATATACTATTAATAATATCCCTACTTTAATAATTCTAATTTTTATTATTCTTCCAAAATTTCAATTAATTAATTAATTAAAGTTTTATTTTAATTATATTTGAAATGATTAGTAGGTTCCTACCCTTCAATTATTTAAATTTCAATCATCCAAAATCAGTTTAGGATCAAAAATTTTACCCTCCCCTTTTTTTTGATTAATCCTAAAATTTTAATTAAGGGTTGAAATTTTTAATTACCCTTTTTCCCTTTAAGCTTAATAATTCTATAACTCACTAAACTAAGCTCAAATGAAATTAAAATTTTTATGTAACCTCACTCACATGTCAATTAAGACATTAGAGGAGAAAATGTGATTTTTCTGTATTTAATTTATTTATGTAAGTATTTTTAATGGAAAATAGGGGTTTTCAAGGAAAATTCAATAACATGACCAAGGAAATGTTTCTGTCCTTATGAAAATTATGGGATGTTCCTAATGACCAGAGGACCATTTGGACAAATTTTGGTGATTTTTTTGAATTATATTTTATTTATTAGAATTATTTTGAGTTTTGGAGTATTAATTAATTTAAAAAGAAAATTGAAGTTGAAAAATAGGTTTTATATTTTTCAAAAATCTCTCTGATATAAGGAAAGTCAGAAAACAAAATTTTATATTTTTCTAATTTGTCTTTGATTTATTAGAATTAATTTAGTGGAAATGTTAAAGAAAATCATTTTTTTTAATTCAAAAATTATTTTAGGCCTTTAAAATTCAATATCTTACCCTAGAGACTTAGGAAAAATATTTTGTTTGTTCCTAAGTGATTAGAATTCAAAATGAGACATTTTGGTGATTTTTAATATTTTTATGATTTCTATTATTTTTTAATTATTTAAAATATTAAAATAATGATAAAAATCAACTTTTTTTAGAAAATTACAATTTTAATTTTTCTAAGTTCCTCTGATATCAGAGAAGCTCCAAAACCAATTTTGTAAATTTTTGAAAAGTATTTTGTGAGTTATGAATTTTAAAGTTTAATTTTATCCATTTTGCTTTTAGAGGCTTAATCAACCCATTTGGTGAGGTTAATCAAATCCAATTGACTTCAAATTTTTATGTGATGTTCCTTTGATCCTAAAGATTAGTGGAGAATTATTTTCAAGTTAATTTAATGTGTAGTTAACCCTAATTAATTAAAGTTCAATTTTGGGTGTTTAGGCCAATTAGGGTTGTTCCATGTGAATTAACTCCAGACCTATTTTCCCTAGGTTCCTCTAGACATAAGAAACATCACCAAATTTTCCTAGAATTTATTTCGCAACATGCTAATTATTAGAATTAAAATACTCAAAACAGTAACATGCAATTGAAAAATCAATAACTTCTCATAGGGATGGCCTCTGACCTTGTAAAATTCAGGGAATGTTCCCAAGTTCAAAGGCTTCAAAAGCCCCATGGTCTCATGCCATGGTGAATTGCCTATTCAAATGGAGAATTAAAACAATGTCGAGAGTAAATAAATCATTAAAAATAAAATACTCAATGAAATTACTTGATTTCTTTTCCATATTATTCTCCTCTATTCACTGAGCAAGAGGTTATTTTTATTTTATTTTTATGACTTTTCTACACAATGTTATGAATTTTTGAAGTTCTGATAATTAAATAAATAGAAAAATACCCTATTTTCCTACTTATCCACGCAGCGCCACACAATCCTCGACAGCTCCGAAAGACCACGCGACACGCTTTGATTCGGCGCCGCCATCTGAGTCAGCTGCCACGGGGCCCGCGGTTCACATACCATCTCCTGGTCCGACGCCATCTGAGCCGTCCGCTCGATACACGCGCGATCCAACGGCTCCCGGTCATCATCTATGACTGGTGTGCACCCATAACGATCCAGACTAAAACCCTAAGATCTCACTCGATTCTCAATGGATTTTTATGTTCTTATACTCTATGGATTTGTCTTGAAGAGAGAACATATCCATATGGTTTATGTGGCATGAAATTAACCCAATCAAAATAGAGAATGTTCAGAAGCTCGGGAAGAAGAGAGAGTTCATACCTTTGCTCAGAAAAGTGAAGCTTCGATCTGAGAGTTGTGTCACCTTTGATTGAGTCCAAGCAAGCTCCAGATGAAGTCTCTAGCCCTGGGGAATTGCCTAGACCTGATTTCTACCAGACCTGATTTCAAACTTTGGAGGCTAGAACAAATGGGTGGCCTGGAGAGGGAGCTTTCACTGGGGTACTCCTTCTCTTGGTCTTGTGCAGGTGTGGGAGAGTTTAATTTGATTTTGGTGGAGTATTTGAAAGTGTCCTGTTCTGGCCTGAGAATTGAGCTCCAAAATTGAGCTCAATCAGTGGGAATTAGGGCAGGAGGATAGTGGGGATCAAATGCTCTTGGCTAAGGGAAGCTTTGTGAGGAGTTTGGAGGAATTTTGTGAAGGTCGATTTCAGCCAACCTTTTGGCCGAGAGGGGTTGGCTTGCTTAAATAGCCATGGCCATGGCCTCTCAGGGGGAGTTAGGGGCTGGGATCAGCTGCTCTGGTGAGGAGAAGAACAGCTACAATGGCCATTTGGAGTGGGGCAGCTCAGCCATGGGGAATTGCAATTTTTGGTTGATTTGGACCTCTCGGCCTGGTGTTTTCCCGCGACTGTGGTGGCCGACCGGCCAAGGTCAGGTCACTGTTGTGATCAGGAGGATCAGTGCTTGAGGTTTGTGAGTTCAATTATCAAATGCCATGTGTAAAGAGTATGAATTGAAATGGAAAGGGGAAGAGGTGATTTTGGCTTGGTTTAGGTCAACCCATGTATTTGGGCTTGGTTCACCTCCCCATGGCTTAATTTTGGGCTGAGGAGGTTAGGTGGGTCAGGCTCACATGTGTGGTGAAGTCCACATCCAAAAATATTTGGATTAATTTTGGGTTAAGGGTAATCATGGCTAAGGTTAATGACCTTAAGGGAATCTAGAAAGAGCTTCCTCCATTTGCCCAATGTGGTATGGTCACATGTCAAACCTTTTATGGCTCCACATGGGGCTTAAGGATGGCTTCATGGTTCTTATATGGCTTAGAAAAAGTCAAGTCAACTTTCATGGAAAAGAGTTTATGGAATTTTGAAAATTTTGGGGTTATTTGATGGGATTTGGCATAATACCATTTTGGTTTGATTTTCATGATGGATTTAGCACTTAGGGAGTGATATTAATTGAGTGAGGATGAGATGAGATTGCAATGTAGGCTTTAGGATTGGTTTGGGCTTTTAAAATTTGGTAAAGGTGGGCTTTAAAAATGGTTTAAGGGAATGGGCTTTTATGTTTTAAAATGGGATTTTAGATAAAAAATTTTGTAAAGGGCCATGCCAAACAAATGTTGGGTTTAGTTTAAGGATATGTCATGAGTGATTTAAAACAAATTTGGAGTGATTTGGGCTTGAATGGGATTGGATTTGGGTTTATTTGGTAAAGGGGCTGAGGTGGGCCAAATTGGGCTAACTTAGGCTAGGGTTGGGCTAATGTTGAAATTGATGTAAAATTCATGTTGAGAAACTTTTAGGGGAATGTTATGAAGAGTTTTCAACTTTGTTTGGGGTTCAATATTGGGATTTGGGCCTATTTGAGTTAGGTTTGGGTTTAGGTCAATTTAAGGGGTTTTGGGTTTGGGTTGAATTTAGGTGAGTTTTGGGTTCAAGTTTTGGTCAAGTTATGTTAGTGTTTTGTTTATGGAGATGTTAAGAAAGGTTTAGAAAAGATTTGGGGTCAATTGGAGTTGAATTGGGTTGGTCTGGGCTAAGTTTGGGTTATGGGTCAAAATTGGGCTTTAAGCTTAAAAATGAAATTGGATTCAAATGTCAATCAAATTGGACTTATATTTGGTCTAGATTGATATTGGGGATATTTAATTAAAATTTAGAATTGAATTGGACCAAATTTGAGGTCAATTAGGGTGATTTGGTTTGACATTGGGTTCATTTGGGTTTAAAATGGGCTAAATTGGGGGTTTTGGTAAAAGTGGGGTAAATTGGCAAAATTGGCCCATGGTGTACTTGAACAAAATGAAATTGGGAATATTTGGGATTTTCTGGAATTTTTTGGGAATTTTTGGATTTTTGGATTTTTTGGTCAAGAGAGGCATTTTGGTAATTTGGAGGGTATTGGGGGTATTTTTGGAAATTTTGGTATTTTTGGTGTAAATGATCAATTTGATTGGTGGGGAAATGTTAAAGGTTAATTTTGGAAAAGTTTTGGGTGATTTGGAAATTTTGGTGGTTTTGGGTAGTTTCAAGGGCTTTTAGTAGGTTTGTTGGGTCCGGGGCCCTGGGGGTCAAAAATTGAAATTTTGGAAAAATGAAAATTGAGCAAGTGTGAGTGAAATGGAATCACTTTGGTTGAGCCATGAAGCCATATTAAGCCCATAGGAGCCATGAGATGACCCATTTGAGGCATTCACTATGTTGTTCCTAACCCTCTTAACTAAGGGCTTAGGGGTTAAGGACCATCCATGTGAATTACCTACATAAGTCAGGAAGTCAAGTTGAGTGAGAGTGTGGTTTTAGGACTTGGAATGTGTGTGAGAGTGTAGTGTATGTGCAGGTCAACCCTCACCAGGTCAGGCCACCCAGGGTATTCCTAAGGCTAGAAAGGTCCTATAGGGAAGTCATCATTTAAACCTCCATATTTGATTTCAAGCCTCTATGTGATTAGGGGTCTATAATCAAGCTTGTGGGGTTTGCAGGGAGTCAAGAGGTGGGTTCCACTTCTAGTCCTCTAAGATAGTCAAAGGAAAAGCCTAAGGCTAGATCCTAAGTACTAAAGAGAGAAGAGAAGACCCCATCAAAAATGAGGTCAACAAATGGACCCCCAATAGGTGTAGTGTGCTAACCAAGTACACCAGCGTATTGGGATTGACCGAAGAGATCAACAAAACCATCACAGATGTGCAAGTGACAAACTTGGGACGATGTAGAAGGATTTCCACTGGGGAGTATCCGGTACATTTCCAAGACTGGAGATCCCTGAACTCTCGTTGGGGAAAGGAAAAGGAGGTGAATTCCAAATCACAAGATTTGGAGAATTTAGATTTAGATTTGGTTTCATTTCATGTTCAAGTTTTGATGTGTAGGTTTAGATTTTGAGTTTTAATTTAGATTGAAGTTTGATTTAAAATCAATTTGAGGAAATTTGGATTTGAAATGAGAATGGAAACCCGAGTTTCAACCTCATGATTGCGAAGAAAACTGGATTTCAGGTAGCAGCCTCGGAGTAAGCATCCGAGCTTAAGTGTCGATTGAAAAGGATGAGAATCAGAATTTAGGTACTGATCTCTAAAGAGAACTAGAATGTAGGTACCAGTCTCGAAAATTTTGAATTGAAATCTAGGTATCAATTCGGATGAGAATCGAAATGTAGGTATCGATCTCAAGATGAGAACTGGAATGTAGGTACCAGTCTCGCAAATTTTGAATTGAAATGTAGGTATCAATTCAGATGAGAATTGAAATGTAGGTATTGATCTCAAAATGAGAACTGGAATGTAGGTACCAGTCTCTGAAATTTTGAATTGAAATGTAGGTATCAATTCAGATGAGAATCAAAATTTAAGTATCGATCTCAAAATGAGAACTGGAATGTAGGTACCAGTCTCAAAAATTTTGAATTGAAATGTAGGTATCAATTCAGATGAGAATCAAAATGTAGGTATCGATCTCAAAATGAGAACTGGAATGTAGGTACCAGTCTTGGAAATTTTGAATTTAAATGTAGGTATCAATTCAGATGAGAATCGAAATGTAGGTATCGATCTCAAAATGAGAACTGGAATGTAGGTACCAGTCTCGGAAATTTTGAATTAAAATGTAGGTATCAATTCAGATGAGAATTGAAATATAGGTATCGATCTCAAAATGAGAACTGGAATGTAGGTACCAGTCTCAGAAATTTTGAATTGAAATGTAGGTATCAATTCGGATGAGAATCGAAATGTAGGTGTCGATCTCAAAATGAGAACTGGAATGTAGGTACCAGTCTCGGAAATTTTGAATTGAAATGTAAGTATCATTTCGGATGAGAATCAAAATGCAGGTATCGATCTCAAAATGAGAACTGGAATGTAGGTACCAGTCTCGGAAATTTTGAATTGAAATGTACTGTGGAGATTTGGATTTAGCGGGAGATCGAAATGAGATATGAAAGTGTTCCACATCCCAAGAGAATCAATCAAAGTTTGATTATTTGGCGAAGGGTATAAATCCATGCCATCAAAACCAAATCGAAAATTTTTTGTGGTTCTGAAATCATCCCGAGAGAGGGTTTCAAAGGAGTTTTGAAGTAGATCTTGATTTGAAGAAGAATTGGAGGATTCAAAAAGATGGATTTAGACTGGAATTCAATTTGAGATTTAGATTCGTTTTATTTGTTCTTTAATGATCTGATTTTTTTTTGTTGTTCATTTAGTGTTCATGTGATATTGGAGTTCATTTGAATATTTAGATTTATAGGAAAAGTTCTCATTTATTTTCTTTTCTCTTCTGTTCTTTGTTCAAAGTTCATTTAACTCTAATGGCGTTTCCCAGTCAATTTGCACAAAAAGAGGTGAAGGCAAAATATAACGTAGTCATTTTCATTCCAACATGCTGAAAGTGCATCATACAACTTGGTCTAGTCATGATAACATTTTCCTCAGAAATTTAATGTCTCGTACAATCCACGTAAATCCAAAACGGACTGTGTAAACTTGTTGTTGATACATCCAAAAGCGTCTGTCAAAAATCCATGTCTGAATAGTAAGAAACATGGGTAATAACATCACCTTCCAAGCCACCCTTGGCAGGAATGCCGCATGGATGTGCTTTGAAGGTGTGCTATTTCTCATGTAACTCACAGCTCATAGGGCCGGAGACTCTCCAATTCCGGATCCGTCTGGAAGTGGTAAGGCGCCTTTACGTCGTCCATCCTTCTACAAGTGACGGAGATCCGCTCCATCGGCACTCCCGTATACAATGTTTTACGATGTCTGCTCCATTTCCTTTTAATATCATGACGAAACCTACCTGAAGTGGTATCTCCACCGGCCCTCAGAACTTACCCGGGCCTGCTATCCGGAGGTCAGATCCGAACATGATATTGCATTGGTTGACTAACGAAACTGTGCAGAAAGGTATGACAAAGTCGTGGTGGTCTATGTATGGAGGTATACAGTCGCCCTTCTGATAAATGTTGATGATGCAACTGTTGGGTATGCAGTCTGCTGGCAGTACCCTCCACGTTATTATTCTTTTCACCATTCTTTTAATTATCCTCGGCATTGGATCCACTCACTGTGACGGAGTATCCCAGGTGAATTTCTTTTTTTGTCCTCTGCGAAGTTATAGCAACATCCGCATTGTATTGTGACTCTTCCTTTCCCTGGCATCCATCTTCGGGGTTCTCAATAAGTCTTTTCCCTCAGACGGCATGCTCGACCCATCTTCTGAAGTTCTAAGATGCAATCCACAATCTGCTACTGCTCGTACTCTGAGAATACATCTGTGTGTAACTCGAGGCCTTCCAAAATGTTGATTCTCTTGCCTCTAATCCTTTCAAAGTATTCGAAAGTCTTTTTCTCAGCATTTTGCATTCTTTCTTGTTCATATTCTGGGATGATCTGCAAGTGACGAGGTCTAGTAACGTATTGTGGGATGTATGGCTCAATCCCGTCATGTTCTCCTGCATACATTGGCTCCTCGGGGATTGTCTCTGTCGGGACATCCTCCGGGGTTGCTTTTGCAACAAGGTTCTTTAGATCTGATATCTCTATCTGGCATCGAGGCACTTGCTCTATTTCTGTTCTTATTGGCACTTCTTCGATTTGTTCTGATTTTCTTGGCGTTGAATTTCTTCTTTCTGGTTCCTGACGAACCGGTATCTTTGAAATGTGTGTGCCGGCAAAAGCGGTTGTTTCCTCGTGTTGATCTGCTGCTAGTTTAGTCAACATCTTGAGGATTCGGCGATTTTTATTCCTTCTTTGGGTAGCAGTGAGAGTAGCTCTCCTTACCCCTTGAATTTTTGCGGGCGCGGCGCTGACCAGCCTGCTCTCTGCCGTGGTAAGTACTGACTTGATTTTCTCGCTTTCCTCGATGTTTGTCTTTCTTTTCTTGTTGCTGGATTGGTGGCTTGGGCCACCCATCTTCATCACTGTCTAGTTGTGAAGCTCTTCTCGGTCAACTGGGACCCAATCATTTTCTTCGTACTGTAGGCTGGCTGGTGTGAAGTCATAATCAATTTCTATCACTACTCCCTCCTTCACCCTCTTTTCATCGAGTGCAGGACTCAAGCCATTTCTAAAGTTTAGGACCAACCGCCCGTTCGACATTTCCTTGCGCAAAAGACAAGGAAAGGATCAGGGGCTGTAATAAGAACAAGAACATTAAGAAAATATTTATTACTGAAGATTCTTATTCACTTATTTTAATTTTTAAGGAAAGTAGGAAAAGATGAAGAAAGATCAGGAACAAGATTTGATTTGAAAGGAAGGGTAAAACTTTATTATTATGATTTCACATATTTTATTTTTAGCACATATTTTTTTGTTAATGATTTTTTTTTGTCATCCATTTTTATGTTTTTTTTTTGTTTCGGACCCAGTCACAAGTGGTTACTTCACCCGTGTTTCTAGGGATGAGAATTCATTCCTTCGAAACATTAGGTTGCGTAATACTTCTTTAAATATCGTCCGTTGATTGGAAGCATCTGTCGTTCTCCTTGGCAATTCACAAGTTCGTAGGAACCTCCAGAGTAGACTGTCTTGACCACAAACGACCCTTCCCAAGTCGGTTCAAATTTACCATCTATCTTGCGATGTGCAATAATAGGTCTTCTGAGAACCAAAACCAAGTCACCGACTTTGAATGTCCTAGGGCGGACTAGTTTATCATGGCCTTGGAACATTTTGGCTTGATACAGTTCCAAATTTTGTTGCGCGGAACGTCTTTTCCCTTCCAAGCTCTCCAATTCTTCTAGTCGTAGTCTGGCACTTTCCTTCGTAGTGATTTTGTTCTCAACTGTAATTCTAAGTGATGGGAGCTGAACTTCCAAGGGTAGAACTGCCTCAGACCCGTACACTACAGCGTATGGTGTAGACTGAGTAGGAGTCCTAAAAGTTGTCCTGTAGGCCCATAAAGCTTCTAACAACTTCTCGTGCCAATTTCTCTTATTGTCGTCTAAAGTTTTCTTTAAAATTTGAACGAGAGTTTTATTAAAAGCCTCGACCAAGCCGTTTGCTCTTGGGTAGTAGATCGTTGAGTATCGCCAATCGATCCCGTGTCTTCTGACAAAATTGTTGAACTTTGTACTTTTAAATGCAGACCCATTATCTGAAATGATTCTGCGCGGTACTGCAAAACGATAGACAACTTGGTTCTTGAAAAACTGTAGCACGTGGTGTGCCTTTACTTCTCTAAGTGGTATGGCTTCTGCCCATTTAGAAAAGTAGTCTGTAGCTGCAAGGATGAAGCGATGTCCTCTTAAAGAAGGTGGTTCTATCGGACCCACTATATTTGTGCCCCAACACTCAAATGGCCACAACACAATTGTTGGATGTAGCACATTTGGAGGTTGATGTAGAACCACTCCATGCACTTGACATTGGCGACAGCTCTTAGCGATCTTCATACAGTCGGTCATCATTGAGGGCTAGTAGTACCCTAGTCTTTTAATCTTCATTTTCATTTTCGGACCCGACTGATGAGCGCCACAAAGTCCTAAATGTACTTCTTTAACTATTTCACGAGCCTCGGACCCGCTCAGGCATCTTAGCCACATCTGATCAAAAAACCTTCTGTATAACGTATTGTTTATTAATGAGTAAGACAGAGTTCTTTTCTTGGTCTGATGGGCTAGCGACTTATCGTCTGGTAATTTCCCCTTGCAGGTAGTCTATTAGTGGTTGACGCCAATCTTCTGTGTTTTCTGTTATTTCTGCAACTGATTCCTCTACTTTTCCCGATTCTCGTATCATATCCATGTCGAGCTGTGATAGGACCTATCGTCCCCGAACCGACACTTCAACTGACTCATCTTGTAAGCAGGCAAATTCTTTTGCAAGGCGAGCTAGCGCATCCGCGAGAGCATTTTCTTTTCTGGGGATCTTGTAGATCGTTACATTCAAAATATGTTCTAACATTTTCATTGCATACTGAAAGTACTGCTCGAGTCTTGGCTTTAAGATTCCGTATTTTCCGGCAACCTGTTGAATGATCAACTGAGAATCTCCGTAGATGTTGATGTCCGTTATTCCCACTTGAATGGTTAGTTCTAGTCTTGTTATGAGGGCTTCGTATTCTGCCTCGTTGTTTGTACAAGGCTCTGTTAAGTGGTAGGAGTATCTTAACATCCACCGCTCCGATGTTATAAAGATTAGTCCGATTCCTGCCTTACCAGGCACTATCATTTGCAATTCTTTGTTCTTCTGTGCTGAGGACGCTCCGTCGAAGTATAGTTCCCAACATCAATCATCAGGGTCTTCTAGGCTCATTATCTGCTCGTCACACAAATCACTGTCGAGAGGCGAATCTACTGGTAAAGGGTGTGCTGCAAGGAAGTCAGCTAGAACTTGTTCCTTTACGGCGTGAAGAGGAACAAAAGTTATGTCAAATTGCAATAGTATCATCGACCACCTGGAAACTCTGCCAGAAAGCGTCGTTCGGGTCATCAAGTATTGCAACGGATTAACTCTCGAAATAAGGTTGACCTTATGAGAAAGCATGTAATGCCTGAGCTTCTGTGCGGCGAAGATCAGGGCCAAGCAGTGCTTCTCAATAGGAGGATACTTTACTTCCGTAGGAATTAGACGACGGCTTAAGTAGTATAGAGCATTTTCTTTTCCCTCATCATTGACCTGGGCTAGCAGAGCTCCAAGGGAGTCATCTAAAGCCGCGGTATAAAGTATCAACGGTCTACCTTAGACTGGGGCTGCTAAGACAGGAGGAGTCATTAAGTATTGTTTGATGTCATCGAAGGCATGTTGACATTTGGAGTCCCAAGTAAACTTGGCATCCTTCTTAACCAAAGCAAAAAAAGGCTGACACCTTCCTGACAAATTCGATATAAAGCGTCGAAGATATGCCAACTTTCCTTGAAAGGATCGCACCTGTTTCAACATTTTCGGAGGTGGCATTTCTAAGATAGCTTTAATCTTTTTCGGATCAATTTTAATCCCACGATGTCAGACAAAAAATCCTAAGAATTTCCCGGAGGTAACGCCGAAGGCGCATTTTAAGGGATTCATCTTAAGGTTGTATTGTCTTAGTCATTCAAAAACAATTTCAAATCATACATGTGATCTTCTTTCAGTTTGCTTTTGATGACCACATCATCCACGTAGCACTCAACTTGGTTGTGAATGAGATCATCAAAAATCTTCATCATCGCTCTTTGGTATGTTGCTCCTGCGTTCATTAGTCCAAATGGCATTACTGTGTAGCAATACACTCCGATCGGTGTTCTGAATGTCGTGAGCTTTTCGTCTTCTGGTGCCATCTTTATCTGGTTGTATCCTGATAATCCATCCATGAATGAAAATATTTCATGTGTTGAAGCAATATCGATAATTAGTTCTGGGATTGGTAGTGGAAATTCGTCTTTTGGACATGCTTTATTTAAATCTCTGAAGTCTACATAGATTCTGATCTGACCATTCTTCTTTCTGACTGGTACCACATTGGCTAACCAAGTAGGGTATTGTTCTTCATGGACAAATTTAGCGTCTATTAGCTTCTTAACTTCGGCTATTACTTGCTGCTCAATTTCTAGACGCATTCTTCTGGGGGCTTGTTTGACTGGAACGGAAGTAGGATATACTCCTAACTTGTGAACTGTGACTTCTGGAGCTAATCCTGGCATTTCGTCGTAACTCGAAGCAAAACAATCCTTGAATTCCATTAGTAGCTTGATTATTTCCTCGAAATCTTCTTTATTGAGTAAGGAGCTAACAAAGGTAGGCCGGGGCTCTTCTCTAGTACCTAAGTTAACTTCCGTTAACTCGTCTATTGTAGATTTGATTTCTTCTTCGAATTCTAGTGCAGCATCTCTGATTGGTAGATCTTCGAGATCTCTTGAAGCTTCCAAGCAGTCTTCATTAGGTTCGCAAGTGACAACCAAGCAAAATCCCGTATCGTCAACTGATCCTACTGTGCCGAATCCGAGACCATGTTTTGAATTGGGAGGCCGACCGACATTATTCCATAATTTTTCAAAATGTTGTGATCTGCCTTTTGTCCATTGTCGAGGTAAGACACCACGTTGAATTAATTTTTGAACACAAGGAGAGTACCACTCAAAAGGTAATTCCATTAATTCGGAAGAAGTAACATCTTCAAATTGTACATGTTTTTCATTATTGGAAGAAGACGCACCACGGTAAAACTTGATTGGCTTAGTACCACCACCATGCACTTCCTTGACCACCATACCCTCGATCTTATTAGAATGGATCGGGGTCAGGGTCATAGTATGTACATGATGGTTAATCTTCTCGTACATTAATTTGTATTATTCATTCTTTTCATCTTTAAGAGAGATCTGGAACTGGGGTTTCTTTTGACTTATTGTCGCTGCTTCTTTCTTGATTTCTTCTCCTTCTTCAGAAGTGTTCTCCCAATCAACATCGATGACCGGTTTCTTCTGTCCAACTGTTCTAACATTTCTTCCACGTCCTCGTCCCCGGCCTCAAACTCGGGTGCGAGTCCTGGAGAAATCTTCACCATCTCGCTGTAAGGGAGTGGTGAGTAACTGTTGAACTAGAACTTCAGGTTCTTCATCATTTCGGATTTCTTTTGCTTCATTTTGTATAGTATTTCTGGAAAAGATTGTTTTCTTCAGGGGCGAGTAGTAGGCCGCATCTTCATGAATTCCAATCTCGTGTAAGGGCAATAGTTCGGATGATCTTTCTTATTGACTTCTTCCGGCTTCTTGGGCTCTGGCAGCTGAAAAATCCAGTGTCTTCATTAAGCTGCGGAAAATCTTCTCTACTGCTTCGATTTTGAATGGATATTCTTTATTTAGAAGTTCTCTTCAGGTACGCGATGAACGAGGCGGTTGTTCATAATGCTGAGACGACTGATAGCTCGGACGAGGTTGCTGATAGCCTTGCTGAGGTTGCTGATAAGTCCATTGTGGTGGTTGATAACTAGGCTGTGGCCTCTCTGACTGTAGCTGAACCGGCTGCTTGCCCTTATCTACTGCCGCGACGATTCCGGATTTCTTTTTGAATGTTTTCACAGGTTTCTGCTTATCGTTCTTGTCCGTGAAACTTAACTATTTTTCCTCTTCTTGCAAGCTTCCGGCCTTGCTAAGCAACTTCTTGAAAGTCTTGATTGTAAATCCTTTAAGGAGGAGTGCTATCGGGCCATGGATACTCTTAAGTAAGATACCGACTGCATGTTGCTCTTGAAGCTGTGGTTCACACTTCATGCTTAAGTTTCTCCATCGAAGTATGTAATCCACTAAGGTCTCATTAGGCTTTTGTTGCTCCACCACTAGATCACCGATAGCGATGTGGTGCTGAGCACCGGCAAATCATTTGACGAAGAGATTCTCCAGTTCTGAAAAGGTCTTTACAGAACTGTTCTGCAATTCTGCGTACCAGTCGAAGGCAATCCCTGATAAACTGCTGACGAACTGGCGGAAGAGTAGAGCGTCGCTCCCACCGGCATTGCAGCAACTAGCACAAAAATGTGCAACATGTTGCTGGGGGTTTCCTGTTCCATCAAAAATCTTAAACAGAGGTGGTACGAAGCCTTTCGGGTATTGGACTGCATCGAACACTTCGGGGTAAGGTCTACCCATCTGAATAGATGCTCCATTCTTGGATTGTGCTAAAGCTTCTCGCACCTGCTTCTCTACCATGTTTTTAATGTCCTTTTCTGGAATCATGCTTTATGTAGAATCCTTCTTTGGTTGTTCATCTCCGTTGATGGGTGTGATCTCTTTTCCTCCATCTGCAATATGGATAATTTCTGGGGGTGTCTCTTTCTGAGGCTGGGCCTGACTCTGGAGAGTGGCTAAGGCAGCAGCCATCTCTTCTATCCTCTTTGCCATCTGGGAAATTGTATCATCTCTTTCCCAAAGCTGTGCTCTTAACACTTCTGGTTCATCTCTTTCTGCAGCTGCCGGAGCACCTTGCGAAGCTGACGATGCTCGTGTTTCAACCATGTTGATCTCGGCATACTCCTCATCCATGAACTCCGATGAGTCAACTTCATCTCCTAATTCTTATTCTCTTTCTTTTGCTAACCGTCAGATATTTGTCCTTAACTTGTCCATGGCATCCTCTAGTGACCTTTTTCGCACGGTCTCGCAGTTGTGTCATGACGGTTGTTGAACTTCCTTTCCGGGAGTCCCCTTTATTTCAGTAGCACTTTCTTTTGGTTCAAGTCTCCTGATGAGACTTTTCTTCTTTGGGCATTGCTTTGGTCTTAACTCGCCCGTAGTAGGTCGCCATACCATCCTTCTTGCAGCCCGAAGCATGGGACCGGATGGTCTGTCGGCTATATATTGGAAGGTGGTATCCTCCCTAATCTGTAGACCCGATACAACAACAGGTGGACTAGCTTTTATCTTCTTCTTTGGTTTCTCTGTGGCAGCAACAGGTTCTATTCGCGGTCCGAGGTGGGATTTAGCTGGCACTCGTCCTATCCTTCTTAAGATTTCCGATACAGGGCATCTTTCTTTCTTTGCCAATCTTTCTATAACAGCTTGCAGCCGAGCCAATGGCATAGTCTTATCCCTTTTCCTCTTGTAATTGTTGTAGTATGCAGGTCGGGGTAATGCGGTGACGATCCTACGAACATCCTCTTCGTCTGATGCGGCAAAGAGGGGGTGAAACCTGCTCCCTTCCAACAGAGGTATATACTCAAGCAGTTCTTCTCTTTCTTCAGGAATTTCTTCTAGAAAAGCAACTTTAGCAGTTCTACCTTTCATGGCGATCTTTCTGCTTCTATTTCTCCTTTGAGTCCGAGTTAGGGGTGGAATTCTTGAGCTGGACCCAATCTAAAAAATAGATGGTATTGTAGCAAAGTCTGCACCCTCCATGGTGACAGGCTCATCACAGACTTGGATTTCCTTCCCCTTCAGTTTGGCAGAAGTCGGGGTAGGTGCTGAGATGATAAGACCGGTAAGGGTAGAGACAACATTCCTCCTACGAACAATAGTACTTCTCTCAGCTGGAACCCTTTGCAGGGGAGGGAATTCTTGAGCTGACTTCAAGTTGAACTCAATCATGGGCTCTTCAATTTCTGACACTTTGTCCATTAGTGTGAAGAGAGTGACGTCAGCGAACATGACATCTGTGTTACCAAATCTTTGTCTGAAACGGATGATCCCATTGTCGGGCAGTTCATCCTTGTAAACGGCGAAGTCCATTCCATTGGTGAATGAGAAGATTAGCTTTGGGGCAGTCCATTTCTGCAGGGCAGATTTTGAATGTTAGTCCCGAATTATGCTTCTTTTCATTGTAAAGTTTAGGACGAAAAACAAAGAGACCGAACACATTTTCGTTTATCTTAGTGTATTTGTGATTTTAAAAGGATTTATTCATCAAAAGAGTCATTTATTAGAGGATTTGTTTATTAGGAATGAAATGTTTAAAGGTATAGAAAAGGTAAAGGATTCGATTCAGAATCAGAAAGGAAGAGAAAGTCTTATGCAAGACTTCTCGACTCGAAGGACCGCTCCTAAACTAACACCTATTGGGGGTCCACCCCACCTCAGAAAAGAGGTAAAAGGATCTCGAAACCTCTCTGTTTAAGGGTGCCTAAACAGTGGCTCATAAATCCGAGAGGAGTTGGCTATACTCGTTCAAGACAGAAATGAACGGGGTATTCCAACGGAAGAATGGTAGTTTTGGTCAATTAGGGATATGGACTCACCACAGATTTATGAAAGCAGAACCATCTAATCAAAATGGAGAGAAGAACTAGTCTCCAGCGGAGTCGCCAGAAGTTGTCGATATATTTTTAGGTTGAGTGTTGTATTTTTGAAAAAGGGGTCGCCTAACAGAAATTATCTGCGAATTTTAGATTTTAAATTTAATTTAAATATATATAAATTGGAAAGTAATATTTGATTTTTAAAAACAATTTTGAGTTTGAAAATTTTAAGATATGAAATATCAAACAGATCTCTCATCCCATATAGTTTATATAAATAAGCACCGCATCACAAACCGTCTATCTATCCCAAAGAATAGACACACTGCTTGACGATGGGGCTCGATTAAACTAGAAGATTTGTGACATCTTTTTGGTCTGTGAACCAATTTTATAAGCCGACAAGTTCCCCTGCTTAATATAAAGGAATTAAGTAGGGTTTATATTACACAGGTTCCTAAAGTTCCCTATAAGGGCAAGCCCATATAGTTAATTACATCTTAAATGACGGGAATCATTTAAGAAAACTCTCGATAATGATCAGTGGTTTTGCTCTCAAGAATTTCAAAGTTTAAGGTTTTGAAAGGATTTGAGTTTTGGAAATTTTAATAGGGAATGGATCAAATTTGGAACAGTTTATTTTAAGAGTCCAAAGAAATAGTAGGAGAAGTTGAGGATCAAAGAAGAATCTTGACAACTTCTCAAACTATCCTATTCTTTGGTTTCAATTTGGGAGTTTATTTAATATTGCAATCCTGCCAATTTTAATTGATTAGGACTTATATTTGTATGACATAATCATACAAATAGCCTCGAAGATGTGAGGGTTTATGTCATATCGAACGACTACCTCGAATTCTAAGACCGGTTAGGGCTTAATTTGCATAATATGATTATGCAAATGCCTAACAAAAGGTTGAGGATTTATGCTGCACTAGGCAAACTACCTCGAAGTCCTATGGCTTGGTTATTTAATTCTAAGAAAGTTTTGCAGAAGTAGATCTGAGTTTCTTGATGACGATGGCCATGCTGCCCACCATGCTCCGAGCTCCTTGTTGTTGTAGAGGTTTAGTTTTAGAAATCATAAATCAGGAGATGAGAGAAGTGTTTTGGTTTAGAGAAAATCTTAAAATTCAAGTGTCTTTAGTATTTTAATTAAAACAAATCTTAAAGTTGATTAAACAGAACCGATTAAGATCCCACAGTTCCGTCATCCTGGCACCGTTATTTTCATTGAATTCACTTAGTTCAGATGAATTTGCTAAACTCAACTGAATGAGTTCCACACTTTCATTTAGACCGTGGGAAATCCCGTTAGCAACACGTGGGTTACATCATCCGAGGTATTCCCGATCACTCAACGAGACGTTTTAATTTAGTTATAAATGTAGTTTTGTTGTTCTGTTTGTGATTAAATTTTGAGTTGTTTTATATTTTAAATGTTGTGGCGGTGAATTTTATCTTGCAATGAATTTTAATTTAGTTTTCGTTTCAGTTCAGGGACTATCCTAAAGGTTTTGGTTTTCATGCAACAGTTGTTTATCATGCAAGAAAAGTAAAGTGCAGTGCATATAAGTAAATTGCAATAAAATAACAGCGTACCTGGAGGGTCTTCCTGTCGTCGCAAGCTGCACTTAAAACATATGTTAAGGCATTTAAATATTTCAACAGATACCTAGGTAAAGCTAAGGGAAGGGTTTTGGTTGTTTACCAAATTCCTAATCCTATAAGTAGTCGTCTCCTATGACGTATAGGTTCTTGGTTTGGTTTAAGGATGATTTTCTTCATCGAAGAACAACTAGATTCAATTATTCTTCTAAAACATCCCGTCATATTGAGGAAGTGTTTAGAACGAGTCCTAAACATCTTTTCAATATTTTTGGGATTGTTTTGAGTTCAAGTAAATTTAGTTGCACAGGTGAATTAATCATCTAGGTGTTTAAGTTTTGATCTCTTCCTCAGTGAACTAGGACATTTGAATGTCCTATAAGTGAAGTAACCCTTCACTTGATACTTCATATAAAAGTTATAATAATAAGAGCTTTAAAAGGGCAAATCGATTTATTAGGTATTTTAATGATTTAAACTTAATGATTTAATTTCAATTTTGACTTAATTACAAAAATTAGTTTAAGTTTGGAATAGTGTTCAAGTTATTTTAGATTTAATTCTTAATGATTTCATTTAGGTTTGTTTTTAAATGATTTTGATTTAATTTAATTTAATTTAATTTAATTTAATTTAATTTTAATTTAATTTATTTTATTTCTAACTTAATTTGATTTGATTTTTAATTGTAATTTAATTTGGTTTAATTTAACTTAATTTAAATTTTAATTTAATTTAATTTAATTTAATTTAATTTAATTTAATTTAATTTAATTTAATTAAATTTTAATTTAAATTTAATTTAATTTTAATTTTTAATTTTTTTTAATTTAATTTTATTTTAATTTAATTTAGTTTAGTTTAATTTTAATTTAATTTTAATTTAATTTAATTTTTAATTTAGTTTAAATTTAATTTTAATTTAATTTTAGTTTAATTTTAGTTTTAATTATTAATTTGGATTATTATTTTAATTTTTTAATTAAGAATTAAGTATTATTGAAGTGATTTAT
Organism: Papilionanthe hookeriana x Papilionanthe teres; assembly: GCA_022702705.1. NCBI lineage: Eukaryota > Viridiplantae > Streptophyta > Magnoliopsida > Asparagales > Orchidaceae > Papilionanthe > Papilionanthe hookeriana x Papilionanthe teres. The sequence goes on from CM040423.1 coordinate 18,011,368, forward strand.
TTAGGGATTTTTAAATTAAAGAATAAATATCCTCTTAATAATATCCCTACTTTAATAATTCCAATTTCTATTATTCTTCCAAAATTTCAATTAATTAATTAATTGAAGTTTTGTTTTAATTATATTTGAAATGATTAGTAGGTTTCTACCCTTCAATTGTTTAAATTTCAATCATCCAAAATCAGTTTAGGATCAAATATTTTACAATCCCCTTTTTTTTGATTAATCCCAAAATTTTAATTAAGGGTTGAAATTTTTAATTACCTTTTTGCCCTTCAAGCTTAATAATTCTATAACTCACTAAACTAAGCTCAAATGAAATTGAAATTTTTATGTAACCTCACTCACATGTCAATTAAGATATTAGAGGAGAAAATGTGATTTTTCTGTATTTAATTTATTTATGTAATTATTTTTAATGGAAAATAGGGGTTTTCAAGGAAAATTTAATAACATGACCAAGGAAATGTTTCTGTCCTTAAGAAAATTATGGCATGTTCCTAATGACCAGAGGACCATTTGGACCAATTTTGGTGATTTTCTTGAATTATATTTTATTTATTAGAATTATTTTGAGTTTTGGAGTATTAATTAATTTAAAAATAAAATTGAAGCTGAAAAATAGGTTTTATATTTTTTAAAAATCTCTCTGATATCATGGAAGTCAGAGAACAAAATTTTATATTTTTTTGATTTTTCTTTGATTTATTAGAATTAATTTAGTGGAAATGTTAAAGAAAATCATTTTTTTTTTAATTCAAAAATTGTTTTAGGCCTTTAAAATTCAATTTCTTACCCTAGAGACTTAGGAAAAAATATTTAGTTTGTTCCTAAGTGATTAGAATTCAAAATGTGACATTTTAGAGATTTTTAATATTTTTATGATTTTTATTATTTTTTAATTATTAAAAATATTAAAATAATGATAAAAATCAACTTTTTTTAGAAAATTACAATTTTAATTTTCCTAAGTTCCTCTGATATCAGAGAAGCTTCAAAATCAATTTTGTGAATTTTTTAAAAGTATTTTGTGAGTTATGAATTTTTAAAGTTTAATTTTATCCATTTTGCTTAAGAGGCCTAATCAACCCATTTGGTGAGGTTAATCAAATCCAATTGACTTCAAATTTTTATGTGATGTTCCTCTAATCCTAAAGATCAATTGAGAATTGATTTCCAGTTAATTTAATGTGTAGTTAACCCTAATTAATTAAAGTTCAATTTTGGGTGTTTAGGACAATTAGGGTTGTTCCATGTGAATTAACTCAAGACCTATTTTTCCTAGGTTCCTCTGGTCATAAGAAACATCACCAAATTTTCTTACAATTTATTTCTCAACATGCTAATTATTGGAATAAAAATACTCAAAACAGTAACATGCAATTGAAAAATCAATAACTTCTCATAGGGATGGCCTCTGACCTTGGAAAATTCAGGGAATGTTCCCAAGTTCAGAGGCTTCAAAAGCCCCATGGTCTCATGCCATGGTGAATTTATAGAGAATTAAAATAATGCAGAGAGTAAATAAATCATTAAAAATAAAATACTCAATGAAATTACTTGATTTCTTTTCCACATTATTCTCCTCTGTTCACTGACCAAGATTGTATTTTTATTTTATTTTTATGATTTTTCTACACAAAGTTATGAATTTTTGATGTTCTGATAATTAAATAAATAGAAAAATACCTTATTTTCCTACTTATCCACGCGGCGCCACGCAATCCTCGATAGCTCCGAAAGACCAGGCGGCGCGCTTTGATTCGGTGCCGCCATCTGAGTCAGCTGCCATGGGGCCTGCGGTTCACGTACCATCTCCTGGTCCGACGACATCTGAGCCGTCCGCTTGATACATGCGCGATCCAACGGCTCCCGGTCATCGTCTACAACTGGTGTGCACCCGTGACCGTCCACACTAAAACCCTAAGATCTCACTCGATTCTCAATGGATTTTTATGTTCTTATACTCTATGGATTAGTCTTAAAGAGACGAACATATTCATACAGTTTATGTGGCATGAAATTAACCCAATCAAAATAGAGAATGTTCATAAGCTCGGGAAGAAGAGAGAGTTCATACCTTTGCTTAGAGAAGTGAAGCTTCGATCTGAGAGTTGTGTCACCTTCGATTGAGTTCAAGCAAGCTCCAGATAAAGTCTCTAGCCTGGGGGAATTGCCTAGACCTGATTTCTACCAGACCCGATTTCAACCTTTGGAGGCTAGAACAAATGGGTGGCCTAGAGAGGGGGCTTTCACTAGGGAACTCCTTCTCTTGGTCTTGTGCAGGTGTGGGAGAGTTTAATTTGATTTTGGTGGAGGATTTGAAAGTGTCTTGTTCTGGCCTGAGAATTGAGCTCCAAAATTGAGCTCAATTAGTGGGAATTAGGGCAGGAGGACAGTGGGGATCAAATGCTTTTGGCTAGGGGAAGCTTTGTGAGGAATTTGGAGGGATTTTGTGAAGCTCGATTTCAGCCAACCTTTTGGCCTAGAGGGGTTGGCTGGCTTAAATAGCCATGGCCATGGCCTCTCAGGGGGACTTAGGGGCTGGGATCAGCTGCTCTGGTGAGGATAAGAACAGCTACAATGGCCATTTGGAGTGGGGCAGCTCAGCCTTGGGGAATTGCAATTTTTAGTTGATTTTGACCTCTCAGCCTGGTGTTTTCCGGCGACTGTGGTGGCTGGCCTGCCAAGGTCAGGTCACTGTTGTAATCAGGAGGATGAGTGCTTGAGGTTTGTGAGTTCAATTATTAAATGCCATGTGTAAAGAGGATGAATTAAATGGAAAGGGGAAGAGGTGATTTTGGCTTGGTTTAGGTCAACCCATGTATTTGAGCTTGGTTCACCTCCCCATGGCCTGATTTTGGGCTGAGGAGGTCAGGTGGGTCAGGCTCACATGTGTGGTGAAGTCCACATCCAAACATATTTGGATTAATTTTGGGTTAAGGGTAATCATGTTTAAGGCTAATGACCTTAAGTTAATCTAGAAAGAGCTTCTTCCATTTGCCCAATGTGGTATGGTCACATGTCAAACCTTTTTTGGCTCCACATGGGGCTTAAGGATGGCTTCATGGCTCTTATATGGCTTAGGAAAAGTCAAGTCAACTTTCATGGAAAAGAGTTTATGGAATTTTAAAAATTTTGGGGTTATTTGATGGGATTTGGCATAATACCATTTTGGTTTGATTTTCATGAAGGATTTAGCACTTAGGGAGTGATATTAATTGAGTGAGGATGAGATGAGATTGCAATGTAGGCTTTAGGATAGTTTTGGGCTTTTAAAATTTGGTAAAGGTGGGCTTTAAAAATGGTTTAAGGGAATGGGCTTTTATGTTTTAAAATGGGCTTTTAGCTAAACAAATTTATAAAGGGCCATGCCAAAAAAGTGTTGGGTTTAGTTTAAGGATATGTCATGAGTGATTTAAAACAAATTTGGAGTGATTTGGGCTTGAATTGGATTGGATTTGGGTTTATTTGGTAAAGGGTCTGAGGTGGGCCAAATTGGGCTAACTTAGGCTTGGGTTGGGCTAATGTTGAAATTAATGTAAAATTGATGTTGAGAAATGTTTAGGGGAATGTTATGATGAGTTTTCAACATTGGTTGGGTTTCAATATTGGGATTTGGGCCTATTTGGGTTAGGTTTGGATTTAGATCAATTTAAGGGGTTTTGGGTTTGGGTTGAATTTAAGTGAGGTTTGGGTTCAAGTTTTGGGCAAATTATGTTAGTGTTTTGTTTATGGAGATGTTAAGAAAGGTTCAGAAAAGATTTGGGGTCAATTGGAGTTGAATTGGGTTGGTTTGGGCTAAGTTTGGGTTATGGGTCAAAATTGGGCTTTAAGCTTAAAAATGAAATTGAATTCAAATGTCAATCAAATTGGGCTTGGATTTGGTCTAGTTTGATATTGGGGATATTTAATTGAAGTTTGGAATTGAATTGGACCAAAATTGAGGTCAATTGGGGTGATTTGGTTTGACATTGGGTTCATTTGGGTTTAAAATGGGCTAAATTGGGGGGTTTTGGTAAAAGTGAGGTAAATTGGCCAAATTGGCCCATGGTGTAGTTGAACAAAATGAAATTCAGAATATTTGGGATTTTCTATAATTTTTTGAGAATTTTTGGATTTTTGGATTTTTGGGTCAAGAGGGGCAATTTGGTAATTTGGAGGGTATTGGGGGTATTTTTGGAAATTTTAGTTTTTTTAGCTGTAAATGATCAATTTTATTGTTGGGGAAATGTTCAAGGTTAATTTTGGAAAAGTTTTGGGTGATTTGGAAATTTTGGTGGTTTTGGGTTGTTTCAAGGGCTTTTAGTAGGTTTGGTGGGTCCGGGGCCCCGGGGGTCAAAAATTGAAATTTTGGAAAAATGAAAATTGAGCAAGTGTGAGTGAAATCGAATCACTTAGGTTAAGCCATGAAGCCATGAAGCCATATTAAGCCCATAGGAGCCATGAGAGGACTCATTTGAGGCATTCACTATGTTGTTCCTAACCCTCTTAACCAAGGGCTTAGGGGTTAAAGACCATCCATGTGAATTACCTACATCAGTCAGGAAGTCAAGTTGAGTGAGAGTGTGGTTTTAGGACTTGGAATGTGTGTGAGAGTGTAGTGTATGTGCGAGTCAGCCCTCACCGGGCCGAGGCCGCCGGGGTATTCCTAAGGCCAGAAATGTCCTATAGGGAACTCATCCTTTAAACCTCCACATTTGATTTCAACCCTCTAGGTGATTAGGGGTCTATATTCAAGCTTGTGGGGTTTGCAGGGAGTCAAGAGGTGTTTGAATTTCTAAAGGGTGGGTTCCACTTCTAGTCCTCTAATATAGTCAAAGGAAAAGCCTAAGGCTAGATCCTAAGTACTAAAGAGAGAAGAGAAGACCTTATCAAAAATGAGGTCAACATCAGGATATTTAATATCAACAGCTCCAAAAGAATGAAATTTTACAACTGTAAATGGTCCTAACCATCTAGACTTGAGCATTCCAGGAAATAACTTCAATCCCATGTTGTACAATAATACTTTTTTTTCAAATTCCAATTTCTTTTTCAATATCTTCCGATCATGCCACAATTTCAATTTATCTTTATAAATCCTATCATTGTGATAAGATGCATTTCTAATCTCTTCTAATTCATTCAATTGCATAAATCTTTCTTTCTCTCCAGCATTTTTCAAATTAAAATTCAACTCTTTTATCGCTCAATATGCTTTATATTCCTCTTCAGCCGATAAATGACAAGTCTTACCAAACACAAGTCTATAAGGAGACACTCCAATAGGGGTTTTAAAAGCAGTCCTACAAGCCCATAAAGCAGTATCTAATCAAGCAGACCAATCAAATTTATGATTATCCACAGTTTTCTCCAAAGTTCTTTTAATTTCACGATTAGACACTTCTGCTAAACCACTAGTTTGGGGATGATAAGCAGTAAAGATTCTATGAATAATATTATATTTCTCAATTAATTTCTTAATTCGATTATTCCTTAAATGGGATCCACCATCAGTTATGATCACTCTCGACATTCCATATCTTATAAATATATTTTTCTTTAAAAATTTTAAAACACTCTGAGCATCACATCTTGGTAAAGCAATTGCTTCAATCTATTTTGAGACATAATCTACGACAACCAATATATATAAATTTCCAAATGAAGGAGTAAATGGTCTGATCACTAGAAAATATATAAAGAATTTCATACCAATTTTATATGAAATTTCACTTTAAAGAAAGGTATTTTCTTTGTTTTATTGCAGGAATGAAGATTTATAAGTACTGAATGCAAAAAACACAAAAGAAGCAAATTTAGAGCAAAAATGACTCAATTTGATGAAAATTAAACTGTCCCGCCGAAGGCGAGATTTAGGCAGCCGACGGCAAGTTTTTCCTAAAGGATTTTTAATATATTATAAGAAGCTCACTGACAGCGAGATCGAGCCTGCCGACAGTGAAATCGCGCGGTTAGCCCATCTTCTAGAAGCCCGCCGACGGCGAGATCGAGTCGCCGACGATGAGACAGTTGAAAAGAGCCAAATTACATTGAACCTGAACGCTTTTTGAAGAGGTGCTTAAGCAACCTTTGGAGATTTGACCCCTTCTATAATAGAGACGAACTCTAGTCAGTTAGTGTGTCAGTTTTTGTCGTTTGTATGGAAGTTAAGTGTAACTTAAGAGTCTTTTGAGTGAGTAGATTAAGTGTTTATCGTTTTGGTGTGCTGTACTGGAAGGAAGAGTCAAAGGAACTTCAAGAATCTGCTTGGGGAGAAGAATTGAGATAAATATATTTGTTATTTGTTTGTTAACTTTAATGAAATTCATGCTTTGTGTTATTTTTCCCATGCATTCTAAGTAGTTTCCTTAGTCTTTCTCCTTATTATTGAGATTTCGTGCCTAAAATTATGTAAATAGAAATTGTGCTAATCTTTAACTTAAATCTTAATTGATTTGTTAACATATGTTGAAATATCAACTATAGTAAAGATTACATCCAAGATTTAGGGAAGTCAAAAACCTTGGAAGGAGGGTGCAAATAAATAGGGAAATATTAACTATTGAGCGTAGAATTGGACATTTTAGTGTGACAGACTAAAATATTCAATTCGGTCTAATTTTTTGAGAGCTAAAGTGTAGATGTTAGCCCTCAGGCGAGGGGAATGTGGGAGCTCTAAAGTGGCAGTCGGTATTCTCCCAACCTAGCCGCAGATTCAGTAATAAAACATAAGACTAGTCAATGTTCTTTTCACCTGGACCAAAGGGTAAAGAATAGGAATGCTCCTATTTGGCACAATATAATTAAAAACTTATTTAATTCTTCGTTCACTTAATTCTCTAAAACAAGGAGAAAGATATTTTTTCTGAAATATTATATTCAACCTTAAGCATTAGTTTATTTTAGTTGAAGTCTTCGTAATTTCTGTATACTAGAATAGTAAGTAAGTTTACTTTAGTTTGTCTTAGAAATTTTCTAACTTCCTTGTGGGATCGATATATAGGACTCCATTAGAGCCCTATATAACTTGATAACGATACGTATACTTGCGTAGTATCCGCAATATAAATAAAAAAATCCATAACAGAATTGTCAGAATATATTCAGTGCGGATCAAGTTTTTGGTACCATTGCTAACTTTAAATATCATAGTTGTAAGTATAAATATCGAAAAGAGGATCAATTTTTGGCGTCGTTGCCGGAGAAGTAAAGTAAAGTAATTATTAAGGTAATTAATAGAATTATTAAATAATTACTAGAGTAATGGACTATTTTAAATATTACTTAAAAATTGTAAGCGTAAATTTGGAAACGAAATTTTAATATCTTACGATTCATAATTAGAGCACACAATTAAAAGAATTAGAAAACAAAAGAGAGAAATTATAAATTTAATACAAATGAAAAATAATCCAGAAATTGAAAATATAAACCAACAAAGACCATTAAGAGACTATGCCAACCCTACATTAGATGAAATTCACCTAACTATTTAAAACCCTGATGTAGCTGCTAATTCATTTGAACTTAAACCTGCAATTATCTAAATGATACAGAATAATCAATTAAGTGGTTCACCTAATGAAGATCCTAATTTACATCTTGCTAGTTTTTTGGAACTATGTGTTACTTTTAAATATGAAGGAGTATCTAATGATGCTATTAGACTTAGGCTTTTTCTTTTTCTTTAAGGGATAAGGCTAAGATGTGGTTAAATTCATTAGCACCTGGATCTATTAAAACTTGGGGAGAATTATCACAAAAATTTCTATCCAAATATTTTCCTCCTTCGAAAACCGAAAACTCGAAATGATATAACATCTTTTAGTCGAGTTTGATGGAGAATCCATATATGAAGCTTGGGAGAGATTTAAAGAACTTCTTAGGAAATGCCCACATCATGCATTACCAGATTGATTAATTATACAAACTTTTTACAATGGATTAGTAGGATCTCTTAGATCAATCATTGATGATGCTGCTGGAGGTTCATTAATGTCAAAACCATTTAATGAAGCTTATGCGTTAATAGAAGAAATGGCTACTAACAATTTTCAATGGCCTACTGAAAGAATAAATCCTTAAAAGATAGCTAGTGTTCATGAAAATGATGCAATATCTATGTTAGCTTCTCAAATTGTTGCAATATCAAAGAAATTAGATCATTTTGGAATGAATTACTCTCCTACTATATTAGAAGAAAACTCATCAGGACAAATTATAGATTCTCAATCTCCTTATGAAACTATAAATGCTATTAATAATAGACCCAATAATCCTTATGCTAATTATTATAATCCCGGTTGGAAGAATCATCCAAATTTTAATTGGAATAACAATACAACTAATCAACAATGGATGAACAACTCTATAAGAAATCCACCTAATCAAGGAAATACAAATTATAAACCATCTTATCCACTCTGGATTTAATAACACTCAATTTAAGGATAAGAAGTTATCTATAGAAGAATTAATATTAAGTATGGGTCAACACTTGCAAAATCAAGGAAATCAATTACAAATTCAAGGAAATCAATTACAAAATCAAGGAACAACAATTAAAAATATTGAAACTCAACTCGGACATATCGCGACCGCACTTAACAATAGAATTCCTGGAAATTTTCCTAGTAATGTGGAAATAAATCCTAAAGACTAAGGAAAAGAACAAATTAAAGCGATACAACTAAGAAGCGATTGGAGAATGAAGGAACACTTTGACCATACAGGACACCTGGAGGCAAGTTTTATACGACTATTGAGACTGAAAGGGTGGATTAAAGAAGATTCTACTACAGAATTCCCTTTTAGGCCTTTCTATAATTTATTTGTGCACCTACGTTCTATTGGAAATATCAGAGAAGAGAACAGTTCAGATTCAGATGAGTAGCAGAGATTCATATTCATATTATATGTATGTGTGTTAATGTGAATTTAGTTTTTGAGTTAGTTTGAACTTTACGTAGATAATCCCAGTTTAGATGAGATTGTATGTTGTTTGTTTAGTCTCAGCATTTAGAGTATCGTGGTGTGGATTACAATGCTGAGTTAGATGTGTTTGGGTTAATTTGATAAGTAAATTGTTAGTTATGAAGTGTTTGAAGTTTGTAAGTTCATTGATTTCATTTATAAAGTTATAATGTTTATGTTGTGTGAATTTATGTGTTAGTATCTAATCTTAATAAAAATAATAATAAATATATCAAATTTAGCCTATCAGATCAAGAAAAGAACTCTGTCCTACGCATTAATAAACAACACGTTATACAGAAGGTCTTTCGATCAAATGTGGCTAAGGTGCCTAAGCGGGTCCAAGGCCCGTGAAATTGTTAAAGAGGTGCATTAAGGACTCTGTGGCGCTCACCAGTCGGGTCCTAAGATGAAAATGAAAATAAAAAGACTAGGGTATTACTGGCCCTCGATGATGACCGATCGCATGAAAATCGCCAAGAGCCGTCACCAATGCCAAGTGCACGGAGTGGTTCTACACCAACCTCCAAATGTGCTACATCCGACAATTGCCTCGTGGCCATTTGAATGTTGGGGCACGGATATAGTGGGTCCAATAGAACCACCATCTTCAAAAGGACATCGCTTCATTCTTGCGGCTACAGATTACCTTTCCAAGTGGGCGAGAGCGGTTCCACTCGGAGAAGTGAAAGCACACCACGTGCTACGGTTTTCAAGAACCAAGTTGTCTACCGTTTCGGAGTGCCGCGCGAGATCATCTCAGATAATGGGTCAGCATTCAGAAGCACGCAAATCAACAATTTTGTCAGGAGACACGGAATCGACTGGCGGTATTCAACAATTTACTATCCAAAAGCAAAATGGCCTGGCTGAGGCTTTTAATAAAACTCTCGTTCAAATTTTAAAGAAAAGTTTGGACGATAATAAGAGAAATTGGCACGAGAAGTTATTAGAAGCCTTATGGGCCTACCGGACAACCTTCAGAACTCCTACTCAAGCTACACCTTACGCTCTAGTGTATGGGTCCTAGGCAGTGTTACCCTTAGAGGTCCAACTTCCTTCACTCAGAATTGCAGTTGCAAACAAAATCACGACAGAAGAGAATGCCAAATTACGACTAGAGGAGTTGGAAAGCCTGGAAGGGAAAAGACTTGCAGCGCAGCAGAATTTAGAACTATACCAAGCTAAGATGGTTCAAGCCCATGACAGACTGGTCCGCCCAAGAACCTTCAAAGTTGGTGACTTAGTTCTCCTTCTCAAGAGACCTATCCTTGCACACCGCAAAATAGGAGGAAAATTTAAACCCACTTAGGAAGGACCGTTTGTGGTTGAGGCAGTCTACTCAGGAGTCTCCTACCAGCTAGTGAATTGCCAAGGAAAACGACATATGCTTCCGATCAATGGACGATACTTGAAGAAGTATTACGCTACCTGATGTTTCGAAGGAATGAATTCTTCATCCCTAGAAGCACGGGCGAAGTAATTACTTATGACTGGGTCCGAACCAAAAATAATAAAAAATGTGCTAAAATAAATAAAATCATGATAATAAAATTTTCCTTGTTCTCTCTTCCAAATCAAAATCTTTTCCCGATCTTTTCCCACTTCATTCCTGTTGAATTTAAAAATACAAAAGGAATAATAAAAAAAAAGAAAAACTCTGTCTCTAATAAACATTTTCTTAATGTTCTTGTTCTTAGTACAACCCCTGATCCTTTTTCTTGTCTTTTCGCAGGGAAATGTCGAACGGGCGGTTGGTCCTGAACTTTAGAAATGGCGTAAGCCTTGCACTCGATGAAAAGAGGGTGAAAGATGGAGCGATAATAGAGATTAACTCAGACTTCGCACCAGCGGAGCTCGCAATATGAGGAAGGTGACTGGGTCCCGGTTGACTAGAGGAACCGCCCGATCGGACGATAATGAAAGTGGGTGGCCCAAGCCACCAACCCGAGCAGAAGAAAAGGAAAACAAACACCGAGGAGGACAAGAGAATCAAGTCCGTAGTTGCTACGGCGGAGGGCGGGCTTGTTAGCGTCGTGCCCACGGAGATTCAGGAAGTACAAAGAGCTACTCTCACGGAAACCCAGCGAAGAAATAAAAATCACCGTATCCGCAAGATGTTAACTAAACTAGCGGCGGACCAGCGCGACGAGGCGGTCGCTACTACCGAGTGCATATACTTCGAGGATACCGGTTCGCCGAGAACCCGAAGAAAGGAGGCCGACTCCGAGGATAACGAAGGGACCGGGGAATTCTCAAGGAGATCAGAAGAAGGAAGGCTACCACGCCATCAGATAAAGCCACCAGTAATGCATGACCTTGTTGCAGAAGCAACCCCGGAGGATGTCCCGAAAGAGAACATCCCCGAGGAGCCGAGGTATGCAAGAGAACGTGAAGGGATTGAGCCATATATCCCACAGTAAATCACCAGGCCTCGCCATTTGCAGATTATTCCAGAATACAAGCTAGAAAGAATGCAGAATATCGAGAAGCAAACTTTTGAATACTTCGAGAGAATTAGAGGCAGGAGGATCAATATACTAGAAGGCCTCGAGCTACATACAAACATGTTCTCAGAATACGAACAACAACAAATCGTGGACTGCATCCGGGATTTGAAGCAGGCTGCCTAATAGAAAACACCTACTCTGAACCCCGGAGATGGATGCCAGGGAAAGGGAGAATTACAATACAATGTGGATGTTGCTACAACTTCGCAGAAGACAGGAAGGGAAACCCACCGGGAATACTTCGTCATGGCAAGGTAGATCTAATGCCATTAGGCATCAAAAGGATGGTAAAGAGAATGATAACATGGAGGGTACTGCCAGCAGATTTCATACCCAACAGTTGCATCATTAACATTTACAAGAAGGGTGACCGCATACCCCCGCACATCGATCACCACGACTTTGTCGACCTTTCGCACGCTTTCTTTTACGAACGAGTGTAATATCATGTTCGTATCCGACCTCCGGATAGCAGGCCCGAGTGAGTTCCGAGGGCCGAGTAAAGATACCATTACCGGTAGTTTCCGTCATGATACTAAAGGGCAACGGAGCAGATGACTCTAAACATTGCATACCGAGTACCAATGAAGAGGATATCAGTTACTTTCAGAAGGATGGATGACAGGAAAGCACCTTACCACTTCCAGCCAGACCCAAAGCTAGAGAGCCTCCGGCCTTACGAGCTGTGAGTTATATGGAAAATATCACACCCCCAATGTACAGCCATACGACATCCTTGCTAGGGATGGCTTGGAAGGTGATGTTATTGACCATGTACCTCACTATTCAGACATGGATTTCTGACAGATGCCTTTTTGGATGGATCGACAAAGATCATAGATAGTCCATTTTGAGTCTACATGGATTGTATGAGATGTATTTCGCATCGAGTTGTATGATGTATCTTCAACATGATTGGAATGAAAGTGACCATGTCACATTTTGGCCTTCACCTCTTTTGTGCAAATTGATCGGGAAACGCCATTAAAGTTAAATGAACTTCGAACAAAGAACAGAAAAGAAACAAAAAGAATAAAAAAAAACTTTCCTTAAAAATCTAAAAAATTGATGATGAACGCCAAATCCACATGAACATTAAATGAACAATAAAATAAATTTGAATTGTTAAAGGACAAACAAAATGAACACAAATTTTAAATCAAATCTCAATCAAATTCAAATTCCACCTTCCAGATCTCAAATCAAATCTCAAATAAATTTTAATTCAACCTTCCAAATCTGAAATCCAATCCGTTTTACTCTCTCCCTTGTCTGGGACGGAAGCGGTCAATTCCATTGACACGGAGCCACGAGCTTTTCAATTCGGATCTGATGGCGAGGAATTATATCCAATCTAAACTAGCAACTTTCGATCAACTCTTTTGAGTGGGATATGTAGCATCTACATATTCCCTCCTAATCTATTTCCTTCCACAAAAATCTTTCACAACTTTCATGAAATCCTCGAAACGCCAAAATTCCACACTTTTCAAATCAACACAACAAATCTTTGCAAAATCAATTACCATTCAAAATCAAATTCTTGGGGTTGAGGATTTTACATCCGAGACTGCATTGCTTTAGGATTCTTCCCCTATCGCAATGAAATACATCAAAATCAAATTCTTGGGGTCGAGGATTTTACATCCGAGACTGCATTGCTTTAGATTCTTTCCCTATCGCAATGAAATACATCAAAAATCAAATTCTTGGGGTTGAGGATTTTACATCCGAGACTGCATTGCTTTAGGATTCTTTTCCTATCGCAATGAAATACATCAAAATCAAACTTTTGGGGTTGAGGATTTTACATCTGAAACTGCATTGCTTTAGGTTCTTTCCTTATCGCAATGAAATACATCAAAATCAAATTCTTGGGGTTGAGGATTTTACATTCGAGACTGCATTGCTTTAGGTTCTTTCCCTATCGCAATGAAATACATCAAAATCAAATTCTTGGGGTTGAGGGTTTTACATCAGAGACTGCATTGCTTTAGGATTCTTTCCCTATCGCAATGAAATACATCAAAATCAAACTTTTGGGGTTGAGGATTTTACATCCGAGACTACATTGCTTTAGGTTCTTTCCATATCGCAATGAAATACATCAAAATCAAATTCTTGGGGTTGAGGATTTTACATCCGAGACTGCATTGCTTTAGGATTTTTCCCCAATCGCAATGAAATACATCAAAATCAAATTCTTGGGGTTGAGGATTTACATCCGAGACTGCATTGCTTTAGGTTCTTTCCCTATCGCAATGAAATACATCAAACTCAAACTTTTGGGGTTGAGGATTTTACATCTGAGACTGCATTGCTTTAGGTTATTTCCCTATCGCAATGAAATACATCAAAATCAAATTTTCGGGGTTGAGGATTTTACATCCGAGACTGCATTGCTTTAGGTTCTTTCCCTATCGCAATGAAATACATCAAAATCAAACTCTTGAGGTTAAAGATTTTACATCCAATACCGCATTACTCTGAGATCTCTCCTCATTGTAATGGTTCAATCCAATCAATTCAATTTTCTTTTGAGGTTGACGATGTTACATCTAAAACCACAAAATTCCAATTTTCATTTCAAGTTCAAATCCCTTTAAATTAATTTTAATAAATTTCAGTCTAAATTGAAACTCAAACTAAAATCTGAGCTCACACATCAAAACTTAAACTGAAACAAAATGAAATCTAAATCGAAATTCCCCCAGATCATGTGGTTTGGATTCACCTCCTTTTCCTTTCCCCGGCGAGAGTTCAGGAATCTCCAGTCTCAGAGATATACTTGACACTCCCCAGCGGAAACGCTTCTACTCTGTCCCAATTTTGTCACTTGGACTTCTGTGTTGGTTTTGTTGATCGCTTCGGTCAACGCCAATACGCGTGGTGTGCTTGGATAGCACACCACACCTATTGGGGGTCCATTTGTTGACCTCATTTTTGATGAGGTCTTCTCTTCTCTCTTTAGTACTTAGGATCTAGCCTTAGGCTTTTCCTTTGACTATCTTAGAGGACTAGAAGTGGAACCCACCTTTTAGAATTTCAAAAACACCTCTTAACTCCCTGCAAAATCCACAAACTTGATTGTAGACCCCTAATCACCTAGAGGGTTGAAATCAAATGTCGAAGTTTAAAGGATGAGTTCCTATAGGACTCTTTGGCCTTAGGACTGCCCTGGGTGGCCTGGTCTGGTGAGGGCTGACATACACACACACTACACTTATACATTATACTTTCACACACCTCCTAAAACCACACCCATACCCAACTTGACCTCCTGACTCATGGAGGTGATTCACATGGATGGTCCATAAACCCTAAGCCCTTGGCTAAGAGGGTTAGGAACAACATAGTGAATGCCTCAAATGAGTCCCTTCATCGCTCATGTGGGCTTGATATGGCTTCATGGCTCAACCAAAATGATTTCATTCCACTTACATTTACCCAATCTTCAATTTTCTAAATTTTCAATTTTTGACCCCCGGGACCCCAGACCCACCAAACCTACCAAATGCCCTTGAAACTACCCAAAATTCCCCAAAATCACCTAAATTACCCAAAATTCCCCAAAATCATTCCTAAACATTTCACTCCACTCAAATTGATCATCCATAGCCAAAAATACCAAAAATTCCAAAAATACCCCCAATACTCTCCAAATACCCAAAAAACCCCTCTTATCCAAAAAATCCAAAAATTCAGAAAATTCCCAGAAAATTCCAGAAAATCTCAAATATTCCCAATTTCATTTTGTCCAACTACACTATGGGCCAATTTTGTCAATTTACATCACTTTTTTCAAAATCCCCAATTTGACCCATTTTAACCCAAAGTGAACCCAATGTCAAACCAAACCTACCCAATTGACTCTGGTCCAATTCAATTCTAAACTTCAATTTAATATCCACAATATCTATCTAGACCAAATCCAAGTCCAATTTGATTGACATTTGAATCCAATTTCACTTTTGACCTTAAAGCCTAATTTGGACCCATGGCCCAAACTTAGCCCAAACTAACCCAATTCAACTCCAATTAACCCCAAACCTTTTCTAAACCTTCCCTCACATCCCCACAAACAAAAAACTAACATAATTTGCCCAAACTTTGGACCCAAACCCCACTCAAATTCATCCCAAAACCAAAAAGCCCAATTTTGACCTAAACCCAAACCTAACCCAAATAAGCCCAAACCCCAAAATCAAAACCCAACCAAAGTTAAAACCTCTTTGAAACACTCCCAAAAACATTTCCCAACATTAATTTTACATGAATTTCAACCCTAGCCCAACATTGGCCCAAATTTGCCCAATTTGACCTACATTGGCCCATTTACCAAAGAGGCCCAAATCCAACCCAATTCAAACCCAAATCACTCCAAACTCATTACAAATCACTCATGACATATCCCTAAACCAAACCCAAAAATTATTTGGCCCAAACTTCTACAAAAAATTCCCACCCATGAATTCATTCTTAAACCTAAAGGCCCAATCCCCTTTAGCCTTCCTAAAAGCCCATCAAAAATGACTTCAAAAGGCCCAAAATTCATCCAAAGCCCACATGATACTTCCCCTCATCATCCATTTAATCAAAATCACCCCTAAGTTTCAAGATCATCATTAAACCAATACAAATCAAGCTTTATGACAATTCTCCTTAAATCCATAAAAAATTCCAACACCCTTCCTCATGAAAGTTGACTAAACTTTTCCCAAGCCAACTGGAGCCATGAAGCCATGCATAAGCCACATGGGAGCCATGAGAGCCATGGAATCTACTTTCCACCTCACCAAGCCATTAATGGCAAGAGAGGGGATCTCTTTCTTAAACCTTTTTTAAACCCTTTTTACCTTAAACATGATACACTCTAAACCATACTTTGACACCTAATCCTTGATGTGGACTTCACTACCTTTAGTAGAGTCGACTCACATGATCCTCCCGACCCAAAACCGAACTTGGAAGGGTGCACTAAGCCCAAAATGGTGGGTTGACCCATTTGAACCCAAAGTGACCTTATCTCCATTCCATTTTAATTCAAGCCCTTTACACATGGCATTGGTCCATTGCCTACACAAAACCCCAACCCTAACCCACCTGAACTTGAGGGTGACCCTTGCCTGCCGGCCAACCACCTGAGCCGCCGGAAAACACCATGACCGAGACATTGGAAGGAGCCAAGCATTGAAATTCTTTCTTGCTGAGTTGCCCCATGCCTAGTGGCCATTGCAGCTGTTCTTCCCTTGCCAAGAGCAGCTGATCCCAATCCCTAACTCCCCCTGGGAGGCCCTCTAGCCTCTCCTATTTAAACCCCACCTCTCTCGGCCATGGAAGAGGTGCTGAACCAACCTTAAGGAAACTCTGCCAAAATCATTCCAGACTACTCCCCACACATAGAGAACTTGATCCCCACTGAAATCCCCCGTCATTTCCTCTCTGTGAGCTCAATTTCAGAGTTGAAATCCAAGCCCAAAATCAGGACACTTCTCCACAGTGAGCCAATCCCCAAATTGATTGGTCCTACACCTTCACCAGACCAAGAGAAGAAGTTTACCAGCAAAAGCCCCTTCTCCAGGCCACCCATCTGTTCCAAACTCCAAGCTTTGTAATCAGCTGTGGTCGAAATCATACCTGGACAATTCACCAGGCCAAGGGACTTCATCTGGAGCTTTCTTGGACCCAATCGAAGGTGACACAACTCTCAGATCAAAGTTTCACTTCTCCGAGCAAAGGTATGGACTCACTCTTCTTCCCGAGCTTACGAGAGATTCTCCATTTAATTTGAATCAATTTCAATGCATGTTTACCATATGGATGTGTTCGTCTCTTCAAGATGAATCCATAGAGCATAAGAACACAAAAATCCGTCGAGAATCGAGCGAGAAATTAGGGTTAGAAGGTTGACGGTCACGGTGCACACCGGTCGTAGACGATGACCGGGAGCCGTCGGATCAAGCGTGTATCGAGCGGACGGTCTGGATTGTGCTGGACAGCGCGATGGTACGTGAACCGCGGGGCCCTGGAGCACTGAGTTGGATGGCGACGCCGAATCAGGAGACGACGCGTGTACGTTCGGAGCTGCCGAGGTTGAGCTGGCACCGCGTCACTTAAGTAGAAAAATAGGATTTTTCTTATTTATTTAATTACCAGAACTTAGAAAATTCATAACTCTGTGAAGGAAAATCCTAAAAATAAAATAAAAAAACCCTCTTGCTCAGTGAACAAAGGAGAATAATGTGGAAAAGAAATCATTTAATTTCATTGAGTATTTGATTTTTAATAATTTATTTACTCTCTGCACATTTTCAATTCTCCATGAATGTATACAATTCACCATAAGCATGAGACCATAGTGGCTTTGAAGCCTCCGAATTTGGGGACATTCCTCGAATTTTCCAAAGTCGAGGCTATCCCTATGAAGAGTTATTGATTTTTCAATTTTAGGTCATTATTCTGAGTATTTTAATTCCAATAATTAAGCATGTTGTGAAATAAATTCTAAGAAAATTTGGAGAGGTTTCTTATGACCAGAGGACCCTAGGAAAAATAGGTTTTGAGTTAACTCACTTAGAATAACCCTAATCGGCTTAAACACCCAAAATGGAACCTTAATTAATTAGAGCTAATCATACATCAAATTGAATTGAAATCAATTCTCCACCGACCTTTAGGATCGGAGGAACTCACCATAAAAGCTCGAAGTCAATCGAACTTGGTTAGTCCTATCAAATGGGTTGATTAAGCCATTTAGCCAAACTTAAACTTCAAAAAGTCATAACTTTCAAAATACTTTTCAAAAATTCAGCAAATTGGTTTTGGATCCTCTCTGATATCAGGGGAATTTAAGAAAATTAAAATTGCAATTTTTTAAAAAAGTTGATTTTTTGCATTATTTTAATATTTTTAATAATTAAAAATAATAAAAATCACAAAAATAATAAAATTCACCAAAATGTCATATTTTGAATTTTAATCACTTAGGAACAAACCCCATATTTTTATTAAGTCTCTATAATGAGATATCAAATTTTAAAGCTCTAAGGTAATTTTAAAATAAAAAAAAATGTATTTTCTAGCATTTCCACTAAAATAATTCTAATAAATCAAAGAAAAATCAGAAAAATTATGCAAATTAGTTCTCTAGGTTCCTTGATATTAGAGAGATTTTTGAAAAATATAAAATTCATTTTTCAACCTTTATTTTATTTTAAAATTAATTAATACTCCAAAACTCAAAATAATTATAATAAAAATAATATAATTCAATAAATCACCAAAATTGGTCCAAGTGGTCCTCTACTCATTAGGAATGTCCCATAATTTTTTTAAGGACAAAAACTTTCCCTTGGTCATATTATTAAATTTTCCTTGAAAATCCCTATTTTCCACCAAAAATAATTACATAAATAAATTAAGTACAGAAAAATCACATTTTTTCCTCTAATGTCTTGATTGACATATGAGTGAAGTCATATAAAAATTTCAAATTCATTTAAGCTCAATTTAGTGAGTTATGAAATTAGTAAGTTTAAAGGGCAAAATAGTAATTAAAATTTTAGGTTTAATTAAAAGGGTGGGTAAAATATTTGATACTAAGTTGATTTTGGATGTTTGAAACTTAGGTAGTTAAAGGGTAGAAACCTACCTAACAATTTGAAAATAATTAAAATAAACGATAATTAAATGATTAATTAAACTTGGAAGAATAATAAAAAAATTGGAATTATTAAAAGATGGATATTATTAGGAAGAGATTTATTCTTTAATCTAAAAAATCCCTAAATTAATCACCTCAATAACATTTAATTCTTAATTAAAATGATAATCCAAATTCAAGATTTAAAATATTAAAAGACTTAATCATTAAATTAAATTAAAGATTAAAACATTTAAATTAAATCCTTCCAAAATTTCAATTAAATTAATACTTTAACAATTAAATTAAATCATCTTTAAAATATAAAAAAAGAGATATAAAATATTAAATTAAAATTAAAAATTTAAATTAAATTTAAATTAAATTAAAACATATTAAATTAAATTAAATTAAATTAAAACATATTAAATTAAATTAAATTAAATTAAAATATATTAAACTAAATTAAATTAAATTAAATTAAATTGAAAGTAAAACTAAACCAAAATAAATTAAACTAAAATTAAATTAAATTGAATTAAATATAACATCACCAAAGACATAAAGAATTCAAAATAAATCTAAAACAACTTGAACACTATTCCAAACTTAAACTCATTAATTGAAATTAAATTAAATCACAAATCACTTGAACATTAATTTTCCCTCAAAAGCTCATGTTGTCATAACTCCTAAATTGAGTGTTAAGTGAAGTATTACTTCACTCATAGGATATTGGAATGTCATAGTTCACTGAGCAAGATAACAAAACTTGAACCCCTGGATGATTAATTCATTTTGTATAATTAAATTCTCTTGGACTTAAAACAATCCTAGAGGTATTGAAAAGATGTTTAAGATTCATCTTAAGCACTTCCTCAATATGATAGGATGTTTATAAGAACAGATTGAACTTAATTGTTCTTCGATGAAGAAAATCGTCCTCAAACCAAAACACAAGAACCTAGACGTCATAGGAGATGACTAGCTATAGGAGTAGGACCTTGGTAGAAAACCATAACCCTTCCCTTAGCTTTACCTAGGAACTGGCTTTAAATGATTAAATATCCTAAATTGTGTTTAAGTGCAGCTTGGGATGACAGGAAGACCCTCCAGGTACGCTTTTGTTTTATTGCAATTTCCCTCCTAGCAATTTACTTTATTGCAAATGCACTTTAGTTTTTCTTGCATGATAAACAACTGTTGCATGAAAACCCACACCTTTAGGATAGTCCCTAAAACTGAAACCAAAACTAAATTAAAAGTCATTACAAGATAAAATTCACCGCCACAACATTTCAAAATATAAAATAACTCATAATTTAATCACAAACAGTAACACAAAACTATAATTACAACTAAATTAAAACGTCTTGTTGGATGATCGGGAATACCTCGGATGATGTAACCTACGTGTTGCTAACGAGATTTCCCACGGTCTAAATGAAAGTGTGGAACTCATTTAGTCGAGTTTAGCAAATTCATCTGGACTAAGTGAATCCGATAAAAATAACGATGCCGGAAGGATGGAACCATGGGATCTTAACCGGTGTTGTTATAATCAACTTTAAGATTTGTATTAATTAAAACATAAAAAACACTTGGACTTTAAGATTTCTAAAACAAACTCTTCTCTTCTCTTTTGATTACAATCTTCTAAAACTAACCCTTTGCAACAACAAGGAGCTCGGAGCATGGTGGGCAGCACGACCATCGTCATCAGCAAAACCTGAGTCTACTTCAGCAAAACATTCTTAGAATTAAATAACCAAACCATAGGACTTCGAGGTAGTTTGCTTAGTGCAACATAAATCCTCAACCTCTAGTTAGGAATTTGCATTGCAAATTAATCCCTAACCGGTCTTAGGACTCCGAGGTAGTCGTTCGATACGACATAAACCCTCACATCTTCAAGGCTATTTGTATGATCATGTCATACGAATATAAGTCCTAATTAATTAAAATTGGCAGGATCAAAACATTAAATAAACATTGGGACTTTCCGAAATTCAAGCCAAACAATAGGATAGTCGGGAAATTACCGAAGTTCACTTCGAATCTGTAATTTCTCCTACCTTTCTTTCTTTGAATTCCCAAAACAAAACATTCCAAACTTGATCCATTCCCTATTGAAATTCTAAAATTCAATCCCTTGAAAACTTAAACTTTGAGATTCTTGAGAGCAGAATTATTGATTATTATCGAGAGTTTTCTTAAGTGATTCCCGTCATTTAAGATGTAATTAACTATAGGGGCTTGCCCTTATAGGGAACTTTAAGAACCTGAGTAATATAAGCCCTGCTTAATTCATTTATATTAAGCAGGGGAAATTTTGGCTTATAAAATTGGTTCGCAGACCAAACGGATGTCACAAATCTCTTAGTTTATTTAACCGAGCCCCATCATCAAATAGTGTGTCTATTCTTCGGGATAGATACACGGTTTGTGATGCGATGCTCATTTATATAAAAAAGAGAAAATTGAAAATCAATCCAAGAAGAAAAGAAATATATATATATATATATATATATATATATATATATATATATATATATATATAAGTGAGGAGAAACTTGAGGAGATGCCTTATCAAAAATCGGCTTCATTTGAATCAACCTAAAGGGCTAAACATCAATTAAATTTACGAACTTATATATATGGATTAGTATTTTACTAAGTTGTGTTTTCATGAAATTCCAATCATCTAAATATCTTAAGTAATTTAATGATTGAAAAATATAGTTATTCTTGAAATTAATAGAAGACTAGAAATCTTAAAACATGAGAACTAAAATAGCCTTATATCTATAGAATTAGTTTAATTATTTTAAAAATATTTCTATTAAACTTTACTATAATAATTATTTTAATCTAGTTCAAAGTATTTCTGAATTAAAAACTTTATTACAAAATAAACATTTACTTTTATGTAGTATCTAAATTACTTGAGGACAAGTAATAGTTAAGTTTTGGGGAATTTGATTACTAGAAAATATATTAAGAATTTCATATCAATTTTATATGAAATTTCACTTTAAAGAAAGGTATTTTCTTTGTTTTATTGCAGGAATGAAGATTTATAAGTATTGAAGGCAGAAAGCACAAAAGAAGCAAATTTGGAGCAAAAAAGGACTCAATTTGAAGAAAATTAAACTGTCTTGCCGACGGTGAGATTTAGGCGCCGACGGCGAGTTTTTCCCGAAGAATTTTTAATATATTATAAGATGCTTGTCGACGACAAAATCGAGCCCGCCAACGAGCGAGATCGTGCGGTTAGCCCATCTTCTAGAAACCCACCGACGGCGAGATCGAGCCGCCGACGGCGAGATAGTTGAAAAGAGCCAAAATACATTGAACCTGGATGCTTTTTGAAGAGGTGCTTAAGCAACCTTTGGAGATTTGACCCCTTCTATAAATAGCGACGAATTATAGTCAGTTAGTGTGTCAGTTTTTGCCATTTGTGTGGAATTTAAGTGTAACTTAAGAGTCTTTTGAGTGAGTAGATTAAGTGTTTATCATTTTGGTGTGTTGTACTGGAAGGAAGAGTCAAAGGAACTTCCAGAATCTGCTTGGGGAGAAGAATTGAGATAAGTATATTTGTTATTTGTTTGTTAACTTTAATGAAATCCGTGCTTTGTGTTATTTTTCCCATGCATTCTAAGTAGTTTCCTTAGTCTTTCTCCTTGTTATTGAGATTTTGTGAAATAATGAATTAAAGTAATTATACCTAAAAATATGAAAATAGAAATTATGTTAATCTTTAAATTAAATCTTAATTTACTTTCAATCTGGCCAATTGATTTATTATCATATATTGAAATATCAACTATAGTAAAGATTACATCCAAGATTTAGGGAAGTCAAAAGCCTTAGAAAGAGGGTGCAAATAAATAGGGAAATATTAACTATTGGGTGTAGAATTGGACATTTTAGTGTGACAGACTAAAATAATCAATTCGGTCTTATTGTTTGAGAGTTGATGTGTAGATGTTAGCCCTCGGGCGAGGGAACGTGGGAGCTCGAAGTGGCAGTCGGTATCCTCCCGGCTCTAGCCGCGGATTCGGTAATCAAACATAAGACTAGTCAATGTTCTTTTCACACTGGACCAAAGGGTAAAGAATAGGAATGCTCCTATTTGGCACAATATAATTAAAAACTTATTTAATTCTTCGTTCACTTAATTCTCTAAAACAAGGAGAAAGATATTTTTTCTGAAATATTATATTCAACCTTATGCATTAGTTTATTTTAGTTGAAGTCTTTGTAATTTTCGTATACTAGAATAGTAAGCAAGTTTACTTTAGTTTGTCTTTGAAATTTTCTAACTTCCCTGTGGGATCGATATATATGACTCCATTAGAGCCCTATATAACTTGATAACGATACGTATACTTGCGTAGTATCCGCAATATAAATAAAAAAATCCATAACATAATTGTCAGAATATATTCAGTGCAGATCAAGTTTTTGGTACCGTTGCTAACTTTAAATATCATAGTTGTAAGTATAAATATCGAAAAGAGGATCAAGTTTTTGGCGTCGTTGTCGGAGAAGTAAAGTAAAGTAATTATTAAGGTAATTAATAGAATTATTAAATAATTACTAGAGTAATGGACTATTTTAAATATTACTTAAAAATTGTATGCATAAATTTGGAAACGAAATTTTAATATCTTACGATTCATATTTAGAGCACACAATTAAAAGAATTAGAAAACAAAAGAGAGAAATTATAAATTTAATACAAATGGAAAATAATCCAGAAATTGAAAATATAAACCAACAAAGACCATTAAGAGACTATGCCAACCCAACATTAGATGAAATTCACCTAACTATTTAAAACCCTGATGTAGCTGCTAATTCATTTGAACTTAAACCTGCAATTATCTAAATGGTACAGAATAATCAATTTAGTGGTTCACCTAATGAAGATCCTAATTTACATCTTGCTAGTTTTTTGGAACTATGTGTTACTTTTAAATATGAAGGAGTATCTAATGATGCTATTAGACTTAGGCTTTTTTCTTTTTCTTTAAGGGATAAGGCTAAGATGTGGTTAAATTCATTAGCACCTGGATCTATTAAAACTTGGGGAGAATTATCACAAAAATTTCTATCCAAATATTTTCCTCCTTCGAAAACTGAAAAACTCAGAAATGATATAACATCTTTTAGTCAGTTTGATGGAGAATCCATATATGAAGCTTGGGAGAGATTTAAAGAACTTCTTAGGAAATGCCCACATCATGCATTACCAGATTGATTAATTATACAAACTTTTTACAATGGATTAGTAGGATCTCTTAGATCAATCATCGATGATGCTTCTTGGAGGTTCATTAATGTCAAAACCATTTAATGAAGCCTATGCGTTAATAGAAGAAATGGCTACTAACAATTTTCAATGGCCTACTGAAAGAATAAATCCTCAAAAGATAGCTAGTGTTCATGAAAATGACGCAATATCTATGTTAGCTTCTCAAATTGTTGCAATATCAAAGAAATTAGATCATTTTGGAATGAATTACTCTCCTACTATATTAGAAGAAAACTCATCTGGACAAATTATAGATTCTCAATCTCCTTATGAAACTATAAATGCTATTAATAATAGACCCAATAATCCTTATGCTAATTATTATAATCCTGGTTGGAAGAATCATAAAAATTTTAATTGGAATAACAATACAGCTAATCAACAATGGATGAACAACTCTATAAGAAATCCACCTAATCAAGGAAATACAAATTATAAACCATCTTATCCACCTGGATTTAATAACACTCAATTTAAAGATAAGAAGTTATCTATAGAAGAATTAATATTAAGTATGGGTCAGCACTTGCAAAATCAAGGAAATCAATTACAAATTCAAGGAAATCAATTACAAAATCAAGGAACAGACAATTAAAAATATTGAAACTCAACTCGGACATATCGCTACCGCACTTAACAATAGAATTCTGGAACTTTTCCTAGTAATGTGGAAATAAATCCTAAAGACCAAGGAAAAGAACAAATTAAAGCGATACAACTAAGAAGTGGAAAAGAGTTAGAAACTAAAATTCAGAAAGAAACATAAGGTAAAAATGAGGAAGTGGAAATTGAGAAAGAAAAGGATCACCAAGATCAAAACTTAGAATATCCATTGATCCCTATGAAAATATCTATAGAAAAACCACCACCACCATTTCCTCAACGACTTAAACAATATAAAAAAGATAAGAAATTTGCTACATTCCTTGAAGTTTTAAAAAAATTAATGGTAAATATTCCTTTTGCAGAAACATTAGAACAAATGCCTAATTATGTAAAATTTATGAAAGATATTTTAAATAAAAAAAGAAAATTTACAGATAATGAAATTGTTGCACTTATCGAAGAGTGTAGTAGCAATTATTCGAAAAAGCTTCTCGAAAAATTAAAAGATCTCGGTAGTTTCACTATACCTTGCGCTATTGGAGAAAAATTTTAGGGAAAAGCTTTGTCTGACTTAGGAGCAAGCATAAATCTAATGCCTCTATCGATTTTTAATAGATTAGAATTAGGAGAAATTTCACCTACTTCAGTAACTCTTCAGTTAGCTGATCGTTCTGTGACTTATCGTAAGGGAGTTATTGAAGATATGTTAGTAAAAGTGGATAAATTTATCTTCCCGGTAGATTTTATTGTTCTAGATATGGAAGAAGATAAAGAAATTCCAATAATATTAGGAAGACCCTTTTTAGCCACTGGAAAAGGTATGATTGATGTTCAGAAAGGAGAATTGACTATGAGAGTAAACGATCAAAAAGTAACTTTTAAAATATCAAAATCAATGAAATATCCTGCTTTAGAAAAAGATGATGAATATTTTCGAATGGAAATACTTGAACGTTTGCAAATGAACATTTTAAATAATATTATGAAGAAAAGTTAGAAAAAGAAAATATAGAATTAATTGAAGAAGCAGATAATGAAAAACTGGATTATATACAGGAAAAATTCGAAATGTTGGATAATACTGAAAACACTGAAAAGGATATAGTTCCGTCAATAATTAGACCTCCTGAACTCGAATTAAAAATTCTACCTAATCAGTTAAAATATGCTTATTTAGGTAACCATTCAACCCTACCAGTTATTATATCAGTTGAATTGAATGAATCACAAGAATAAAAACTGTTAGACACATTAAAAAAATATAAGAAAACTTTTGGTTGGACTTTAGCAGATATTAAAGGAATTAGTCCTTCAATCTGTATGCACAGAATTATTTTAGATAAGGAACATAAGCTAAGAGTAGATCCTCAAAGGAGATTAAACCCAATAATGAAAGAAGTAGTCAAGAAAGAAATATTAAAATGGTTAGATAATGGTATTATATATCCTATTTCGGACAGTGCTTGGGTAAGCCCAATTCACTGTGTTCCTAAGAAAGGAGGAGTGACCGTAAAAGCTAATGAAAAGAATGATTTAATACCTATAAGCTAAGTTACCGGATGGCGTATATGTATTGACTATATAAAATTAAATGTAGCCACCAGGAAAGATCACTTCCCATTACCATTTCTAGGCCAAATGTTGGATAGATTAGCCAGACATAAATATTTTTATTTTTTAGATGGATATACCAGTTATCATTAGATACATATTGCTCATGAAGATCAAGAGAAAACTACATTTACTAGTCCTTATGGAACATTTGCTTTTCGAATAATGCCTTTTGGATTATGTAAGGCACCTGCAACATTTCAGAGATGTATGATGTCTATATTTAGTAAATTAATTGATGATGGAATAGAAGTATTTATGGATGATTTCTCTATATTTGGAACTTCATTCGACGCATGCTTGAATCATCTTGAAAAAGTATTAGAAGTATGCGAGAAAACTAATTTAGTTCTAAATTGGGAGAAATGTCAATTTATGGTTGCAGGAGGAATTGTATTAGGACATAAAATTTCAGAAAATGGCATGGAAGTAGACCCTGCAAAAATTTAAGTTATAGCTAAATTACCACCTCCAACTAAAGTAAAAGGGGTAAGAAGATTTCTTGGGCATGCTGGATTCTACAGACACTACATAAAAGATTTTTCAAAAATTACTAAACCTCTATGCCAACTTTTAGAAAAGGTCAAGAAATTTGAATTCACAATTGAATGCCTAAATGCTTTTAAATTATTAAAAGATAAATTAATCACAGCACCTATAATAGTTTCACTTGATTGGGAGAAACCATTTGAACTTATGTGTGATGCTTAGTGATTATGCTATAGGAGCGATACTTAGGCAAAGATATGATAAAATTTTCAAAGTTATATACTATGCTAAGTAAAACTCTTAATAATCGTTGAATTGAATTATACGATTCTTGAAAAAGAATTATTAGCAATTATTTATGCCTTTGATAAATTTAGGCCTTATCTAATTGGAAATAAATGTATTGTGCATACTCGATCACTCTGCTATTAAATATCTAATGCAAAAGAAAGATTCCAAACCAAGATTAATTAGATGGATATTACTAATGCAAGAATTTGATTTTGAAATCATTAACAAAAAGGAACCGATAATCAAATAGCGAGATCATTTATCAAGGCTAGAATATTATGAATTATCCGATACCGATAATGAAATTACCGACTGATTTTCCCGACGAACAACTATATAATATAAATGAGTGGAAAATACCATGGTATGCCGACATAGTAAATTATATTGTAAGTGATATTTTACCACCTATGTTAACTTTGCAACAACAGAAAAAATTCATTCATGATGCTAAAACATATTTTTTGGATGAACCATATTTATATAAGCAATATAAGGATCTTATAATTAGAAGATGTGTGCTTTATGAAGAAACAGAACAAATCATTCAGAAATGTCTTGATTCTAATTTTGGAGGACATTTTGAAACAGATAAAACTGCTTATAAAATTTTACAATCTGGATTTTATCGGCCTACTCTTTTTAGAGTCGTTTATAGATACATAAAAACTTACGATAGATGCCAACAAGTAGGAAATATATCTAGAAGAAATGAAATGCCTCTAAATTTTATATTAGAAGTTGAAATTTTTTATGTTTGGGGATTAGATTTTATGGGACCATTTGTTCCTTCATTTAGAAACTCATATATATTAGTTGCTGGTGATTATGTTTCTAAATGGATTGAAGCACAAGCTTTACCACGATGTGATTCTAAGAGTGTTTCAAAGTTTCTAATGAAAAATACTTTTACTAGATTTGGAATGCCAAGAGTGATTATCACTAACGGAGGTTCTCATTTTAGAAAAAAATATATTCACAAACTAGTAGAAAAAATTCACATTTATTCATAAGATATCAACTGCTTATAATCCACAAACCAGTGGATTAGCTGAAGTTTCTAATCGAGAGATTAAACGTATTTTAGAAAAGACTGTAAACCCTAATAGATTGGATTGGTCTATAAGACTAGACACAACATTATAGGCATACAGGACTGCTTATAAAACTTAGATTGAAATAACTCCTTACAGGCTTATTTATGGAAAGACTTGCCACTTACCAGTTGAATTAGAACATAAAGCTTATTGGGTAATTAAAGAATTTAATTACAATTTGAAAGAAGCTGGTGAGAAAAGATTATTGCAATTGAATGAATTAGATGAATTAAGAAATGAATCTCATCATAATGATAGAATTTATAAAGAAAAAAAGAAATTATGGCATGATCAGAAGATTAACCGGAAGAATTTTGAGCCAGGACAAGAAGTTTTGCTTTATAATACAAGATTAAAATTTTTTCCTGGGAAATTAAAATCTCGATGGTTAGGGCCTTTCACTATAACTCAAATATTTTCATATGGAACTATAGAAATTGAAGATCCAAAAACTGGGCATAGATTTAAAGTAAACGGACACAGATTAAAACCTTATTTTGAAGGAATAAGACAAAATTTTAAAGAGGCTTTAATGCTCAATTAACCTGATTACTATTTAAATTAGGTCGGACTGACGACGTTAAACTAAGCGCTTTATGGGAGGCAACCCATAGTAGTTATTAATTATGATCTATTTATTAAAGTTATTGAAAAATTAAAATATAGAATGAATTCTACTCATTTTACTTTTTAGAATCATCACAAATTTGAATCTATATGAAGAAATCATAAAATATTCGGACCGGAGCGAAAAATTGGGCAATTTACCAAATCTCACCGACGGCGAGATCGATTCCGCCGACAGCGAGATTGGCGCACCCAATTTCAGTTTAAATTAATTAACTATCCCGCCGACGAGGAGATCGTTATCGCCGACGGCGAGATCGTTACCGCCGACGACGAGATCGTTACCGTCGACAGCGAGATAGTTCAAAAGTGGTTGTTGTGAGTTATTTTTCGGTTTTGGACGGTTCTAAGGGCATTTCTCTATATAAAACATTTAAAACTTCATTTTTATACTATCTTCTTCCTTAGAAATGACTAGAGTCTCTCCAAAACAATTTTTTATGGCCTCCAAACTACTTGAAACCACAAAATCTAGAGTTTTTAACCGACGAAAGTTCTTCAGTTATGAGGCTTGGCGACTATTCATCAAGGTTTTGATGAAGAAACGACTGATTAAGCAAAAAGGATTCTTAAACAGAGGAGCGGAGAATTCAAAAACATCAATTGAATAAATGATTCTTCAGCGACATTGGGAGGTATTCTGCTATACCACATCTGTTGTAGTCATTCCAATAGTCAAAGAATTCTACTCTAATGTGCATGCGATCCATAATGGAAGTGTTTACGTAAGAGGCAGATGGGTAACTTTCACTCCTACTCGGATAAATGAATTATACTCAATTGAGAATACCCTTGTTTGCTACTATTCAAATTTTGTTCCTACAAGATAAAACATGAATGAGATCTACAGACATCTGACCGACGAAGTTGATGATTGGGAATTACGAGAAGACGGTACGTTAGTTTTTCTGCGTCACTTCTTAATCCCGTCTCAAAGCATTGGCATTTCTTTATTTCATAAAAGTTATTACCCACTAAGAGGGCAAACAAAGTTTCGAAGGAATGCACAATCTTAAATTACTGTATTCAATCTGGATTGCCTATTGATGTTGGATCTATTATTGTGAAGTTTGCATTAGGATTAATTGTGCATGGGTCAATTCATGGACTTGGACACCCATCAACTATATTTGCTTTATGTAGTCAGTACCAAGTTTCCTATGAAGCTTGGGAAAAAGTGCTATTGCCTTGGAAACCATTAGATCCGACAGATATGTTTCCTACATTGGATAATAATGATGGTGCAGTAATTATTTCTGATCAAGCATCCCAAAACAATCCTTTAGTTAAACCCCTGACTGATTGAACGAACCTCATTTTACGAAAACTTAAAGGATTGGAGAAGGAATTACAGACTGTGATGAATTCTATTGATAATATCTCTGATTTATTCGATCACATCGATTGGAGAATGAAGGAACACTTTGACCATACAGGACACCTAGAGGCAAGTTTTATACGACTATTGAGACTGAAAGGGTGGATTAAAGAAGATTCTACTACAGAATTCCCTTTTAGGCCTTTCTATAATTTATTTGTGCACCTACGTTCTATTGGAAATATCAGAGAAGAGAACAGTTCAGATTCAGATGAGTAGCAAAGATTCATATTCATATTATATGTATGTGTGTTAATGTGAATTTAGTTTTTGATTTAGTTTGAACTTTACGTAGATAATCCCAGTTTAGATGAGATTGTATGTTGTTTGTTTAGTCTCAGCATTTAGAGTATCGTCGTGTGGATTGCAATGCTGAGTTAGATGTGTTTGGGTTAATTTGATAAGTAAATTGTTAGTTATGTAGTGTTTGAAGTTTGTCAGTTCATGGATTTCATTTATAAAGTTATAATGTTTATGTTGTGTGAATTTATGTGTTAGTATCTAATCTTAATAAAAATAATAATAAATATATCAAATTTAGTGACCGGAACAATGAGCAAGGCTTAATCTAAGTAGAATATAATTGAAAAATTAAAAAATATTAAATTTTCGGAAACCTCACCGACAGCGAGAGAAATCCCGCCCACGGAGACCCGTCCAACGCTTAATCTACATGCTTTCTCATAAGGTCAACCTGATCTCGAAATTTAATCCATTGCAATACTTGATGACCAGTCCAACGCTTTCTGGCAGACTTGCCAGGTGGTCAATGATATTATTGCAATTCGATATAACTTTCGTGCCTCTTCGTGCCGTAAAGGAACAAGTCCTAGCAGACTTCCTCGCAGCACACCCTTTGCCGGCAGAATCTCCCCTCAATGACGACTTGCCAGATGAACAAATAATGAGCTTAGAAGACCCTGATGATCGACGTTAGGAATTATATTTTGACGGAGCATCTTTAGCACACAAAGATTAAGAATCGCAAGTGATAATGCCCGGTAAGGCGGGAATCAGACTAATATTTATAACACCGGAGAGGGAAATGTTAAGATACTCCTACCACTTGACGGAACCATGTACAAACAACGAGCGGAATACAAAGCTCTCGTAACGGGATCGGAATTAACTATTCAAATGGGGATAACAAACATCAACATCTACGGGGATTCGCAGTTAATCATTCAACGGATCGCCGGACGAGTACGGAATTTTAAAGCCAAGACTCGAGCAATACTTCCAAGTATTTCATACGAGTTGTTAGAACGGATTCCGAATGTGACGATCTATAAAATTCCCGAAAAGAAAACGCTTTAGCAGGATGCGTTAGCCCGCCTCACAAAAGAATTTGCCCGCTTGCAAGATGAATCGAGAGAAGTGTCGGTTCACGGACGTCAGGTCCTATCACAGCTCGACATAGACATAATACACAAATCAGAAAAAGAAAAAGAATCAGTTGCAGCAGTGACAAAAAACGCAGAAGATTGGCTACAGCCATTAATAGACTACCTGAAAACAGGAAGACTACCAGACGATAGGTTGTTAGCCTATCAGATCAAGAAAAGAACTCTGTCATACGCATTAATAAACAACACGTTATACAGAAGGTCTTTCGATCAAATGTGGCTAAGGTGCCTAAGCGGGTCCGAGGCCCGTAAAATTGTTAAAGAGGTGCATTCAGGACTCTGTGGCGCTCACCAGTCGGTTCTGAAGATGAAAATGAAAATTAAAAGACTAGGGTATTACTGGCCCTCGATGATGACCGACTGCATGAAAATCACTAAGAGCTGTCACCAATGCCAAGTGCACGGAGTGGTTCGACACCAACCTCCCAATGTGCTACATCCGACAATTGCCTCGTGGCCATTTGAATGTTGGGGCACAGATATAGTGGGTCCAATAGAACCACAATCTTCAAAAGGACATCGCTTCATTCTTGTGGCTACAAATTACCTTTCCAAGTGGGCAGAGGCAGTTCCACTCAGAGAAGTGAAAGCACACCACATGTTACAGTTTTTCAAGAACCAAGTTGTCTACCGTTTCGGAGTGCCGCGCAGGATCATCTCAGATAATGGGTCAGCATTCAGAAGCACGTAAATCAATAATTTTGTCAGAAGACACGGAATCGACTGGCGGTATTCAACAATTTACTATCCAAAAGCAAAATGGCATGGCTGAGGCTTTTAATAAAACTCTCGTTCAAATTTTAAAGAAAACTTTGGACGATAATAAGAGAAATTGGCACGAGAAGTTATTAGAAGCCTTATGGGCCTACCGGACAACCTTCGAACTCCTACTCGAAGCTACACCTTACGCTCCGGTGTCCGGGTCCGAGGCGAGTGTTACCCTTAGAGGTCCGGCTTCCTTCACTCGGAATTGCGGTTGCAAACAAAATCACGACGAAGAGAATGCTAAATTACGACTAGAGGAGTTGGAAAGCCCGGAAGGGAAAAGACTTGCAGCGCGACAGCAGAATTTAGAACTATACCAAGCTAAGATGGTTCAAGCCCATGACGGATCGGTCCGCCCAAGAACCTTCAAAGTTGGTGACTTAGTTCTCGTTCTCAAGAGACCTATCCTTGCACACCGCAAGATAGGAGGAAAATTTGAACCCACTTGGAAGGACCGTTTGTGGTTGAGGCGGTCTACTCAGGAGGCTCCTACCAGCTAGTGAATTGCCAAGGAGAACGAAATATGCTTCCGATCAACTGACGATACTTGAAGAAGTATTACGCTACCTGATGTTTCGAAGAAATGAATTCTTCATCCCTAGAAGCACGGGCGAAGTAATTACTTATGACTGGGTCCAAACCCAAAAATAATCAAAAATGTGCTAAAATAAATAAAATCATGATAATAAAATTTTCCTTGTTCTCTCTTCCAAATCAAAATCTTTTTCCCGATCTTTTCCCACTTCATTCCCGTTGAATTTAAAAATACAAAAGGAATAATAAAAAAAGAAAAACTCGTCTCTAATAAACATTTTCTTAATGTTCTTGTTCTTAAGTACGACCTCGGATCCTTTTCCTTGTCTTTTCGCAGGGAAATGTCGAACGGGCGGTTGGTCCGTAACTTTAGAAATGGCGTAAGCCTTGCACTCGAT
The DNA here is from genome assembly GCA_022702705.1 of Papilionanthe hookeriana x Papilionanthe teres. NCBI lineage: Eukaryota > Viridiplantae > Streptophyta > Magnoliopsida > Asparagales > Orchidaceae > Papilionanthe > Papilionanthe hookeriana x Papilionanthe teres. The sequence continues at coordinate 18,045,000 of CM040423.1, forward strand.
GAAAAGAGGGTGAAAGATGGAGCGATAATAGAGATTAACTTAGACTTCGCACCAGTAGGCCTGCAATACGAGGAAGGTGACTGGGTCCCAGTTGACCGAGAGGAACTGCCCAGTCAGACATTAATGAAAGTGGGTGGCCCAAGCCACCAACCCGAGCGAGCAAGAAAAGGAAAACAAACACCGAGGAGGACAAGAGAATCAAGTCCGTAGTCGCTACGACAGAGGGCGAGGCTTGTCGGCCGCCGTGCCCACGGAGATTCAAGAAGTACGAAGAGCTACTCTCACGACGAACTCGGTGAAGAAATAAAAATCGCCGTATCCGCAAGATGTTAACTAAACTAGCAGCGGACCAGCACGACGAGGCAGTCGCTACTACCAGTGCATATACTTCAAGGAAACCGGTTCGCCAGGAACCTGAAGAAAGGAGGCCAGCTCCGAGGATAATAGAAGGTACCAGGGAATTCTCAAGGAGATCTGAAGAAGGAAGGCTACCACGCCACTAGATAAAGCCACCAGTAATGCATGACCTTGTTGCAGAAGCAACCCCGGAGGATGTCCCGAAGGAGACCATCCCCGAGGAGCCGAGGTATGCAGGAGAACGCGAAGGGATTGAGCCATATATCCCACAGTAAATCACCAGGCCTCGCCATTTGCAGATTATTCTAGAATACAAGCTAGAAAGAATGCAAAATATCGAGAAGCAAACTTTTGAATACTTCGAGAGAATTAGAGGCAGGAGGATCAATATACTAGAAGGCCTCGAGCTACATACAAACATGTTCTCAGAATACGAACAACAACAAATCGTGGACTGCATCCGGGATTTGAAAAGAATGGGTCGAGCAGGCTGCCTAATAGAAAACACCTACTCACAACCCCGGAGATGGATGCCAGGGAAAGGGAGAATTACAATACAATGTGGATGCTGCTACAACTTCGCAAAAGACAGGAAGGGAAACCCACCGGGAATACTTCGTCATGGCAAGGTAGATCTAATGCCATTAGTCATCAAAAGGATGGTAAAGAGAATGATAACATGGAGGGTACTACCAGCAGATTGCATACCCAACAGTTGCATCATTAACATTTACAAGAAGGGTGACTGCATACCCCCGCACATCGATCACCACGACTTTGTCAGACCTTTCTGCACAGTTTCTTTTCTGAACGAGTGTAATATCATATTCAGATATGACCTCCGGATAGCAGGCCCAGGTGAGTTCTGAGGGCCAGTAAAGATACCATTACCGGTAGTTTCCGTCATGATACTAAAGGGCAACGGAGCAGATGACTCTAAACATTGCATACCGAGAGTGCCAATGAAGAGGATCTCAGTTACTTTCAGAAGGATGGATGACAGGAAAGCACCTTACCACTTCCGACTGGACCCGCAGCTAGAGAGCCCCCGACCTTATGAGTGCGTGAGTTATATGGAAAATATCACACCTCCAATGTACATCCATACGACATCCTTGCCAGGGATGGCTTGGAAGGTGATGTTATTGACCATGTACCTCACTATTCAGACATGGATTTCTGACATATGCCTTTTTGGATGGATCGACAAAGACCATACATAATCCGTTTTGAGTCTATATGGATTGTATGAGAAGTATTCCAGATCGAGTTGTATGATGTATCTTCAACATGATTGGAATGAAAGTGACCATGTCACATTTTGGCCTTCACCTCTTTTGTGCCAATTGACTGTGAAACGCCATTAAAGTTAAATGAACTTCGAACAAAGAACAGAAAAGAAACAAAAAGAATAAAAAAAACTTTCCTTAAAAATCTAAAAAAATGCTGATGAACGCCAAATCCACATGAACATTAAATGAACGATAAAATAAATTTGAATTGTTAAAGGACAAACAAAATGAACACAAATTTTAAATCAAATCTCAATCAAATTCAAATTCAACCTTCCAGATCTCAAATCAAATCTCAAATAAATTCTAATTCAACCTTCCAAATCTGAAATCCAATCCGTTCTACTCTCTCCCTTGTCTGGGACGGAAGCGTTCAATTCCCTTGACACGAAGCCACGAGCTTTTCAATTCAGATCTGATGGCGAGGAAGTATATCCAATCCAAACCAGCAACTTTCGATCAACTCTTTTGAGTGGGTTATGTAGCATCTACATATTCCCTCCTAATATGTTTCCTTCCACAAAAATCTTTTACAACTTTCATGAAATTCTCGAAACACCAAAATTCCACACTTTTCAAATCAACACTACAAATCTTTGCAAAATCAATTACCATTCAAAATCAAATTCTTGGGGTTGAGGATTTTACATCCGAGACCGCATTGCTTTAGGTTCTTTCCTATCGCAATGAAATACATCAAAATCAAATTCTTGGGGTTGAGGATTTTACATCCGAGATCGCATTGCTTTAGGATTCTTTCCCTATCGCAATGAAATACATAAAAATCAAACTTTTGGGGTTGAGGATTTTACATCCGAAACTGCATTGCTTTAGGTTCTTTCCCTATCGCAATGAAATACATCAAAATCAAATTCCTGGGGTTGAGGATTTTACATCCAAGACTGCAATGCTTTAGGTTCTTTCCCTATCGCAATGAAATACATCAAAATCAAATTCTTGGGGTTGAGGATTTTACATCGGAGACTGCATTGCTTTAGGATTCTTTCCCTATCGCAATGAAATACATCAAAATCAAACTTTTGGGGTTGAGGATTTTACATCCGAGACCGCATTGCTAGGTTCTTTCCATATCGCAATGAAATACATCAAAATCAAATTCTTGGGGTTGAGGATTTTACATCCGAGACTGCATTGCTTTAGGATTCTTCCCCAATCGCAATGAAATACATCAAAATCAAATTCTTGGGGTCGAGGATTTTACATCCGAGACTGCATTGCTTTAGGTTCTTTCCCTATCGCAATGAAATACATCAAACTCAAACTTTTGGGGTTGAGGATTTTACATCGGAGACTGCATTGCTTTAGGTTATTTCCCTATCGCAATGAAATACATCAAAATCAAACTTTCGGGGTTGAGGATTTTACATTCGAGACTGCATTGCTTTAGGTTCTTTCCCTATCGCAATGAAATACATCAAAATCAAACTCTTGAGGTTAGGGAATTTACATCCAATACCGCATTACTCTGAGATCTCTCCTCATTGTAATGGTTCAATCCAATCAATTCAATTTTCTTTTGAGGTTGACGATGTTACATCTAAAACCACAAAATTCCAATTTTCATTTCAAGTTCAAATCCCTTCAAATTAATTTTAATAAACTTCGATCTAAATTGAAACTCAAACTAAAATCCGAGCTCACACATCAAAACTTAAACCGAAACAAAATGAAATCTAAATCGAAATTCCCCGCATCATGTGGTTTGGATTCACCTCCTTTTCCTTTCCCTGGCGAGAGTTCGGGAATCTCCGGTCTCGGAGATATACTTGACACTCCCCGACGGAAACGCTTCTACTCGTCCCAATTTTGTCACTTGGACTTCGTGTTGGTTTTGTTGATGGCTTCGGTCAACGCCGATACGCGCGGTGTGCTTGGATAAGCACACCACACCTATCGGGGTCCATTTTTTGACCTCATTTTTGATGAGGTCTTATCTTCTCTCTTTAGTACTTAGGATCTAGCCTTAGGCTTTTCCTTTGACTATCTTAGAGGACTAGAAGTGGAACCCACCTTTTAGAATTTCAAAAACACCTCTTAACTCCCCGCAAACTCCACAAACTTGATTGTAGACCCCTAATCACCTAGAGGGTTGAAATCAAATGTGGAAGTTTAAAGGATGAGTTCATATAGGACTCTTTCGGCCTTAGGATCCGCTTGGGTGGCTCAGTGCTAGTGAGGGCCGACTTACACACACACTACACTTATACACTATACTTTCACACACCTCCTAAAACCACACCCATACCCAACTTGACCTCCTCGACTCATGAAGGTGATTCACATGGATGGTCCTTAACCCCTAAGCCCTTGGCTAAGAGGGTTAGGAACAACATAGTGAATGCCTCAAATGAGTCCCTTCATGGCTCAAGTGGGCTTGATATGGCTTCATGGCTCAACCAAAATGATTTCATTCCACTTACATTTACCCAATCTTCAATTTTCTAAATTTTCAATTTTCTAAATTTTCAATTTTCTAAATTTTCAATTTTCTAAATTTTCAATTTTTGACCCCCGGGGCCCCCAGACCCACCAAACCTACCAAATGCCCTTGAAACTACCCAAAATTTGCAAAATCACCTAAATTACCCAAAATTCCCTAAAATCATTCCTAAACATTTCCCTCCACTCAAATTGATCATCCATAGCCAAAAATACCAAAAATTCCAAAAATACCCCCCAAAACTCTCTAAATACCCAAATAGCCCCTCTTATCCAAAAAATCCAAAAATTTAGAAAATTCCCAGAAAATTCCAGAAAATCCCAAATATTCCCAATTTCATTTTTTCCAACTACACCATGGGCCAATTTTGTTAATTTACCCCACGTTTGTCAAAATCCCCAATTTGACCCATTTTAACCCAAAGTGAACCCAATGTCAAACCAAACCTACCCAATTGACCCAAATTCTGGTCCAATTCAATTCTAAACTTCAATTTAATATCCACAATATCAATCTAGACCAAATCCAAGTCCAATTTGATTGACATTTGAATCCAATTTCACTTTTGACGTTAAATCCTAATTTGGACCCATGGCCCAAACTTAGCCCAAACTAACCCAATTCAACTCCAATTAACCCCAAACCTTTTCTAAACCTTCCCTCACATCCCCACAAACAAAAAACTAACATAATTTGCTCAAAATTTGGACCCAAACCCCACTCAAATTCATCCCAAAACCAAAAAGCCCAATTTTGACCTAAACCCAAACCTAACCCAAATAAGCCCAAACCACAAAATCAAAACCCAACCAAAGTCAAAACCTCTTTGAAACACTCCCATAAACATTTCCCAATATTAATTTTACATCAATTTCAACCCTAGCCCAACATTGGCCCAAATTAGCCCAATTTGACCTACATTGGCCCATTTACCAAAGAGGCCCAAATCCAACCCAATTCAAACCCAAATCACTCCAAACTCATTTCAAATCACTCATGACATATCCCTAAACCAAACCCAACAATTATTTGGCCCAAACTTCTACAAAAAAATTCCCACCCATGAATTCATTCTTAAACCTAAAGGCCCAATCCCCTTTAGCCTTCCTAAAAGCCCATCAAAAATGACTTCAAAAGGCCCAAAATTCATCCAAAGCCCACATGACACTTCCCCTCATCATCCATTTAATCAACATCACCCTAAGTTTCAAAATCATCATTAAACCAATCCAAATCAAGCCTTATGACAATTCTTCTTAAATCCATAAAAAATTCCAATACCCTTCCTCATGAAAGTTGACTAAACTTTTCCCAAGCCAACTGGAGCCATGAAGCCATGCATAAGCCACATGGGAGCCATGAGAGCCATGGAATCTACTTTCCACCTCACCAAGCCATTAATGGCAAGAGAGGGGATCTCTTTCTTAAACCTTTTTTAAACCCTTTTTACCTTTAACATGATACACTCTAAACCATACTTTGCCACCTAATCCTTGATGTGGACTTCACTACCTTTATTAGGTTGACTCACATGATCCTCCCAGCCCAAAACCATAACTTGGAAGGGTGCACCAAGCCCAAAATGGTGGGTTGACCCATTTGAACCCAAAGTGACCTTATCTCCATTCCATTTTAATTCAAGCCCTTTACACATGGAATTGGTCCATTGCCTACACAAAACCCCAACCCTAACCCACCTGAACTTGAGGGTGACCCTTGCCTGCCGGCCAGCCACCTGAGCAGCCGGAAAACACCATGGCCGAGACATTGGAAGGAGCCAAGCATTGAAATTCTCCCTTGCTGAGTTGCCCCATGCCCAGTGGCCATTGTAATTGTTCTTCCCTTGCCAAGAGCAGCTGATCCCAATCCCTAACTCCCCCTGGGAGGCCCTCCAGCCTCTCCTATTTAAACCCCACCTCTCTCGGCCATGGAAGAGGTGCTGAACCAACCTTAAGGAAACTCTGCCAAAATCATTCCAGACTACTCCCCACACATAGATAACTTGATCCCCACTGAAATCCCCCTACCATTTCCTCTCTGTGAGCTCAATTTCAGAGTTGAAATCCAAGCCCAAAATGAGGACACTTCTCCACAGTAAGCCAATCCCCAAATTGATTGGTCCTACACCTTCACCGGACCAAGAGAAGAAGTTTACCAAGCAAAAGCCCCTTCTCCGAGCCACCCATCCGTTCCGGACTCCAAGCTTTGTAATCGACTGTGGTCGAAATCATACTCGGACAATTCACTGTGCCAAGTGACTTCATCTGGAGCTTGCTTGGACCCAATCGAAGGTGACACAACTCTCAGATCAAAGTTTCACTTCTCTGAGCAAAGGTATGGACTCACTCTTCTTCCCGAGCTTACAGAGATTCTCCATTTAATTTGAATCAATTTCAATGCATGTTTACCATATGGATGTGTTCGTCTCTTCAAGATGAATCCATAGAGCATAAGAACACAAAAATTCGTTGAGAATCGAGTGAGAAATTAGGGTTAGAAGGTTGACGGTCACGGGTGCACAACAGTCATAGACGATGACTGAGAGCCGTCGGATCAAGCGTGTATCGAGCGGACAGTCTGGATTGTGTTGGACAGCGCGATGGTACGTGAACCACGGGGCCCTAGAGCACTGAGTTGGATGGCGACGCCGAATCAGGAGACGACGCGTGTGCGTTCGGAGTTGTCGAGGTTGAGCTGGCGCCGCGTCACTTAAGTAGAAAAATAGGATTTTTCTTATTTATTTAATTACCAGAACTTAGAAAATTCATAACTCTGTGTAGGAAAATCCTAAAAATAAAATAAAAATACCCTCTTGCTCAGTGAACAGAGGAGAATAATGTGGAAAAGAAATCATTTAATTTCATTGAGTATTTGATTTTTAATAATTTATTTACTCTCTGCACATTTTCAATTCTCCATGAATGTATACAATTCACCATGGCATGAGACCATAGGGCTTTTGAAGCCTCTGAATTTGGGGACATTCCCTGAATTTTCCAAAGTCAGAGGCCATCCCTATGAAGAGTTATTGATTTTTCAATTTTAGGTCATTATTCTTAGTATTTTAATTCCAATAATTAGGATGTTGTGAAATAAATTCTAAGAAAATTTGGAGAGGTTTCTTATGACCAGAGGACCCTAGGAAAAATAGGTTTTGAGTTAACTCACTTAGAATAACCCTAATTGGCTTAAACACCCAAAATGGAACCTTAATTAATTCGAGCTAATCATACATCAAATTGAATTGAAATCAATTCTCCACTGACCTTTAGGATCACAGGAACTCACCATAAAAGTTTGAAGTCAATTGAACTTGGTTAGCCCTATCAAATGGGTTGATTAAGCCATTTAGCCAAACTTAAACTTCAAAAAGTCATAACTTTCAAAATACATTTCAAAAATTCACCAAATTGGTTTTGGATCCTCTCTGATATCAGGGGAATTTAAGAAAATTAAAATTGCAATTTTCTAAAAAAAGTTGATTTTTTGCATTATTTTAATATTTTTAATAATTAAAAATAATAAAAATCACAAAAATAATAAAATTCACCAAAAAGTCACATTTTGAATTTTAATCACTTAGGAATAAACCCCATATTTTTATTATGTCTCTATAATGAGATATCAAATTTTAAAGCCCTAAGGTAATTTTAAAATAAAAAAAATGTATTTTCTAGCATTTCCATTAAAATAATTCTAATAAATCAAAGAAAAATCAGAAAAATTATGCAAATTGGTTCTCTGGGTTCCTTGATATCAGAAAGATTTTTGAAAAATATAAAATTCATTTTTCAAACTTTATTTTATTTTTAAATTAATTAATACTCCAAAACTCAAAATAATTATAATAAAAATAATATAATTCAATAAATCACCAAAATTGGTCCAAGTGGTCCTCTATTCATTAGAAATGTCCCATAATTTTCTTAAGGACAGAAACTTTCCCTTGGTCATATTATTAAATTTTCCTTGAAAATCCCTATTTTCCACCAAAAATAATTACATAAATAAATTAAGTACAGAAAAATCACATTTTTTCCTCTAATGTCTTGATTGACATATGAGTGAAGTCACATAAAAATGTCAAATTCATTTAAGCTCAATTTAGTGAGTTATGAAATTAGAAAGTTTAAAGGGAAAAATAGTAATTAAAATTTTAGGTTTAATTAAAAGGGTGGGTAAAATATTTGATACTAAGTTGATTTTGGATGTTTAAAACTTAGGTAGTTAAAGGGTAGAAACCTACCTAACAATTTGAAAATAATTAAATAAACCTTAATTAAATGATTAATTAAACTTGGAAGAATAATAAAAAAATTGGAATTATTAAAAGAGGGATATTATTAGGAAGAGATTTATTCTTTAATCTAAAAAATCCCTAAATTAATCATCTCAAAAACATTTAATTCTTAATTAAAATGATAATCCAAATTTAAGATTTAAAATATTAAAAGACTTAATCATTAAATTAAATTAAAGATTAAAACATTTAAATTAAAGCCTTCCAAAATTTCAATTAAATTAATACTTTAACAATTAAATTAAATCATCTTTAAAATATAAAAAAAAGAGATATAAAATATTAAATTAAAATTAAAAATTTAAATTAAATTTAAATTAAATTAAAACATATTAAATTAAATTAAATTAAAACATATTAAATTAAATTAAATTAAATTAAAATATATTAAACTAAATTAAATTAAATAAAATTAAATTGAAAGTAAAACTAAACCAAATTAAATTAAACTAAAATTAAATTAAAATGAATTAAATATAACATCACCAAAAACATAAAGAAATTCAAAATAAATCTAAAACAACTTGAACACTATTCCAAACTTAAACCCATTAATTGAAATTAAATTAAATCACAAATCACTTGAACATTAATTTGCCCTCAAAAGCTCATGCTGTCATAACTCCTAAATGGAGTGTTAAGTGAAGTATTACTTCACTCATAGGATATTCAAATGTCATAGTTCACTGAGCAAGATAACAAAACTTGAACCCCTGGATGATTAATTCATTTTGTATAATTAAATTCTCTTGGACTTAAAACAATCCTAGAGGTATTGAAAAGATGTTTAAGATTCGTCTTAAGCACTTCCTCAATATGATAGGATGTTTATAAGAAAAATTGAACTTAATTGTTCTTTGATGAAGAAAATCATCCTCAAACCAGAACACAAGAACCTAGACGTCATAGGAGATGACTAGCTATAGGAGTAGGACCTTGGTAGAAAACCATAACCCTTCCCTTAGCTTTACCTATGAACTTGCTTTAAATGATTAAATATCCTAAATTGTGTTTAAGTGCAGCTTGGGATGACGGGAAGACCCTCCAGGTACGCTTTTGTTTTATTGCAATTTACTTTATTGCAAATGCACTTTACTTTTTCTTGCATGATAAACAACTGTTGCATGAAAACCCACACCTTTAGGATAGTCCCTAAAACTGAAACCAAAACTAAATTAAAAGTCATTACAAGATAAAATTCATCGCCACAACATTTCAAAATATAAAATAACTCAAAATTTAATCACAAAACAGAACACAAAACTACAATTACAACTAAATTAAAACGTCTTGTTGGATGATCGGGAATACCTCGGATGATGTAACCTACGTGTTGCTAACGGGATTTCCCACGGTCTAAATGAAAGTGTGGAACTCATTTAGTTGAGTTTAGCAAATTCATCTGGACTAAGTGAATCAGATAAAAATAACGATGCCGGAAGGATGGAACCGTGGGATCTTAACCGGTGTTGTTATAATCAACATTAAGATTTATTTTAATTAAAACATAAAAAAAAATTGGACTTTAAGATTTCTAAAACAAACTCTTCTCTTCTATTTTGATTACAATCTTCTAAAACTAACCCTTTGCAACAACAAGGAGCTCGTAGCATGGTGGGCAGCACGGCCATCGTCATCAGCAAAACCTGAGTCTACTTCAGCAAAACTTTCTTAGAATTAAATAACTAAACCATAGGACTTCAAGGTAGTTTGCTTAGTGCAACAAAAATCCTCAACCTCTTGTTAGGCATTTGCATTGCAAATTAAGCCCTAACCGGTCTTAGGACTCCGAGGTAGCCGTTCGATACGACATAAACCCTCACATCTTCGAGGCTATTTGTATGATCATGTCATACGAATATAAGTCCTAATTAATTAAAATTGGCAGGATCAAAACATTAAATAAACATTAGGACTTTCCTAAATTCAAGCCAAACAATAGGATAGTCGGGAAATTACCGAAGTTCGCTTCGAATCTGTAATTTCTCCTACCATTCTTTCTTTGAATTCCCAAAATAAAACATTCCAAACTTGATCCATTCCCTATTGAAATTCTAAAATTCAATCCCTTGAAAACTTAAACTTTGAGATTCTTGAGAGCAGAATTATTGATTATTATCGAGAGTTTTCTGAAGTGATTCCCGTCATTTAAGATGTAATTAACTATAGGGGCTTGCCCTTATAGGGAACTTTAAGAACCCAGATAATATAAGCCCTGCTTAATTCATTTATATTAAGAAGGGGAATTTGTTGGCTTATAAAATTGGTTCGCAGACCAAACGGATGTCACAAATCTCCTAGTTTATTTAACCGAGCCCCATCATCAAATAGTGTGTCTATTCTTCGGGATAGATACACGGTTTGTGATGCGATGCTCATTTATATAAACTATCTAGGATGTGAGATCGGTTTGATTTCATATCTTAAAATTATTTTCAAAATCAAATACTTTCTAAACCATATATATATATATATATTTAAACTAAAATTAAAATCTAAAATTCGCCAACAATTTCTGTTAGGCGACCCCCTTTTTAAAAATAATACACATAACTTAAAAATATACCGACATCCATCCATTGATCAAGGAAATGACGATATAGTTTGGGACTTTGATGCAGAAGATTAGAGGTTATGTTTATTTGTTTAGTTATAGATTCTGATGTTGTTATTGTTTGTTTGTTGTTTTACATTTTAGTATAGATGTTTTATTTTATGAACTTTATTATGATGTAGTGTAGATTGTTTTAAAGTTAAAGAGTTTTTTAAATTGTTAATGTTTTCAGACTTCTATTGTAACTTTGGATTGAATTAGTAAATGTATGTGGATGTAGTATAATATGTTAGTATAAAATGTGGTAGTATTGTGTTAAACTTCTTTACCCAGCACTTTTTTTAATATTTGGTGTATAGAAAGATACTAATAGTACAGGTTAATTAAGTAATGGAAAAAGCATGCAGAACTTCAAAAAGAAGAAAAACCTAAAGCTTTCAGGTATGATTTAAATCTTACAGTTTATTTCCTTTTCACCCTTTATAGATAGATAGAAAATTTTTAGTTTGGGGGAGGGAAAGATACAAATTTAATTATTAAATTTTACTTAATTTATATTTTCAAAATAATTATAAAATGATTTTCTGAAGTAATTTTAATTCAGTAAACTAGATTTGATTTATTTAATTATTATAGAAAGTTAAAAGAAATACTTTTAATGATTAACTAATTTTTAGATTAAGGATATTTAGTATAAGAGAATAAGAATATAGTTAACTATTTAAAGTAAAGAAAACTATAATTTCAAATATGATATTCTTAAATATTTAGTTGAGAAAGAAAAGATTTAAAGTCAAAGAAGTAAAAGCTTTAAAATATATATAAGAGAAGTAAATGTTTCTAGTTTCGAATTTAGAAAGATGAAAATAAAGTTCAAAATTATTAACAGGCTAACAAAAAATAGTGATCCTCACAAAAAAAATAAAATAAAAAAGAGAAAATTGAAAATCAATCCCAGAAGAAAAGAAATATATATATATATATATATATATAAGTGAGGAGAAACTTGAGGAGATGCCTTATCAAAAATTGGCTTCATTTGAATCAACCTAAAGGGCTAAACTTCAATTAAATTTCTGAACTTATATATATGGATTAGTATTTTACTAAGTTGTGTTTTCATGAAATTCCAATCATCTAAATATCTTAAGTAATTTAATGATTGAAAAATATAGTTATTCTTGAAATTAATAGAAGACTAGAAATCTTAAAACTTGAGAACTAAATAGCCTTATATCTATAGAATTAGTTTAATTATTTTAAAAATATTTCTATTAAACTTTACTATAATAATTATTTTAATCTAGTTCAAAGTATTTCTGAATTAAAAACTTTATTACAAAATAAACATTTACTTTTATGTAGTATCTAAATTACTTGAGGACAAGTAATAGTTAAGTTTGGGGGAATTTGATTACTAGAAAATATATTAAGAATTTCATATCAATTTTATATGAAATTTCACTTTAAAGAAAGGTATTTTCTTTGTTTTATTGCAGGAATGAAGATTTATAAGTACTGAAGTCAAAAAGCACAAAAGAAGCAAATTTGGAGCAAAAAGGACTCAATTTGATGAAAATTAAACTGTCTTGCCGACGGTGAGATTTAGGCCGCCGACGACGAGTTTTTCCTGAAGAATTTTTAATATATTATAAGATGCTTGCTGACGACAAAATCGAGCCCGCCAACAGCGAGATCGTGCGGTTAGCCCTTCTTCTAGAAACCCACCGACGGCGAGATCGAGCCGCCGACGGCGAGATAGTTGAAAAGAGCCAAAATACATTGAACCTGGACGCTTTTTGAAGAGGTGCTTAAGCAACCTTTAGAGATTTGACCCCTTCTATAAATAGCGACGAATTCTAGTCAGTTAGTGTGTCAGTTTTTGTCATTTGTGTGGAATTTAAGTGTAACTTAAGAGTCTTTTGAGTGAGTAGATTAAGTGTTTGTCGTTTTGGTGTGTTGTACTGGAAGGAAGAGTCAAAGGAACTTCCAGAATCTGCTTGGGGAGAAGAATTGAGATAAGTATATTTGTTATTTGTTTGTTAACTTTATTGAAATCCATGCTTTGTGTTATTTTTCCCATGCATTCTAAGTAGTTTCCTTAGTCTTTCTCCTTGTTATTGAGACTTTGTGAAATAATGAATTAAAGTAATTATACCTAAAAATATGAAAATAGAAATTATGTTAATCTTTAACTTAAATCTTAATTCACTTTCAATCTGGCCAATTGATTTATTATCATATATTGAAATATCAACAATAGTAAAGATTACATCCAAGATTTAGGGAAGTCAAAAGCCTTAGAAAGAGGGTGCAAATAAATAGGGAAATATTAACTATTGGGTGTAGAATTGTACATTTTAGTGTGACAGACTAAAATAATCAATTCGGTCTTATTCTTTGAGAGCTGATGTGTAGATGTTAGCCCTCAGGCGAGGGGAACGTGGGAGCTCTGAAGTGGCAGTCGGTATCCTCCCGCACTAGCCGCAGATTCGGTATTCAAACATAAGACTAGTCAATGTTCTTTTCACCTGGACCAAAGGGTAAAGAATAGGAATGCTCCTATTTGGCACAATATAATTAAACACTTATTTAATTCTTCATTCACTTAATTCTTTAAAACAAGGAGAAAGATACTTTTCTGAAATATTAAGTTCAACCTTAAGCATTAGTTTATTTTAGTTTAAGTCTTCGTAATTTTCGTATACTAGATTAGTAAGTAAGTTTACTTTAATTTGTCTTTGAAATTTTCTAACTTCCCTGTTGGATCGATATCTAGGACTCCATTAGAGCCCTATATTACTTGATAACGATATGTATACTTGTGAAGTATCCACAATATAAATCATAAAATCCATAACAGAATTGTCAAAATATATTCAGTGCGGATCAAGTTTTTGGTACCGTTGCTAACTTTTAATATCATAGTTGTAAGTATAAATATCGAAAAGTGGATCATGGTCCCATAAAGTTAAATCCCCACACATCAAAAATTTCAACTTCAAAATTAAAATTTAGAGGCATTTCATTTTTTCTAGAGATATTACCTACTCTCTGACATCGATCACATGATTTAATATATCTATAAACATCTCTAAAAAGAGTAGGCCAATAAAATCCAGATTGTAAAATCTTAAAAGCAGTTTTATCAACACTAAAATGACCTCTGAATTCAGAATCATGACATTGTTGAATAATCAAATTAGTTTCTTCTTGTGGCGCACATGTCCTAATAATGAGATCCTTACACTATTTATATAGATAGGACTCATCCCAAAAAAAAAATTTTGTATCATATTTAAACTTCCTTTTTTGTTGCCTTGTTAAATCAGGTGGTATAATATCGCTTACAATATAATTCACAATATCAGCATACCAAGGCAAATTACTTCCCATAATATTATAAAGTTGCTCATCAGGGAAAATTTCTGTTATTTCCTTCTTAAATTCAGATAATTTATCATACTCTATTCTTGACAAATGATCAGCTATTTGATTATCAACTCCCTTCCTATCAACTATCATGAAATTAAATTCTTGCAGAAGAAGTATCCATCTAATTAGCTAGGTTTTGCATCCTTCTTTTGCTTTAAATATTTGATAGTCGAATGGTTTATATGCACAATACTAGTTCCAATTAAATAAGGTCTAAATTTTTTAAAAGCAAATACTATAGCTAATAACTCTCTTTCAGTAGTGGTATAATTAATTTGAGCCTCATTAAGAGTTTTACTAGCATAGTAAAGGACTTTGAAAACTTTATCATGCTTTTGCCCCAATGCTACTCCGATCGCATAATCACTCACATCACACATAAGTTCAAATGGTTTCTCCCAATCTAGTGAAACAATTATAGGGGCAGTGATTAATTTCTCTTTCAATAATTTGAAAGCACTCAAGCATTCATCATTAAAATTAAACTTTCTATCATTTTCTAACAGTTGGCACAAAGGTTTGGTAATTTTAGAAAAATCTTTAATATATCGCCTGTAAAATCCAGCGTGTCCTAAGAAACTCCTCACTTCTCTCACAGTAATGGGTGGTGACACCTAGAATATTTAGTATTTTTATGCACATTTTTATGCCTATTTTTAATGATATTGCACTTTAATGGAAGTTATTTTGTGTTTTTCTTGTAGGTATGATGAAAATGGATGGTAATGATGAAAGGATTAAAATTGGATCAAATTTGGAGCAAAAAAAATGGAAAATCAAAATTTTAGCACAGGCGGCTAAGCGTCGATGGGCCGGCGCTTAGCTACCACAGTTAAAAACTGAAATTCAAATGAATTTGGCGCAGATTTCAAAGGGGAAGGGATGCAACTCTTGGTGGTAACTACCATAACTTCCTTTAGGTGGCAAGTTTGAATGAAGGGGTGTGTTCCTTGGTAGATACATTGAATCTGGACACATTTTGAAGAGACACCAAGGCACCTTTTTGTTTACTATTTAAAGAGAGTCTTAGGAAAGATTAGGAGACTCTTCCTTTGCATTTTGAAGGGTTCTATCTTTCTTTCTTTTGTTCATCCACTACATTTTAAGAGTTTTTATTTTAGAGTAGGAGTAGAGAGTAGAAAGGAGAAAAGGGTCGGAGTGAAGTCTTCTTCTTCCCACTTCTTTTCTTTATTTTAGTTTAGTTTTTATTGAAGTCTGAAGTCTGTATTCTGAGTCATCAAAATTTGGAGACTTGCTCTGAGGAGTAGTTTAGCAAAGAGTCAAAGTTTCAGAGGAACTTCCTTATTCTTGTGGAGAGGATTTTCAAATAAGTGTTTACTTTTAATCTTTATATTAATACTTGCTTTAGTTTGTTATTTTTCTTATTGTTTTTAATTTCAAATCAATGTGTTTTCATATTTTCTAAATACATTCTGAGTAGTTTACTTTATCTTTTTCTTTCTTAAATGGAGAAGTAATTAATTTACAAAGAATTGTTGTGGAAAGTATAAGGGTTTAAAAGTTGGAAGAAGTTGTGAAGATTGATTCTAAAAACTTTGTTTACTTCTTAATTTGGCCTGTTAAGTTGTAGAATTTCTTAAGATTATGTAAGATCCAGTGCGGTATTGTCTCATAAAAGTTAGTAAGAATCACATGCAATTGTATGGGTGAGAATTGTAGTCCATATAATTGAATGTAATATTAGAAGATATTTTTATAAAAGGGAGTAAGATTATATGATTTTATAGTGAAAGGCTAAAACCTCCTAATTTGGTTTGAAGTTTTGAGTTTTGTTATGAGAAGTTAGCCCCCAGGTGGTGGGAATCGAGGGAACTCTAGAGTGAGAGACTGGCATCTTCCCTGCCTAACCATGTTCAAAATAATAAAAATTTCAAATTAACCTATGTTCTTTATAGAACCAAGTAAGGGTAAAGAACACATTTGCTTCTATCTGTCACAATAAATTTGAATACTTCCACAACAATACTTTAAAAATTATTACTACTTCATAAAAGGAAAGAAAAAGATATTCTAGTTAATAGTATTTTACATCCAGTTGTTGACCTCATTTTTGATGAGGTCATCTCTTCTTCTTTTCAGTATTTAGGATCTAGCCTTAGGCTTTTCCTTTGACTATCTTAGAGGATTAGAATTGGGACCGACCACTTAGAAACTCAAACCACTTCTTAACTCCCTGCAAACTCCACAAACTTGATTGTAGACCCCTAATCACTTAGAGGGTTGAAATCAAATGTAGAAGTTTAAAGGATGAGTTCCTATAGGACTCTTTGGCCTTAGGACTGCCCTGGGTGGCCTGGTCTGGTGAAGGGATGACTTACACACACACACTACACCTATACACTACACTTTCACACACATCCTAAAAACACACCCATACCTAACTTGATCTCCTGACTCGTGAAGGTGATCCACATGGATGGTCCTTAACCCCTCAGCCCTTGGCTAAGAGGGTTAGGAACAACATAGCGGATGCCTCAAATGAGTTCTCTCATGGCTCACATAGGCTTAATATGGCTTCATGGCTCGACCAAAATGATTTTATTCCACTTGCATTCACCTAATCTTCAATTTTCCAAATTTTCAATTTTTGACCCCCGGGACCCTACACCCGCCTAGCCTACCCAAAACCTTTGAAACTACCCAAAATTTGCAAAATGGCCTAAATTACCCAAAATTCCTCAAAAGCAATCCCAAACATTCCCACATTACTCAAATTGATTATCCATACCCAAAAATACCAAAAATTCCAAAAATATCTCCCAATACCCTCCAAATACCCAAAATACCCCTCTTGACCCAAAAATCCAAAAAATTCAGAAAATTCCCAGAAAATTCCGGAAAATCCCAAATATTCCAAATTTCATTTTGTTCGACTACGCCATGGGCCAATTTTGTCAATTTACCCAACTTTTGTCAAAACCCCCAATTTGACCCATTTTAACCCTAAGTGAACTCAATGTCAAACCAAACCTACCCAATTTACCGAAATTCTGGTCCAATTCATTTCTAAACTTCAATTCAACATTCCCAACACCAATCTAGACCAAATCCAAGTCCAATTTGATTGACATTTGGATCTAATTTCACTTTTGGCATTAAAGCCCAATTTGGACCCATGACCCAAACCTAACCCAAACTCACCCAATTCAACTCCAATTAACCCCAAACCTTTTCTAAACCATCCTTAGCATCCCCATAAACAAAAAATTAACATGATTTGCCCAAAATTTAGACCCAAACCCTACTCAAATTCAACCCAAAGCTAAAAGGCCCAATTTTGACCTAAACCCAAACCTAACCCAAATAAGCCCAAACCTCAAAATCAAAACCCAACCAAAGCCAAAAACTCTTTGAAACACTCCCATAAACATTTCCCAACATTTATTTTACATCAATTTCAACCCTAGCCCAACATTGGCCCAAGTTAACCCAATTTGACCCATATTGGCCCATTCACCAAGGAAGCCCAAATTCAACCCAATTCAAACCCAAATCACTCCCAACTTGCTTTAAATCACTCATGACACATCTATGAACTAAAAACAACATTTGTTTGGCCCAATCCTTCACAAAATTCCCATCCATAAATTTATTTTTTAAACCAAAAGCCCACTTTCTTAAACCTTCCTAAAAGCCCAAATTTCATGCTAAAGCCCATATGACAAATTCTTCTCATCATACCCTTAATTAAAATCATCCCTAAGTTCAAATCAACTATCAAATGATTCCAAATCAAGCCATATGCCAAATCCCATCAAATCACTCCTAAATTACCAAAATTCCTAAAAACCCCTTTCATGAAAGTTGACTTAGCTTTTTCCAAGCCAAAGGTGAGCCATGAAGCCATGCATGAGCCACATGGGAGCCATGAGAGCCATGGAATCTACTTTCCACCTCACCATACCCAAGATGGCAAGAGGAGGGAGCTCTTTCCATGTTCCCTTAAGAGGATTAGCCACTCCCATGATTTCGCTAAACCTTGCTTAAGCTTAATTGTACTTGGATGGTGACCCTTCCCCACTGATTAAGCTGACCTAAACCACTTTTTCTCAGCCTAAAATCAGGTCATGGAGAGGTGAACCCAACCCAAACACTTGGGTTGACCAAATTAAACCAAGATTATCCATGCCCCCATTCCATTTTGATCCAACCACTTTACACTTGGCAACTGCCAATTGAATACACTAAGCCCCAGCCTTGACCTCCCTGAACCTGAGGGTGACCTGACACTGGCTAGCCAGCCACCACAGCCGCCGGAAACTTCAAAAATACATAACTTTGTGTAGAAAAATCAGAAAAATAAAATAAAAATACCCTCTTGCTCAGTGAACATAGGAGAATAATGTGGAAATAAAATCATTTAATTTCATCAAGTATTTTATTTTTAATGATTTATTTACCCTCTACATTGTTTTAATTCTCCATGCATATAAGAAATTCACCATGGCATGAGACCATAGGGCTTTTGAAGCCTCTGAATTTGGGAACATTCCCTGAATTTTCCAAAGTCAAAGGCCATCCCTATGAGAAGTTATTGATTTTTCAAATTCATGTTACTGTTTTGAGTATTTTAAATCCAATAATTAGCATGTTGTGAAATAAATTCTAGGAAAATTTGGTGATGCTTCCTATGACCAGAGGACCCTAGGAAAAATAGGTTTTGAGTTAATTCATTTAAAATAACCTTAATTGGCTTAAACACCCAAAATAGGTCCCTAATTAATTAGAGTTAACCATACATCAAATTGACTTGAAATCAATTCTCCACTGACCTTTAGGATCAGAGAAACTCACCAAAAAAATTTGAAGTCAATTGGACTTGGTTAGCCCTACTAGATGGATTGATTAAGACCTTTAAAAATTCATAACTTTCAAAATGCTTTTCAAAAATTCACCAAACTGGCTTTGGAGCCTCTCTGATATCAGGGGAATTTAAGAAAATTAAAATTTTAATTTTCTAAAAAAGTTGATTTTTTGTATTATTTTAATATTTTTGTAATTAAAAAAAATAATAAGAATCATAAAAATAATAAAATTCACCAAAATGTCACATTTTGAATTTTAATCACTTAGGAACAAACCCCATATTTTTCTTAGGTCTATATAATGAGATATTAAATTTTAAAGCCCTAAGGTAATTTTAAAATTAAAAAAAAATGTATTTTTTAGCATTTCCACTAAAATAATTCTAATAAATCAAAGAAAAATCAGAAAATTGTAAAAATTAATTCTCTGATTTCCTTGATATCAAAGAGATTTTTGAAAAATATAAAATTTATTTTTCTACCTTTATTTTATTTTTAAATTAATTAATACTCCAAAACTCAAAATAATTATAATAAAAAGAATATAATTCAAAAAATCACCAAAATTGGCCCAGTGGTCCTCTCGGTCATTAGGAATGTCCCATAATTTTCTTAAGGACAGAAACTTTTCCTTGGTCATATTATTAAATTTTCCTTGGAAATCTCTATTTTCCACTAAAAATAATTACATAAATAAATTAAATACAGAAAAATCACATTTTCTCCTCTCATGTCTTTATTGACATATGAGTGAAGTCATATAAAAATTTTGAATTCATTTGAGCTCAATTTAGTGAGTTATGGAATTAGTAAGCTTGAAGGGCAAAATGGTAATTAAAATATTAACCATTAATTAAAACTTTAGGCTTAATAAAATGAAAAAGTAAAATACTTGATCTTAATCTGATTTGGATGATTGAAATTTAAATAATTAAGGGTAGAAACCTATTAAACAATTTAAAAATAATTGAAATAAACCTTAATTAAATAATTAATTAAATTTGGAAGAATAATAAAATTGGAATTATTAAAATAGGGATATTATTAGGAAGAGATTTGTTCTTTAATTTAAGAATCCCTAAATTAATCATCTCAATAATATTTAATCCCCAATTAAAATGATAATTTAAATTTAAGTTTTAAAATGTTCAAGGACTTAACCATTAAAATTAAATTAAAGTTAAATTATTAAACTCTTTTTAAATTTTCAATTAAATTAAAATTTAAAATAAAATTAAATTAAAGATTAAATTAAATTAAATCAAACAAATTAAATTAATTAAATTAAATTAAATTGAATTAAATTAAAAAATAATTAAATTAAATTAAAAAATAATTAAATTAAATTAATTAAATAAAATTAAATTAAAAAAATAATTAAATCAAATCAAATTAAATTAAATTAAATTAAATTAAATTAAATTAAATTAAATTAAAATAAAAAAATAAAATCAAGTTAAAATTAAAATTAATTTAAATTAAATAAATTAAATTAAAATTGAAGCTAAACCAAATCAAATTAAATTAAAGTTTAACATCACTTAAGACATAAAGAATTCAAAAATAAAAATAAAGCAACTTGAACACTATTCCAAATTTAAACCCTTTAACTGAGATTAAATTAAATCACAAACCATTTGAACACCAATTTGCCCTCGAAAGTTTTGATTATCATAACTCCTAAACAGAACGTTAAATGAAATGTTACTTCACCTATAGGATATTCAAATGTCCTAGTTCACTGAGCAAGATAACAAAACTTGAATTCCCGGACGATTAATTCATTTGTATAATTAAATTCATTTGGACTTAAAACAATTCTAGCAATATTGAAAAGATGTTTAAGATTCTTCTTAAGCACTTCCTCAATATGACGGGATGTTTATAAGAACAACTAAACTTAATTGTTCTTTGATGAAGAAAATCGTCCTCAAATCAAAATACAAGAACCTAGACGTCATAGGAAATGACTAGCTATAGGATTAGGAACTTGGTAGAAAACCATAACCCTTCCCTTAGCTTTACCTAGGAACTTGCTTAAATATTTTAATTGTGTTTTAAGTGCAGCTTGGGATGACGGGAAGACCCTCCAGGTACGCTTTTATTTTATTGCAATTTACTTTCTTGCAATTTACCTTATTGCAATTTATTTAATCGCATCGCACTTACTTGTCTTGCATGATAAACAACTCGTTGCATGAAAACCCACACCTTTAGGATAGTCCCTAAAACCGAAACCAAAACTAAATTAAAAGTCATTGCAAGATAAAATTCACCGCCACAACATTTCAAAATATAAAACAACTCAAAATTTAATAACAAACATAACACAAAACTGCAATTACAACTAAATTAAAACGTCTTGTTGGATGATCGGGAATACCTCGGATGACGTAACCTACGTGTTGCTAACGAGATTTCCCACGGTCTAAATGAAAGTGTGGAACTCATTTAGTTGAGTTTAGCAAATTCATCTGGACTAAGTGAATCCGATAAAAATAACGATGCCGGAAGGATGGAACCGTGGGATCTTAACCGGTGTTGTTATAATCAACTTCAAGATTTGTTTTAATTAAAACATAAAAAACACTTGGAAATTAAGATTTTCTCTAAACCAAAACACTTTCCTCATCTCCTGATTTATAACTTCTAAAACTAAACCTCTGCAACAACAAGGAGCTCGGAGCATGGTGGGCAGCACGACCATCGTCATCAGCAAAACTCGGATCTACTTAGCAAAACCATTCTTAGAATTAAATAACCAAGACATAGGACTTCGAGGTAGTTTGCCTAGTGCGACATAAATCCTCAATCTTTTGTTAGGCATTTGCATGATCTTGTCATGTAAATTAAGCCCTAACCGGTCTTAGGACTCCGAGGTAGTCGTCCGATACGACATAAACCCTCACATCTTCGAGGCTATTTACATGAATGCGTTATGCAAATATAAGTCCTAAAATATTAAAATTGGCAAGATCAAAACATTAAACAAACATTAGGACTTTCCTAAATCCAAGCCAAATAATAGGATAGTCGGGAAATTACCGAAGTTTGCTTCGACTCTGTAATTTCTCCTACTTTTCTTCCTTTGAATTCCCAAAACAAAATGTTCCAAATTTGATCCATTCCCTATTGAAATTTTAAAATTCAATCCTTTGAAAACTTAAACTTTGAAATTCTTGAGAGCAGAATTATTGATTATTATCGAGAGTTTTCTTAGGTGATTCCCGTCACTTAAGATGTAATTAACTATAGGGGCTTGCCCTTATAAGGAATTTTAAGAACCCAGGTAATATAAACCCTGTTTAATGCTTTCATATTAAGCAGGGGAATTTGTCGGCTTATAAAATTGGTTCGCAGACCAAACGGATGTCACAAATCTTCTAGTTTATTTAATCGAGCCCCACCATCAAGCAGCATGTCTATCCTTAGGGATAGATACACGGTTTGTGGTGCGGTGCTCGTTTCTATAAACTATTTGGGATGTGAAATCAGTTTGATTTCATATCTTAAAATTTTCAAACTTAAAATTATTTTCAAAATTGAATGCTACTTTCTAAATTATATATATATATATTTAAATTAAATATAAAATATAAAATATGCCGACAATTTCTGGCGACTCCGCTGGGGACAAATTCCTCTCTCCATTTTTAATCAAATAGTTCTACTTTCAAAAAAATCGGTAGTGTATCCATGTCCCTAGTGGATCAAACTACCCTTCTTTCCGTTGGAATACTATGTTCATTTCTACCTTGAACAAATATAGCCAACATTCTCTCGGATTTAGGAGCCACTGTTTAGACACCCCTAAAACAAAGAGGTTCCGAGATCCTTTTACCTCATTTCTGAGGTGGGGTGAACCCCCAATAGGTATTAGTTTAGTAGCGGTCTTGCGGGTCGAGAAGTTTCTACGAGACTTTCTCTTCCTTTTCCAGTTCATAATCAATTCCTTTTACCCTTCCTGCAACTCTCCTTCTTTCAATAATTCTCTTTCCTAATGAACAAATCTTTCCGAAAAGACAATTTTCCTTTAATACCACGAATACACTAAGATAAACAGAAATGTGTTTGGACTCTTTCTTTTTCGTCATAAGTTGTATGACAAGAAGAAGCACGATTCGGAGACTAACACTTGGAATCTGCCTTGCAGAAATGGAAGCCCCAAAACTGATCTTCTCCTTCGTCAACGGACTCGACCTGGCCGTGTTTAAGGACGAACTGCCTGATAATGGAATCATTCGATTCGGACAAGGATTCGGGGACACCGACATCAAAATCCCCGACGTCACTCTCTTTTCACTCACCAGCAAAGTACCAGAAACTGAGAAGCCGTTGATTGAGTTCAACCTCAAGTCAACTCACGAATTCCCTCCTCTCGCAAAAGATTCCAACCGAGAGGAGTACCGCTATCCACGAAGGACCGTTGTTGCTACCCCCACCTGGTCTAGTTGTCTCGCACCTACCTCGGCTTCGCCAAATTAAAGGGAAAGGAAATCCAGAACTATGGTGAACTCCGTTACCTTGGAGGGTACGGACCTTCCCGCGAGACATTCCGTTTTTAAATCGGGTCCAGCTCGAGAATTCCATCACTAACACGGACCCAAAGAAGGAACGAAGTAGAAGGATCGCTAGAGAAGCCGTAGCCGCCGAAGTTGCTTTCCGAAGGAAATCCCGAACCGCCTCGAATATACACCGTTGTCGGAATACATACCACTTTTGGGAGGAAGCAGGTTCCATCCCCTCTCCGCCGCGGAGGATGAAGAAAATGTTCGTAAGATTGCTGCCGCATTGCCTCAGCCCGTATATTACAATGATAGCCGCAAGAAAAGGACTAGAACTACGCCATTTGCTCGACTGTAAACTTTGATAGAGAAGTTAGCAAAGAAGGAAAAGTGCCCTGTATCAGAAATTTTAAGAAGGATAGGGCGGGTGCCGGTCAAATCTCGTCTCGGGCCACGAGTAGAACCTGCTATCACTGCAGAAAAGCCAAATAAGAGGATGAAAGCTAGTCCGCCTGTCGTTGTTTCAGGACTACAGATTAGGGAGGATACCACCTTCCAGCATTTGGCTGACGCACCATCCGGTCCTGCACCTTCCGTCGCTAGAAGGATGGTATGGCGTCCCACTACCTGGACAATTAAGATCGAAACAACAAGATGAGAAGGAAAGTCTCGTCGAGAGACTTGAATCCGAAGAAAGTGCTACCGCAAGAAAGGGGACTCATGAGAAGGGAACCCGACAGCCTATCACATGACAACCGCAAGGATGCACAGAAGGGACCACTAGAGGATGCTATGGAAAAGTTGAGGACTGATATTCGACGATTAGCAAAGGAAAGAGAAGAGAAATTCGGAGATGAGATTGATTCGTAAGAGTTCATGGATGATGAGTATGCAGAAATTAACATGGTCGAAACACGAGCTTCGTAAGCTTCACAAGGTGCTCCTGCAGCCGCAGAAAGAGAGGAGCCAGAAGTAATGAGGAGGCAGCTTCAAGAGAAAGATGATATGATCGCTCAAATGGCAAAGAGGATGGAAGAGATGGCTGTAGCCCTAGCCACTCTCCAGAGTCAAGTGCAACCCCAAAGAGAGACACCCCCAGAGGTCATTCACATTGTAGACGGAGGAAAGGAGATTACATCCGTCAACGGGGATGATCAGTTAAAGAAGGATGCGACACAAAGCATGATTCCGGAAAAGGATATCAAGAGCTTGGTGGAACAGCAGGTGCGAGAGGCCTTGGCACAATAAAAGAGCGAGACATCCATTCGGACGGGTAGACCATATCCTGAAGAATTCAACGCTGTCCAATACCCGAAAGGCTTCGTACCACCTCTGTTCAAGACCTTTGATGGAACCGGGAACCCCCGACAGCATGTTGCGCATTTTCGTGCCAGTTGTTGCAATGCCGGCGGAAGTGATGCATTACTCTTCGTACAATTTTTCAGCGACTCGTCGTGGATCGCCTTTGATTGGTATGCGGAATTACCGAATGGTTCGGTGAAGACATTCTCGTAACTAGAGAACCTCTTCATCAAGCGATTTGTCGGAGCTCAGCACCACATCACTATAGGTGATTTAGTGGTAGAGAAGCGTAAGCCGAACGAAACTTTGGTGGATTACATACTTCGATGGAGGAATCTAAGTATGAAGTGTGAGCCACAACTACAAGAACAAGATGCGATCGGCATCTTACTTAAAAGCATTCACGGCCCGATAGCACTTCTCCTCAAGGGATTTACTATTAAGACTTTCGAGAAGTTGTTAAGCAAGGCCGGAAGCTTGCAAGAGGAGGCGAAGCAATTAAGTTTCACCGACAAAACAGACAAGCAAAAGCCTGTGAAGACTTTTGAAAAGAAATTCGGGATTGTTGCGGCAGTCGACAAAGGCAAGCGAACTGATACAAATATCGTCGAACGCGCCGCAAGAACCTCAACAGAATTACCAGCAACCCCGACCCAGCTATCAGTCATCTCCACAGTATGAACAACCGCCTCGTCCGCAACGTACGTTAAGGGAGCTTCTGAGTAGGGAGTACACGTTCAAGAATGAGGTAGTGCCGAAAATGTTCCGCAGTCTGATGAAGACTCCAAATATCTAACTGCCAGAACCTAAAAGACCAGAAGAAGTTGACAAGAAAGGTGATCCCAACTTTTTCCCTTCCCACCGGATGCTTGGACACAAGATAGAAGATTGTATTACCTTCAAAAGTTGGCTCAACGACAATCTTCGGAAAGGGAATATAACGATCCCGAAGGAGTACATGAAGGAACCCCAGAAAGGAGGTTCCGTCAATGTTGTCTCGACTGATCTCATTGTGCCGATAGATCCATATGCGACTGACGATGGATGGACCACCGCTTGGACAAAGTCTTAGAAGAAGATTTTGGATCACATCCAAACCGCTTCGGTGCGAGCCTCAATTCAGAATACGAAACCTATTAAGTCAGCACTATCACTTGCGATAGAAGAACCACCTCAGCAAGAGACAATTGAAGAGAAGAAGAAAGTCGACGAAGAAGAGAAGACACAGGCTCCTAAGGCTAGACTAGGGGCTCCTTATCCTAGGATAGTTGTTTTGGATTCGGGGGAGAGATCCCTCGAACGTCTGACTCTGTACGATTATCTGCTCACTCCGGTGGGATCTTATAATGATAAGGGTTATGGCGTTGGCTACGTTTTGACTGTTTCTAACGATTACGTGACTAGCGACAATCCGGACATCGATTCCGATACAAATGACAATTCTCAAATCATACACAATCTCGACGAGCACAATGATGAAGAAGACATCCATCAAGGAGGCTATGAGAGTTCAACAAGCAACGAATCTATTTGCGAGTTTCGAGGCGCTCCAGTCACAATAGAGTTAGAGCCTTCAGACTCCGAAGCAAATCCAGAAGAACCTGTCATTCCGATTCAGGAGGAAATACTAGCAAACTCAATACTAGAGTCAGAAGAAATTACGAAGTCAACTTGAGAAGTGGAAGAGTTCTACCTCCGAGAATGGGTCCAAAGGACAAAGGAAAGCGGTGGTTGTTCGTGAAGAACCAACCCTGCAGAAGAAATACCCATTCGAGAAGAAGTCGAGACACATGGAAATAAAGTGGACTACAACGTGCTAGCCCATCTTAGGAAACTACCGGTCAAATTGAGCATCTACGACGCTCTCATCTTATCAAAGGAGATGAGAGAAACTCTGATCAAGGCCTTACTTGATCCGGAAATTTGCTTAGCTCAAATGGCCGGAGATTCCTTAGATGAGGTTTGCTCGTTAAAGGAACAACGAAGTGTTACCTCACGGACAATGACCTACTACTTGGGATAGCAGCATCACAACCGACCGTTGTACATTTCGGCCATAATTGGGAAATTTACACTCTCCGCAGTATTGGTGGATCCAGGAGCATCAATTAATATAATGAGTCTTCAAACACTAAGCATATTTGGAAATTGATGCTCGCGAGCTCGAAGCCGAAAAAATGTTATTAAGAGGATTCAACCGTAAAGGAGAAAGATCCCTCGAATCAATAACGCCGTTAATGAAGACCGGTGACTCGGCAAAGACAACCGCAAAATTTCACATAATCGATTCGAAACGTCGTTCAACGCTCTACTCGGGCCGACCATGGATACATGAAAACAGGATGGTACCATCATCTCTACATCGCTGCATCAAGTACTACGATGGAGGGGAACAGTGCATCAAAGGTGACTTACAACCATTCTCCGTACATGAAATTGGAATTCATGAAGATGCAGCTTATTATGCACCTCCGAAGAAAACAATCTTCTCCAGAGATACCATAAAAAATGAAGCAAAAGAAGTTCGGGACGACGAAGAACTTGAAGTTCTAGTCTAACAGTCACTCACCACTCCCTTACGGCGAGATGGTGAAGGTTTCGCCACAACTCGCATCCGAGGTCGAGGCCGAGGACGAGGTCGTGGCAGAGACATTATGACAGTTGGACAGAGGAAACCAGCTATCAATGTTAATTGGGAAGACAGTTCTGAAGAAGAAAAAGAAATCAAACAAGAAGCAGCGCGATAAGTCGGAAGAAGCCGCAATTCAGGATCCCGTTCTAAGATGAAAAGAATGAAGAATATAAATCGATGTACGAGAAGATTAACCACTATGTACATACTATGACCCTGACCCCGATCCATTCTAATAAGATCGAGGGTATGGTGGTCAAAGAGGTACATAGCGGTGGTGCAAAGCCAATCAAATTCTACCGTGGTGCTCCTTCTTCCAAAACTCGAAAATAATGTACAACTTAAGATGTCACTTCATCAAAATTAATGGAATTACCTTTTGAGTGGTACTCTCCCCGTGTTCAAAATTTAATTCAGCCGTGGTTTGTTACCTCGACAATGGACAAAAGGTCAATCACAACATTTTGAAAATTTATGGAATAACTCCGGTCGTCCACCCAATTCAAAGCATGGTCTCGGATTCGGCACAGTAGGATCAGTCGACGATACTGAATTTTGCTTGGTTGTCACTTGCGAGTCTAATGAAAACTGCATGGAAACTACAGAAGAATTTGAAGATTTACAAATTGGAGACGCTCCACCAGAATTCAAAGAAGAGATCAAATCTACAATAGATGAGTTAACGGAAGTTAACTTAGGTACTAGCGAAGAGCCTAGACCTACCTTTGTTAGCTCCTTATTCAATAAAGAAGACTCCGAAGAAATAATCAAGTTATTAATGGAATTTAAAGACTTTTTTGCTTGGAGCTACGATGAGATGCCAGGTTTAGCTCAAGAGGTCGCAGTCCATAAGCTAGGAGTGGATCCCGCTTCGTTCCAATCGACAAGGTCCCGTAAGAATGCGTCTAGAAATTGAACAACAAGCCATACTGAAGTTAAAAAGCTAATAGACGCCAAATTTGTCCGTGAAGAACAATACCCGACTCGGTTAGCCAATGTGGTACCAGATCGAAAGAAGAATGGTCGTATCGAATTTGTGTGGACTTCGCAGATTTAAACAAGGCATGTCCAAAGGATGAATTCCCTCTACCGATCCCAAAACTAATGATCGACATTGCTTTGACGCATGAAATATTCTCATTCATGGATGGATCTTCAGGATACAACCAGATAAATATGGCTTCAGAAGATGAAAAACTTACAGCATTCAGAACGCCGATTGGAGTATATTACTACACAGTGATGTCATTCGGACTGAAGAACGCAGGAGCAACATACTAGAGAGCAATGACAAGAATTTTTTATGATCTCATCCACAATCAAGTCGAATGCTACGTGGACGATGTGGTCATCAAAAGCAAAGTAAAGGACAACCACCTGTATGATTTGAGAATTGTTTTCGAACGATTAAGACAATTTAACCTTAAGATGAATCCCTTAAAATGCGCCTTCGGCGTCACCTCCGGAAATTCTTAGATTCGTTGTCCGACATCGTGGAATTGAAATCGACCCGGAAAAGATTAAATCCATCTTAGAAATGCCGCCTCCCAAAACCTTAAAGCAACTACGATCTTTTCAAGGGAAGTCGGCATATCTTCGACGCTTTATCTCAAACTTGTCGTGTAGGTGTCACCTTTCTCGCACTAGTTAAAAAGGATGCCAAATTTATTCGGGAAGAGAAATGCCGTAAGGACTTCGAGGATATTAAACAATATTTAATGACACCTCCCGTCTTAGCAGCCCCTGGCCTCGTGTAGACCGCCGATACTTTATACCGCGGCTTTAGACGACTCTCTCGAGCCTCGTTAGCCTGAGTCAATAATGAGGGTAAAGAAAATGCTCTTTACTACCTAAGCCGTCGTTTACTTTCGACGGAAATAAGGTATCCCGCAATTGAAAAGCACTGTTTGGCCCTGATCTTCGCCGCTCAAAAGCTCATGCACTACATGCTCTCTCATAAGGTCAACTCCGATCTCGAAATTTAATCCATCGCAATACTCGATGACTCGTCCAACGCTTCCGGCAGACTTGTCAGATGGTCAATGATATTATTACAGTTTGATATAACTTTCGTGCCTCTTCGTGCCGTAAAGGGACAAGTCTTAGCAGATTTCCTCGCAGCACACCCTTTGCCGGCAGAATCTCCCCTCAATGACGATTTGCCAAATGAACAAATAATGAGCCTAGAAGACCATGATGATCGACGTTGGGAATTATATTTCGACGGAGCATCTTCAGCACACAAAGATGAAGAATCGCAAGTGATAGTGCCCGGTAAGGCAGGGATCAGATTAATCTTTATAACACCGGAGCGGGGGATGTTAAGATACTCCTACCACTCGACGGAACCGTGTACAAACAACGAAGCAGAATACGAAGCCCTCATAACAGGACTGGAATTAACTATTCAAATGGGGATAACAGACATCAACATCTACGGGGATTCACAATTAATCATTCAACAGATCGCCGGACAATATAGAATTTTAAAGCCAAGACTCGAGCAATACTTCCAAGTATACCATACAGCTTGTTAGAATAGATTCCGAATGCGACAATCTACAAAATTCTCAAAAGAAAATGCTTTAGCAGATGCGTTAGCTCGCCTTGCCAAAGAATTTGCTTGTTTGCAAGATGAGTCGGTAGAAGTGTCGATTCACTGACGTCAGTCCTATCACAGCTCGACATGTACACAATACACAAATCGGAAAAGAAGAAGAATCAGCTGCAACAGATGACAAAAAACACGTAAGATCAGCGCCAACCGCTACTGAATACCCGCAAACAGGGAAATTACCGGACGATAAGTCATTAGCACATCAAATCAAGAAAAGAACTCCGTCTTACGCATTAATAAACAACACGTTATACGTAAGGTCTTTCGATCAAATGCGGCTAAGGTGCCTAAGCGGGTCCGAGGCCCGTGAAATTGTTAAAGAGGTGCATTCAGACTCCGTGGCGCTCACCACGGTCCGAAGATGAAAATGAAAATTAAAAGACTAGGGTACTACTCGGCCCTCGATGATGACCGATCGCATGAAAATCGCCAAGAGCCGTCATCAATGCCAAGTGCACGGAGTGGTTCTACACCAACCTCCAAATGTGTTACATCCGACAATCGCGTCATGGCCATTCGAATGTCGGGGTACGTACATAGTGGGTCCAATAGAACCACCATCTTCAAAAGGACATCGCTTCATTCTTGCGGCTACAGCATTACTTTTCCAAGTGCGGAGGTAGTTCCACTCGTAGAAGTGAAAGCACACCACGTGCTACGATTTTTAAGAACCAAGTTGTCTACCGTTTCGGAGTGCCACGCAGATCATCTCGTATAATAGGTCAGCATTCGAAGCACACAAATCAACAATTTTGTCGTGAGACACGGAATCGACCGGCGATATTCAACAATTTACTACCCAAGAGCAAACGGCCTCGCTGAGGCTTTTAATAAAACTCTCGTTCAAATTTTAAAGAAAACTTTGGACGATAATAAGAGAAATTGGCACGAGAAGTTATTAGAAGCCTTATGGGCCTACCGGACAACCTTCAGAACTCCTACTCAAGCTACACCTTACGCTCTGGTGTATGGGTCCGAGGCAATGTTACCTTTAGAGGTTCAACTTCCTTCACTCAGAATTGCAGTTGCAAACAAAATCACGACAGAAGAGAATGCCAAATTACGACTAGAAGAATTGGAAAGCCTGGAAGGGAAAAGACTTGCAGCACAGCAGAATTTAGAACTATACCAAGCTAAGATGGTTCAAGCCCATGACAGACCGGTCCGTCCAAGAACCTTCAAAGTTGGTGACTTAGTTCTCGTTCTCAAGAGACCTATCCTCGCACACCGCAAGATAGGAGGAAAATTTGAACCCACTCGGGAAGGGCCGTTTGTGGTCGAAGCAATATACTCAGGAGGCTCCTACCAGCTAGTGAATTGCCAAGGAGAACGACATATGCTTCCTATCAACGGACAATACTTGAAGAAGTATTACACTACCTGATGTTTCGAAGGAATGAATTCTTCATCCCTAGAAGCACGGGCGAAGTAGTTACTTATGACTTGGTCCGAACCCAAAAATAATAAAAAATGTGCTAAAATAAATAAAATCATGATAATAAAATTTTCCTTGTTTTCTCTTCCATATCAAAATCTCTTTCCTGATCTTATCACACTTCATTCCTGTTAAATTTAAAAAATATAAAAGTAATAAAAAACTGTCTTTAATAAACATTTTCTTAATGTTTTTGTTCTTAGTACATCCCCTAATCCTTTTCCTTGTCTTTTCGTAGGAAATGTCGAACGGCGGTTGGTCCCGAACTTTAGAAATGGCGTAAGCCTCGCACTCGACGAAAAGAGGGTGAAAGATGGAGCGATAATAGAGATCGACTCGGACTTCGCACCGGCAGGCTCGCAATACGAGGAAAGTGACTCGGGTCCCGGTCGACCGAGAGGAACTACCCACCAAACAAGAATGAAAGTGGGTGGCCCAAGCCACCAATCCAAAGAAGAAGAAAAGGAAAACGAACACTCGAAGAAGACAAGAGAATCAAGTCCGTAATTGCTACAAGCAGAGGGCGAGCTTGTCGCCGTCGCGCCTACGTAAATTCAGGAAGTACGAAGAGCTACTCTCACAGCAACTCAACGAAGAAATAAAAAACGCCGTATCTGCAAGGTGTTGACTAAATTAGCAGCGGACCAGCGAGACGAGGCCATTAGCTACCGCCAGACATATACTTCAAGGACACCGGCTCACCAGGGACCCGAAGAAAGGAGGCCAGCTCCTAGGATAACAGAAGAGACTAGGGAAATCTCAAGAAGATCAAAAGAAAGAAGGCTACAACGCCACCAGATAAAGCCACCAGTAATGCATAACCTTGTTGCAGAAGCAACCCCGGAGAATGTCCCGACGGACATCATCCCCGAGGAGCAGAGGTATGCAGGAGAACGTGAAGGGATTGAGCCGTATATCCCACAATATGTCACTGTGCCCCGCCATTTGCGGATTATTCCGAATACGAGCCGGAAAGAATGCGAATGTCGAGAAGAAGACTTTCGAATACTTCGAGAGAATCGTAGGCAGGAGGATGAATATACTAGAGGCCTCGAGCTACTTACGTACGTGTTCTCGAATACGAACAACAGCAAATCGTGGACCGCATTCGGGATTTGAAAAGAATGGGCCGAGCAGAGCCGCCTAAGAGAAAACACTTACTCGAACCCCGGAGATGGATGCCGTGGAAAGGGAGAATTACAATACAATGTGGATGCCGCTACAACTTCGCAGAAGATAGAAGGGAAACCCACCGAGAATACTCCGTCATGGCCGAGTGGATCCAATGCCATTGGTCATTGAAAGGATGGTAAAGAGAATGATAACATGGAGGGTACGCGCGCAGATTGCATACCCAACAGTACCGCATTATTAACATTTACAAGAAGGGTGACTCGCATACCCCCGCACATAGATCACCACGACTTTGTCGAACTTTTCGCACGGTTTCTTTTCCGAACGAGTGTAATATCATGTTCGGATCCGACCTCCGGATAACAGGCCCGTGTGAGTTTCGAGGGCCGAGAAAGATACCATTACCGGTAGGTTCCGTCATGATACTGAAGGGCAACGGAGCAGATGTCGCTAAACATTGCATACCAGGAGTACCAGTGAAGCGGATCCCAGTTACTTTCAGAAGGATGGATGACAGGAAAGCACCTTACCACTTCTAGCCAGACACGGAGCTAGAGAGCCTCCGGCCATACGAGCTGTGAGTTGCATGGAAAATATCACACCTCCAACGTACATCCATACAGCATCCTTGCCAAGGATGGCTTGGAAGGTGATGTTATCGACCATGTACCTCGCTATTCAGACATGGATTTCTAACAGATACCTTTTTTGGATGGATAGACAAAGATCATACATAGTCCTTTTTGAGTCTATATGGATTGTATGAGATGTATTCCAGATCGAGTTGTATGATGTATCTTCAATATGATTGGAATGAAAGTGACCATGTCACATTTTTGGCCTTCACCTCTTTTGTGCAAGTTGATCGGAAAACGCCATTAAAGTTAAATGAACTTCGAACAAAGAACAGAAAAGAAACAAAAAGAATAAAAGAAAACTTTCCTTAAAAAAAATCTAAAAATGTTGAACACCAAATCCACATGAACACCAAATAAACAACAAAAAAATGGGATAGTTAAAGGACAAACAAAACAAATTTAAAGCTCAAATTGAATTCCAGTTTAAATCCATCTTTTCAAATCCTCTAATCCTTCTTCAAATCAAGATCTATTCTAGACCTCCCTTGAAACCCTCTCTCGAATGATTTCGTAATCACGAAGAATTTTCAATTTGATCCGGATGGCATGGGTTTGTACCCTTCGCCAAGTAATCAGACTTTGATTGATTCCCATGGGATATGGAAAACTTTCATATCTCATTTCGATCTCCCGCTAAATCCAAATCTCCACAGTAAATTTCAATTCTAAATTTCCGAGACTGACACCTAAATTCCAGTTCTCATTCCGAGATCGATACCTAAATTTTGATTCTCATCCAAATTGATACCTAAATTTCAATTCTAAACTTCCGAGGCTGGTACCTAAATTCTAGCTCTCATTTCGAGACTAGTACCTAAATTCTAGTTCTCATTCCGAGATCAGTACTTAAATTCTGATTCTCATCTTTTTCGAGGTCGATACCTAAATTTCGACTCTCTTTCGAGATTGATACTTAAATTTCAATTCTCATCCCTTTCGAGATCAGTACCTAAATTCTGATTCTCATCCTTTTCAATCGACACTTAAACTCCGATGCACACTCCTAGGCTAGTACCTAAATTCCAGTTTTCCTTGCAGTCCCGAGGTTGGAACCTAGGTTTCAACTCTCATTTCAAATCCAAATTTCAAATTCAAAATTTTCTCAAATTGATTTTAAATCAAACTTTCGAGGTTGAGGATTTTACATCTGAGACTGCATTGCTTTAGGATTCATTCCCTATCGCAATGAAATACATCAAATTCAAACTTTTGGGGTTGAGGATTTTACATCCGAGACTGCATTGCTTTAGGATTCCTTTCCTATTGCAATGAAATACATCAAAATCAAACTTTGGGGCCGAGGATTTTACATCCGAGATCGCATTGCTTTAGGATTCCTTTCCTATCGCAATGAAATACATCAAAATCAAACTTTTGGGATCGAGGATTTTACATCCGAGACTCGCATTGCTTTAGGATTCCTTTCCTATCGCAATGAAATACATCAAAATCAAATTCTTGGGGTCGAGGATTTTACATTCGAGACCGCATTGCTTTAGGATTCTTTCCCTATCGCAATGAAATACATCAAAATCAAATTCTTGGGGTCGAGGATTTTACATCCGAGACTGCATTGCTTTAGGATTCTTTCCCTATCGCAATGAAATACATCAAAATCAAACTCTTGAAGTTAAGGATTTTACATCCAATACCGCATTGCTCTGAGATCTCTCCTCGTTGCAATGATTCAATCTGATCAATTCAATTTTCTTTTGAGGTTAAAGATGTTACATCTAAAACCACAAAATTCTAATTTTCATTTCAAGTTCAAATCCCTTCAAATTAATCTTAACAAAACTCCAATCTAAATTAAAACTCAAGCTAAAATCTAAGCTCACACATCAAAACCTAAACTGAAACAAAATAAAATCTAAATCGAAATTCCCCCAGATCATGTGATTTGGAATTCACCTTCTTTTCCTTTCCCCGCCGAGAGTTCGAGAATCTCCAGCCTCATAGATATACTAGACACTCCCCGACAGAAACTCTTCTACTTTGTCCTAAGTTTGTCACTTGGACGTTTGTGTTGGTTTTGTTGATCGCTTCGGCCAACACCAATACGCGCGGTGTGCTCCGTCACTCACCACACCTATTGGGGGTCCATTTGTTGACCTCATTTTTGATGAGGTCATCTCTTCTTCTTTTTAGTATTTAGGATCTAGCCTTAGGCTTTTCCTTTGACTATCTTAGAGGATTAGAATTGGGACCGACCACTTAGAAACTTAAACCACTTCTTAACTCCCTACAAACTCCACAAACTTGATTGTAGACCCCTAATCACCTAGAGGGTTGAAATCAAATGTGGAAGTTTAAAGGATGAGTTCCTGTAGGACTTTTCGGCCTTAGATCGCCCGCGTGGCCCGGTCCGGTGAAGGGACGACTTACACACACACACTACACCTATACACTACACTTTCACACACATCCTAAAAACACACCCATACCTAACTTGATCTCCCGACTCATGAAGGTGATCCACATGGATGGTCCTTTACCCCTAAGCCCTCGCGCAAGAGGTTAGGAACAACATAGCGGATGCCTCAAATGAGTCCTCTCATGGCTCACATAGGCTTAATATGGCTTCATGGCTCGACCAAAATGATTTTATTCCACTTACATTCACCTAATCTTCAATTTTCCAAATTTTCAATTTTTGACCCCCGGGACCCTACACCCGCCAAATTCTACCCAAAACCTTTCAAACTACCCAAAATTTGCAAAATCACCTAAATTACCTAAAATTCCTCAAAAGCAATCCCAAACATTCCTACATTACTCAAATTGATCATCCATACCCAAAAATACCAAAAATTCCAAAAATATCTCCCAATACTCTCAAAATACCCAAAATACCCCTCTTGACCCAAAAATCCAAAAAATTCAGAAAATTCCTAGAAAATTCCAGAAAATCCCAAATATTCCAAATTTCATTTTGTTCAACTACACCATGGGCCAATTTTGTCAATTTACCCTAATTTTGTCAAAACCCCCAATTTGACCCATTTTAACCCTAAGTGAACCCAATGTCAAACCAAACCTACCCAATTGACCCAAATTCTGGTCCAATTCAATTCTAAACTTCAATTCAACATTCCCAACACCAATCTAGACCAAATCCAAGTCCAATTTGATTGAAATTTGGATCCAATTTCACTTTTGGCCTTAAAGCCCAATTTGGACCCATGACCCAAACCTAACCCAAACTCACCCAATTCAACTCCAATTAACCCCAAACCTTTTCTAAACCTTCATTAGCATCCCCATAAACAAAACATTAACATGATTTGCCCAAAATTTAGACCCAAACCCCACTCAAATTCAACCCAAAGCTAAAAGGCCCAATTTTGACCTAAACCCAAACCTAACCCAAATAAGCCCAAACCTCAAAATCAAAACCCAACCAAAGCCAAAACCTCTTTGAAACACTCCCATAAACATTTCCCAACATTTTCTTTACATCAATTTCAACCCTATCCCAACATTGGCCCAAGTTAACCCAATTTGACCCATATTGGCCCATTCACCAAGGAAGCCCAAATTCAACCCAATTCAAACCCAAATCACTCCCAACTTGCTTCAAATCACTCATGACACATCTATGAACTAAACACAACATTTGTTTGGCCCAATACTTCACAAAATTCCCATCCATAAATTTATTTTTTAAACCAAAAGCCCACTTTCTTAAACCTTCCTAAAAGCCCAAATTTCATGTTAAAGCCCATATGACAAATTCTTCTCATCATACCCTTAATTAAAATCATCCCTAAGTTCAAATCAACTATCAAATGATTCCAAATCAAGCCATATGCCAAATCCCATCAAATCACTCCTAAATTACCAAAATTCCTAAAAATCTTTCATGAAAGTTGACTTAGCTTTTTCCAAGCCAAAGGTGAGCCATGAAGCCATGCATGAGCCACATGGGAGCCATGAGAGCCATGGAATCTACTTTCCACCTCACCATACCCAAGATGGCAAGAGGAGGGAGCTCTTTCCATGTTCCCTTAAGAGGATTAGCCACTCCCATGATTCCACTAAACCTTGCTTAAGCTTAATCGTACTTGGATGGTGACCCTTCCCCACCGATTAAGCTGACCTAAACCACTTTTTCTCAGCCTAAAATCAGGTCATGGAGAGGTGAACCCAACCCAAACACATGGGTTGACCAAATTAAACCAAGATTAGCCATGCCCCCATTCCATTTTGATCCAACCACTTTACACTTGGCAACTGCCAATTGAATACACTAAGCCCCGACCTCGACCTCCCGAACCCGAGGGTGACCCGACCTCGCCGGCCAGCCACCACGGCCGCCGGAAACCACCGTGCCGAGAGCTCACATGTGAGCCCAAACTTGAAATTCTCACCCGCCGAGCTGCCCCATCCTCAGTGGCCATTGTAGCTGTTCTTCTCTTGCCAAGAGCAGCTGATCCCAAGCCCTAACTCTCCCTGGGATGCCCTCCAGCCACCTCTATTTAAACCCGACCCCCTCACGGCCATGGGGGGGAGTTGCACAAACCTTGCCGAAACTCTGCCAAAATTGTTCTAAACCCTACTCCATACTTAGAGCAGTTGATCCCCAGTGTCAATTCGCCCTAATCCCCACCAACAGAATCCAATTTCCCAACTGAAATTTCACCCAAAAATAAGGACACTTTGCCACAGTGAGCCAATCTTCAAATTGACTGGCCCTACACCTTCACTAGACCAAGAGGAGAAGTTTCCCATTGAAAGCCCCATCTCCGAGCCACCCGGTTGCTCCGTACTCCAAGCTTTGTGATCGGGCTTGGTCGAAATCATACTTAGGCGACTCACTGCACCGGGAGACTTCATCCGGAGCTTCGCCGGGATCCAATCGAAGGTGGCACAACCCTCAGATTGAAGCCACACTTCTCTGAGCAAAGGTATGAGCTAATTCTTCATCCCGAGCTTCTGGAGATTCTCCATTTCAAATGCCTTTATTTCAATGCTTGATCACCGTATAGATGTATTCGTCTCTTCAAGACGAATCCATAGAGCACAAGAACAAGAAAATCCGTTAAGTATTGAGTGAGATATTAGGGATTTAGTGTGGACGGTTCTCGGGCTAGGAGGCTTGGGGACGATGAACGGATGCCGTTCATTTAATACACGCGCGGACGGACGACCAGGATCGCACCGGATGAGGAGACGGAATGACACAGCGGGCCCCCGGAGCGCTGAGTTGGATGGCGGCACCGAATCAGAAGGCGACACGCGGCGTTTCGGAGCTGCCGAGGTTGACGCGGCGCCGCATGGATAAATAGAAAATTAGGGTATTTTTCTATTTATTTAATTCCCTAAACTTCAAAAATCCATAACTTTGTGTAGAAAAATCAGAAAAATAAAATAAAAGTACCCTCTTGCTCAGTGAACAAAGGAGAATAATGTGGAAAAGAAATCATTTAATTTCATCAAGTATTTTATTTTTAATGATTTATTTACCCTCTGCATTGTTTTAATTCTCCATGCATATAGGAAATTCACCATGGCATGAGACCATGGGGCTTTTGAAGCCTCTGAATTTGGGAACATTCCCTGAATTTTCCAAAGTCAGAGGCCATCCCTATGAGAAGTTATTGATTTTTCAAATTCATGTTACTGTTTTGAGTATTTTAAATCCAATAATTAGCATGTTGTGAAATAAATTCTAGAAAAATTTGGTGATGTTTCTTATGACTAGAGGACCCTAGGAAAAATAGGTTTTGAGTTAATTCATTTAAAATAACCCTAATTGGCTTAAACACCCAAAATAGGTCCCTAATTAATTAGAGTTAACCATACATCAAATTGACTTGAAATCAATTCTCCACTGACCTTTAAGATCAGAGAAACTCACCATAAAAATTTGAAGTCAATTGGACTTGGTTAGCCCTACTAGATGGGTTGATTAAGCCATTTAGTTAATTTGAACTTTAAAAATTCATAACTTTCAAAATGCTTTTCAAAAATTCACCAAACTGGTTTTGGAGCCTCTCTGATATCAGGGGAATTTAAGAAAATTAAAATTTCAATTTTCTAAAAAAGTTGACTTTTTGTATTATTTTAATATTTTTGTAATTAAAAAAATAATAAAAATCATAAAAATAATAAAATTCACCAAAATGTCACATTTTGAATTTTAATCACTTAGGAACAAACCCCATATTTTTCTTAGGTCTATATAATGAGATATTAAATTTTAAAGCCCTAAGGTAATTTTAAAATTAAAAAAAATGTATTTTTTAGCATTTCCACTAAAATAATTCTAATAAATCAAAGAAAAATCAGAAAATTGTAAAAATTGATTCTTTGATTTCCTTAATATTAGAGAGATTTTTGAAAAATATAAAATTTATTTTTCAACCTTTATTTTATTTTTAAATTAATTAATACTCCAAAACTCAAAATAATTATAATAAAAAGAATATAATTCGAAAAATCACCAAAATTGGCCCAAGTGGTCATCTAGTCATTAGGACTGTCCCATAATTTTTTTAAGGACAGAAACTTTCCCTTGGTCATATTATTAAATTTTCCTTGAAAATCTCTATTTTCCACTAAAAATAATTACATAAATAAATTAAATAAAGAAAAATCACATTTTCTCCTCTCATGTCTTTATTGACATATGAGTGAAGTCATATAAAAATTTTGAATTCATTTGAGCTCAATTTAGTGAGTTATGGAATTAGTAAGCTTGAAGGGCAAAATGGTAATTAAAATTTTAACCATTAATTAAAACTTTAGGCTTAATAAAATGAAAAAGTAAAATACTTGATCTTAATCTGATTTGGATGATTGAAATTTAAATAATTATGGGTAGAAACCTATTAAACAATTTAAAAATAATTGAAATAAACCTTAATTAAATAATTAATTAAATTTGGAAGAATAATAAAATTGGAATTATTAAAATAAGGATATTATTAGGAAGAGATTTGTTCTTTAATTTAAGAATCCCTAAATTAATCATCTCAATAATATTTAATCCCCAATTAAAATGATAATTTAAATTTAAGTTTTAAAATGTTCAAGGACTTAACCATTAAAATTAAATTAAAGTTAAATTATTAAACTCTTTTTAAATTTTCAATTAAATTAAAATTTAAAATAAAATTAAATTAAAGAATAAATTAAATTAAATCAAACAAATTAAATTAATTAAATTAAATTAAATTGAACAAATTAAATTAAATTGAATTAAATTAAAAAATAATTAAATTAAATTAATTAAATAAAATTAAATTAAAAAATAATTAAATCAAATTAAATTAAATTAAATTAAATTAAATTAAATTAAATCATATTAAATTAAATTAAATTAAATTAAACTAAATTAAAATAAAAAATAAAATCAAGTTAAAATTAAAATTAATTTAAATTAAATAAATTAAATTAAAATTGAAGCTAAACCAAATCAAATTAAATTAAAGTTTAACATCACTTAAGACATAAAGAATTCAAAAAGAAAAATAAAGCAACTTAAACACTATTCCAAATTTAAACCCTTTAACTGAGATTAAATTAAATCACAAACCATTGTAACACCAATTTGCCCTCGAAAGTTTTGATTATCATAACTACTAAACAGAACGTTAAATGAAATGTTACTTCACCTATAGTATATTCAAATGTCCTAGTTCACTGAGCAAGATAACAAAACTTGAATTCCCGGATGATTAATTCATTTGTATAATTAAATTCATTTGGACTTAAAACAATTCTAGCAATATTGAAAAGATGTTTAAGATTCTTCTTAAGCACTTCCTCAATATGACGGGATGTTTATAAGAACAACTAAACTTAATTATTCTTTGATGAAGAAAATCGTCCTCAAATCAAAATACAAGAACCTAGACGTCATAGGAAATGACTAGCTATAGGATTAGGAACTTGGTAGAAAACCATAACCCTTCCCTTAGCTTTACCTAGGAACTTGCTTAAATATTCTAATTGTGTTTTAAGTGCAGCTTGGGATGATGGGAAGACCCTCCAGGTACACTTTTATTTTATTGCAATTTACTTTCTTGCAATTTACCTTATTGCAATTTATTTAATCGCATCGCACTTACTTGTCTTGCATGATAAACAATTGTTGCATGAAAACCCACACCTTTAGGATAGTCCCTAAAACTGAAACCAAAACTAAATTAAAAGTCATTGCAAGATAAAATTCACCGCCACAACATTTCAAAATATAAAACAACTCAAAATTTAATCACAAACGTAACACAAACCGCAATTACAACTAAATTAAAACGTCTTGTTGGATGATCGGGAATACCTCGGATGACGTAACCTACGTGTTGCTAACAGGATTTCCCACGGTCTAAATGAAAGTGTGGAACTCATTTAGTTGAGTTTAGCAAATTCATCTGGACTAAGTGAATCCGATAAAAATAACGA
The DNA here is from genome assembly GCA_022702705.1 of Papilionanthe hookeriana x Papilionanthe teres. Taxonomy (NCBI): domain Eukaryota; kingdom Viridiplantae; phylum Streptophyta; class Magnoliopsida; order Asparagales; family Orchidaceae; genus Papilionanthe; species Papilionanthe hookeriana x Papilionanthe teres. Next base: position 18,086,897 of record CM040423.1, read on the forward strand.
TGCCAGAAGGATGGAACCGTGGGATCTTAACCGGTGTTGTTATAATCAACTTCAAGATTTGTTTTAATTAAAACATAAAAAACACTTGGAAATTAAGATTTTCTCTAAACCAAAACACTTTCCTCATCTCCTGATTTATAACTTCTAAAACTAAACCTCTGCAACAACAAGGAGCTCGGAGCATGGTGGGCAGCACGACCATCGTCATCAGCAAAACTCGGATCTACTTCAGCAAAACCATTCTTAGAATTAAATAAACAAGACATAGGACTTCGAGGTAGTTTACCTAGTGAGACATAAATCCTCAATCTTTTGTTAGGCATTTGCATGATCTTGTCATGTAAATTAAGCCCTAACCGGTCTTAGGACTCCGAGGTAGTCGTCCGATACGACATAAACCCTCACATCTTCGAGGCTATTTGCATGACTGCGTTATGCAAATATAAGTCCTAAAATATTAAAATTGGCAAGATCAAAACATTAAACAAACATTAAGACTTTCCTAAATCCAAGCCAAACAATAGGATAGTCGGGAAATTACCGAAGTTTGCTTCGAATCTGTAATTTCTCCTACTTTTCTTCCTTTGAATTCCCAAAACAAAATGTTCCAAATTTGATCCATTCCCTATTGAAATTCAAAAATTCAATCCTTTGAAAACTTAAACTTTGAAATTCTTGAGAGCAGAATTATTGATTATTATCGAGAGTTTCTTAGGTGATTCTCGTCACTTAAGATGTAATTAACTATTGGGGCTTGCCCTTATAGGGAATTTTAAGAACCCAGGTAATATAAACCCTGTTTAATGCTTTCATATTAAGCAGGGGAATTTGTCGGCTTATAAAATTGGTTCGCAGACCAAACAGATGTCACAAATCTTCTAGTTTATTTAATCGAGCCCCACAATCAAGCAGCGTGTCTATCCTTAGGGATAGATACACGGTTTGTGGTGCGGTGCTTGTTTATATAAACTATTTGGGATGTGAAATCAGTTTGATTTCATATCTTAAAATTTTCAAACTTAAAATTATTTTCAAAATTGAATGCTAATTTTTAAATTATATATATATTTAAATTAAATATAAAATATAAAATATGCCGACACCAGTGTTATTAGTTATTATAATTTTAATTTCTTGCTTAACATTTTATTAAGGAAATTTCTAAAGAGAAATCAACTTTCAAAACTTTTCAAAATCAAGACATACTTTTTCAAAAATAATTAAAGAAAGTAAAAAGATAATTTTCTGATTCCTTTAAAGATTTTCATATTTTCCCTGTGGGTTTAATATCTCGGGGCTTAATCAAAAAGTCTTATATTACTTGATAAACGATACGTATACTTGCGTAGTATCCCATATTATAAAATCATAATTTTCATATCTAAATCATCAGCGCATATATTCTTAGCGGCCCAAGTTTTTGGCACTGTTGTCGGGGATCAAGTTTTTAGTGTCATTACATTTACAGGACAGTATCAAGTTTTTTGCTCAATTACATTTATCAGGGATCAAGTTTTTGGCGTCGTTGCCCGGGGAGAGAAAATTAATTAAATTGCATTTTAAAGAGAATTAAGAAATTTTAAATTTTTACATTTCTTTTTTTTTGTTAGTGTGTTGTGTTTTATTTTGTTTTATTGTTGTATGCGTAGTTCAGGTTCTAAAGGACTTGTGCCTTACGATTCTGAATTCGAAAGAACTATCAGAAAAATAAAAAAAATTCAAAATACAGAAAAAGATAAAAAAAATTCAAGAAATGGCAAATCATCAAAATCAAAATGTTGGCATCCATCAAGAATTAAGACCTTTAAGAGATTATGTTAACCCTACAGTAGATGAACTTCGTGGTAGTATTCAAAACCCTGTTGTAGCTGCTAATTCTTTTGAGCTTAAACTTGCTATTATTGGTGTCTAATAATAAGTTTGGGGGAGCAACAACTGAAGATCCTAATTTGCATCTTGCTAATTTTCTAGAGTTGTGTGCTACTTTTAAATATGATGGTGTTTCGGATGATGCTATTAGACTTAGACTTTTCCTTTCTCACTAAGGGATAAAGCTAAAATGTGGTTACATTCGTTAGCACCTGGATCAATAAGAACTTGGGGTGAACTATCACAAACACTCCTTGCTAAATATTTTCCACCATCTAAGACTGCTAAGTTGAGAAATGATATAACATCTTTTTGTCAGTTTGAAGGGGAATCAAAATATGAAGAATGGGAAAGATTTAAAGATCTCCTCAGGAAATGTCTACATCTCGATACCAGATTGGTTAATAATTCAAACTTTTTATAATGGATTAGTTGGATCTCTTAGATCAATCATTGATGCTGCTGGTGGTGGATCATTAATGTCTAAACCATTTTCTGATGCTTATGCTTTAATTGATGAAATGACTACTAATAATTTTCAATGGCCTTCAGAAAGGTTAAATCCTAAAAAGGTAGCCAGTGTTTATGATAATGATTCTTTTACAATGTTAGCAAATCAAGTTGTTGTTGTATCAAGGAAGATAGACCAATTTGGGATGAATTTTTCTCAGCCAAATCTCATGATTAAAGAAAATTCATTAGCTCAATTCTTATTCTTCACCAAAAACTGTGAATGCTATAATCAAACCTAACAACCCATATTCCAATTATTATAACCCAGGTTGGAAGAATCATCCAAATTTTAACTGGAATAAGAATAATCAGGGTGGTTTTAATCAACAATGGGGAACACCCAAGTAAACCCATTGGGGAATTGGAACAACCAAGGTAATAATAATAATAGACTAACTTATCCTTCAGGTTATAATAATGCTTTACAAAATAAGGAGAAGAAGTTGTCTATGTAAGAAGTAGTATCACATATGGGAAATCAATTACAAATTCAAGGAGCAACCATCAGAAATATTGAAAATCAATTGGGACAAATTGCAAATGCCTTAAGTAATAGATCCCAAGGAATGCTTCCAAGTACTACTGAAGTGAATCCAAGAGAAAAGAATAAAGAATAAGTGAAGGCAATTCAACTGAGAAGTGGAAAAGAATTGGAAGGTAGAGTTCAAAAAGAAACTGAAGTAGAGAAAGAAGAAATTGAAAGACCTAAAGAGGACGCTCCAAAAGGTTTTGAAAGACATATTTCTCCACCTAAGGTTGATTTAGAAAAACTACCACCTCCATTTCCTCAAAGACTTCGTCAAAAAAAGTTTGATAAGCAATTTTTAAAATTCTTGGAGATATTAAAGAAGATTACCATTAATATTCCATTTGCTGTAGCCCTAGAATAAATGCCAAGCTATGCAAAATTTATGAAGGATATTCTTAATAAAAAGAGGAAGTTTGAAGAAAATGAGACTGCTGCACTTAGTAAGGACTGCATTGTGATAATTCAGAAAAAGCTTCCTGAAAAACTTAAAGATCTTGGTAGTTTCACAATTCCATGTGCAATCGGAGAAAGATTCTGTGGAAAAGCTTTATGTGATTTGGGTGCAAGCATTAACCTTATGCCTCTATCAATATTTAAAAGACTGGGACTAAGAGAAATAACCCCAACTACTATAACGCTGCAATTAGCAGATCATTCAATCACATTTTCTAAATGAGTTATAGAAGATGTTTTGGTAAAAGTGTATCAATTTATTTTTCCTGTGGATTTCATTGTGTTAGATATGGAGGAAGATAAAGAGATACCCATAATTTTGGGGAGACCTTTTCTAGCTACAGACAGAGCCATGATAGATGTGTAAAAAGGGCAATTAATGATGAGGGTTAATGATCAGACGGTTATATTTAATATTTCAAAATCTATGAAATATCCTGCTAGAGGTCAAGAAGATGAGTGTTATAGGATGGATGTTATTGAATATTTAAGTGAATGTCATTTCAAATAAACTTATGAAGAGAAAGATGAAAAAGAAGAATTTGTATATAAGCAAGAAGAGGAGTTATTTAATTCTGAAGATTTTCAAGAGGAAGATTTTAAGTATGTTCGTGAAAGTTTTGAAGTGTTGGATATGACTGAGAAAGATAAATCTTATGGTCCATCAATTGAAAAACCTCCTGAACTTGAGCTAAAAATGCTTCCTGATCATTTGAAGTATGTTTTTCTAGGTGAATCCTCAACTTTGCCTATTACAATTTCCTCTCAATTAACTAAAAAAGAAGAAGAGAGTTTGCTTGAAATTTTGAAGAAGCACAAGAAAGCCTTTGGATGGACAATTGCTGATATTAAAGGAATCAGTCCTTCAATTTGTATGCACAGAATTCTTATGGAAAATAATTGCAACCGTGGGCTAATCCCAAAAGGAGATTAAATCCTATCATCAAAGACGTTGTTAAGAAAGAAATTTTAAAATGGTTGGATGCTGGAATTATCTACCCTATTTCAGATAGTGCATGGGTTAGTCCTATTCACTGTGTTTCTAAAAAAGGAGGAGAAATTGTGACTATTAATGAAAAGAATGAAATGATACCAACAAGACAAGTTATAGGGTGGCGAATATGCATTGATTATAGAAAGTTAAACCTTGCCACAAGGAAAGAACATTTTCCACTCCCTTTTCTAGATCAAATGTTGGATAGACTGGCTGGGCATAAATACTTTTGTTTTCTGGATGGATATATTGGTTACCACCAAATTCAAATTGCTCCTGAGGATTAATAGAAAACTACGTTTACCCGTCCTTATGGTACATTTGCTTTTAGAAGAATGTCCTTGGGTTTATGTAATGCCCATGCTACATTTCAGAGATGTATGATGGCTATTTTTTGTGATTTAATTGAAAAAGGGATTGAAGTTTTTTTGGATGACTTTTCAGTGTTTAGAATTTCGTTTGAATCATGTTTAGAACATCTATCTAAAGTTCTAAAATGCTGTGAAGAAACTAATTTGGTCCTTAATTGGGAAAAATACCAATTTATGGTAGCAGGAGGAATTGTTTTGGGACATCGATTTCGAAAAAGTTTTGGAGGTAGATCTCGCAAAAATTCAAGTTATATTTAATTTACCTTGCCCAACCAATGTAAGAGGAATTAGAAGTTTTTTAGGACATGCTGGATTCTACAGGCGTTACATTAAAGAATTTTCAAAGATTACAAAACCTTTATGTCGTTTACTGGAAAAGGATTCAATTTTTAATTTTGATGATGACTGTCTAAAGCCTTTTAAATATTAAAAGAAAAATTAATCACTGCACCTGTAATAATTTCACCAAATTGGGAAAAACTTTTTTAATTAATGTGTGATTCTAGTGATTATGTTATTGGTGTTGTTTTGTGTCAGAAATATGATAAAATTTTTAAAGTAATTTATTATGATAGTAAAACTCTTAATGAAGCTCAAATTAATTATACTTCTGAGAAAGAGTTATTAGCTATAGTATTTTTTTGATAAATTTCGATCATATTTAATTGGAACTAAATGTGTTGTGCATACTGATCATTCTGCTATTAAATACTTAATGAAGAAAAATGATGCAAAACCAAGACTGATAAGATGGATTCTTCTTTTGCAAAAATTTGATTTTGAGATAGTAGATAGGAAGGTTTCTGATAATCAAATTGCTGATCATTTGTCTAGGCTAGAAATTAAAGAATCTCTCTGTGATATTGAAGAAATTAATGAACATTTTCCTGATGAAAAACTTTTCACTGTTAAAGAATTGTGTGTTCCGTGGTATGCAGACATAGTAAACTTTGTTGTTAGTAATATTATACCCTATGGTTTGACGTATCATGAAAAGAAGAAATTTTTGTCTGATGCTAAGACTTATTTTTTGGATGACCCATTTTTATATAAACAAGGAAAGGATATTATAATTAAATATGTGTAACTTTGGAAGAAACTTATGAAATTATTCAAAAATGTCATGATTCTGATTATGGTGGACATTTTGGATGTGATAAAACTGCATATAAAATATTACAATGAGGATTTTATTGGCCTACAATTTTTAAGGATGTGAATGTTTATATTAAAAATTGTGATGGATGTCAGCGTGTAGGCAATATTTCTAGAAGAAATGAGATGCCCCTAAATTATATGTTGGAAGTTGAAATATTTGATGTTTAGGGAATAGATTTTATGGGACCATTTACACCATCTTTCAGAAATGTTTATATTTTGATAACAGTAGACTATATTTCCAAATGGATTGAAGCTATTACTTTACCTCGATGTGATGCACAAAGTGTTGCAAAGTTTTTAGAAAAGAATATATTTTGCAGATTTAGAATACCAAGAGTAATCATAACTAATGGGGGAAGTAATTTTAGAAATGCAATTATTGGGAAGTTAGCAAAGAAATATCATATGAATCATCGCATTGCTACTGCTTATCATCCGTAGACAAGTGGTTTGGTTGAATTATCCAATTGTGAAGTTAAAAAAATATTGTAAAAAACTGTTAATCCAAAATAGAAAGGATTGGTCAATTAAAATGGATTATGCTTTGTGGGCCTATAGGACTGCTTATAGAACACCTATAGGAATGTCCCCATATAGGCTGATTTTTGGAAAAGCTTGTCATTTACCTTTTGAACTTGAGCATAAAGCATTCAAATATAATTTGAAAGATGCTACTGAAAAGAGATTATTGCAATTGAATGAGCTTGAAGAAATAAGGAATGAATCTTATGAAAATGCTAAGATTTATAAGGAAAAAAAAAGTTATGGCATGATCAGAAGATTCTTACCAAAAATCTTGTACCAGGAGAACAAGTTTTGCTTGTATAATGCTAGATTGAGAATATTTTCGGGAAAACTTAAGTCCAGGTGGATGGGTCCATTTATTGTGATAAAATTTTATTCTTATGAAGCTGTAGATATTCAAGATCCTAAGACTGGAAAAATATTTAAAGTTAACGGACATAGACTTAAGCCATATGTTTCAATCAATAAATCCAAATCTGATGAGAATTTGATGTTGGGTCACTTAGAATGAGTTCTGGGTATGTCAGGCTGAAGACGTTAAAACAAGCGCTTTGTGGGAGGCAACCCATATTTATCGGTTTGCTTTGCTTTATGTTTGTTTTGTGTGTTTTGTTTGCTTTGTTTGGTTTGTTTTTATGTTTTTAGTGGTAGTAATTTGGAGTTTTTAAACATAAGTAGAGCTTATTTGACCTTAATTGATGATCTAGAGAAGTCAGAATAAAAGGCGGACCTGTGCTAAATTGTGCACTGGCGGCTAAGCGCCGACTAGTTGGCGCTTAGGCGCCACAGTTATAAAAAACATGAAAAATGTGGATCTAGAAGCCTAGATCGTGGGGGAGAAGTTTTGGGAGTTATTTAGGAGTTTCTAAACGTCTTGGGGAATATTCTAGCATTTCCCAAGTCTATAAAAAGGACCTGACTTAAGAGAAACATTTTCCCCAAGTCTTATTTTCATTTCTGAAGTCTTAAGAAGAGAATTTTGAGTGCATCATGTCTTTCTGGGAGAATGAGATGAAGAAGAAGCAAGATTCTGACAAAAGTAAGTTCGTTAGTGATAGTGCTAAGGATTTATTTAATGGATATCTCGCTGTTAGTATTCAAGGTATTGCAGAAATGATTACAAAAATTGAAGCCCGAGTGACTTCGATGGAAGCAAAGATCAATGAAACTAACCTACATTTGGATCACATGGGATGGCAACTCAAGATGCAATTCAATCATTCAAGGTACGTGGAAGAAATAGATAAGGCGATGTTTGTAAAAAACAAATGGATTAAAGAAGATGATGTAAGAATGAACAATTATCGCCTATTCTATCAAATTTATATTCCAGAAGGGTAAAATGAGAATAATAGTGGTCCCAGATATAATTCGCCTAATGGAGAATGGAATTAAGAGTGTTTTTTTTGTTTTGTTAGTGTTCTTATGTGTTGTGTTAGTGTTCTTGTGTGTTATGTTTGGTGTGTTTAGTGTTTTTAAATATTAACTATGCCTGATGAAGTGATAGTTACATCTTAGAGATGTATACTTATCAGTTTGAGATTAAAGTCTCTTGTATTTTGAGAATTTCATCCTTTATGTTTGGATAGATGTTCTAGTATTGTATTAAATGTTATGTTCGTTTTAATTTTGTGTTTTTGTGAAATTTGTCTGGAATCAATGGTTATTAAACTTTTATTTGGATTATTGGAAGATTTGTGGGGAGAAATAATTATTCTGAAGTAATTAAGGGTAATTAACAAAGTGATTTAGTGAATATACCTTAATTATGAAAATTTGGGTACTGGTGGCTTAGAGCCAGAGTGCCGGTCCTTACGCGCCAGATTTCGCGGCGAAGTGCTGAAAGTTCGTGCTTAGGGGCCAGTTCACAAAAATTTGTTCCCGAAAGTTAAAAAACTGAAAATTACCATTTTCAAAATCCCCATCGTCTTCAACCTTCATTTACCACGAAAGAGGAGCCTAGGGTATCATTTTGTGGATCATTTAATAGCTGATCTCAACAAAAATTGTTAGATTTGAATTCCTTGATGTAAGAGCACTACTCCTAAGTAAAAGTTTTTTATTTTCACTATGTATTTTGAGTACATTATGGAAAATCTTAAAATCACTATTCATGGTGAAAATTTAAGGAAAGACTTCAGAAATTGCTTAGGTTTAGTGAAAATATCTTTTGGAAGATATTTTAGCAAGTTTAGTTTGATTTTGAAATTTGTGGTGAATTTTTCGTGAATTTTTAGAGATGGCTCCAAAGTTAAAGCGTCCACGAGAAAAGACAAGTTGAGGGCTGAGGAACGATACGTCGATGCATTGCAGTCATGTAAGTTGATTCCTGAGCGTGTGTTTAGTAAGCCAGGAGAGGTGATTGAAGATATGATTGCTAGAAGAAACTGGGAGAATTACTATTGCTTCTCCGCTGTTGCTGTTGTTTCTGTGGTTAGAGAATTTTATGCAAATTTACCTGCTACATAAGAGAATCAAGTGATGGTTAGAAGGCAGGAGGTCAACTTTTCTTCTGGTGCAATCAATAATTTTTATGGACTACCTCCTGACATGTTCTGTTTTTATTCTAACTATCATCCTTCGGAAGGAGAATTAGATGAGATCATGGAATTTCTAACTGATGAAAGAGGATTATGGAAAATAACAAATGATAGAAGTGTGAACTTTCTTGCTTCCAAACTGAATGCCATTTCTAAGGCATGGCATTATTTTATCTCATCTAAGTTGTTACCTTCGAGTCATACTAGTGAAGTAACGAAAGAAAGAGTTGTGTTGAACCATTGTATTCAACAAGGGAAGCCTATTGACATTGGAGGTATAATTTATGATTATGTTTTCGAATCGTGCTGTATCAACCACTACTGCAGGTATGGGATTTCCTTCCTTGATTCATTCATTATGTGAACGATCTGGAGTGATGTTTGAAACCTAGGAAGAGGTACTTCAGCCATTGAGACCAATTACTAGTGTAAACGTTGGTGTTAACACTGTACATTCAGAGTTTGGTTGGAGAGGAGGATTTGGTAGGGCTTCTACTGCTTCTGCTTTTGATGCATCTACTTCTCGTGTTACTACTTCACCTGCTTCATCATCTACTGATTCGCAGACTGGTTTATTAAAAAAAATTTTGAAAAAAGTAAGACTTACTTGAGAGCATATGAAAGATATGGATGGTAAGATGGATAATGTAGTTGTACTATTTTTCTGTTATGCATACTCAGATGTATTGATGTTGTTGTGTTGCTGTTTTATATGTTGCTTTGTGGTAGTGTGTGAAATAGTAAATGTTTTTTATGTGTATGTTATGTCAGAGTTTTTAGTAGTGTGTACTTTAATTCAAGAACTATTATGAGATTATAAACCACTATTAGGAACTTCTACTTAGGAAATTACATGTTTAAAATTTTTCAAATTCCACTACTATCTGTTATCTGTATCAGTGTGTTATTTTAGTTAGTGTGTATTTGCTTTGAAAACCTCCACTACTGTAGAAGTCTTTCTGAAATTTTTACTTTTCTATGTATAAAAAAATATGTTTTGAAAAACTAAATTTGATTTCATTTTACTCCTGTTAATTAAATTGTTATACTTGCATATTAGGATATTAAAAATTCCTACAAGCATGATATGTCAGTTTTTATTTCTCACCCATATATCATTTCTTATGCTTAAATGTTTTATCTTAATTAAAAAATTAAAGTTTGGGGGGATTTATTTTTAAAAACAAAGATTTTCAAAAACCTAAAATTTTATTTGATTCTCAAGAATACTTAATAATAAATCATATTTTTTATTGAGAACAATTATGTACATGAAGTTATATTAGGGGAACAAAATTTTGAATATAGAACTGAATAAAAGAATTTAGTTAAAATTTATAGTAATCATGAAAAACTTAGAGTTAAAATTTTTTTAATGAAGAGGTGTTAAATATACTTACATTATCTTTAGTAAGAAGTTTTGTATTTTTGGATAAATAGAATATTTGACTTTTATTCTTCAAAGCTTAAATTTCTTTTATTGAAGAATATTTTTCAAATACTATTATTATGATTTTTTAAGTAAAAGATGTATATTTGACCTTTATTTTAAATGGAATGGTGGAATTCAAAATTATTAAAGGCCTATCCAGATATAGTAATCCTTGCTTTATTAAAAAAAAAGAGAGAAAGAGTGAAAAATAGTATATGAAAAGGGAGGAGAAGCTTAAGGATTTAAGGGCCTAATAAAAAATTAGTTTCATACCTAAAGTTTAAGATTTAAGTTCAGAGAAAATCTAAAGCTTATGGTTATAATATAGTAAGTAAAATTATTATCAAATAAAGATTTTTAAGAGAGAAAAATAAGTGTTTGAGTCCTATATTTTGAAGAATCTACAGAATATTTTTGAAATAGATAGAAACTTATATTTGTCATTTTCCTTAAGAACTTTCTAAACTTTAAGTTGGTTTTAATTACTGAAATTTTTTCTAAATTGGACTATTCCATTTCTAGAACAAAATTTTGTTATCTTCCTAATAAACTCATTACATAATTTGCATGCTAAAATGTTTTATGAGATTAATTGTCGCTTGAGGACAAGTAACATTTTAAGTTTGGGGAATTTTGATACACCTAAAATATTTAGTATTTTTATACACAGTTTTATACCTATTTTTAATGATATTGCACTTTAATGGAAGGTATTTTGTGTTTTTCTTGTAGGTATGATGAAAATGGATGGTCATGATGAAAGGAGCAAAATTGGATCAAATTTGGAGCAGAAAAAATGAAAAATCAAAATTTTGGCACTGGCGGCTAAGCGCCGCTGGGCCGGCACTTAGCCGCCATTGTTAAAAATCAAAATTCAAATGAATTTGGCTCAAATTTCAAAGGGGATGGGATGCAACTCTTGGTGGTAACTACTATAACTTCCTTTGAGCGGCAAGTTTGAATGAAGGGGTACATTCTTTGGTAGATACATTGAATCTGGACACATTTTGAAGAGACACCAAGGCACCTTTTGGTTTACAATTTAAAGAGAGTCTTAGGAATGACTAGGAGACTCTTCATTTGCATTTTGAAGGGTTCTTTCTTTTGTTCTTCCACTGCATTTTAAGAGTTTTTATTTTAGAGTAGGAGTAGAGAGTAGAAAGGAGAAAAGGGTTGGAGTGAAGTCTTCTTCTTCCCACTTCTTTTCTTTCTTTTAGTTTAGTTTTTATTGAAGTCTGAAGTCTGTATTCTGAGTCATCGGAGTTGGGAGACTTGCTCTGAGGAGTAGTTTAGCGAAGAGTCAAAGTTTTAGAATAACTTCCTTAGTCTTGTGGAGAGGATTTTCAGATAAGTGTTTACTTTTAATCTTTATATTAATACTTGCTTTAGTTTGTTATTTTTCTTATTGTTTTTAATTTCAAATCAATGTGTTTTTGTATTTTCTTAATGTTCTGAGTAGTTTACTTTATCTTTTTCTTTCTTAATGGGAGAAGTAATTAATTTACAAAGAATTGTTGTGGAAAGTATAAGTGTTTAAAAGTTGGAAGAAGTTGTGAAGATTGATTCTAAAAACTTTATTTACTTCTTAATTTGGCCTGTTAAGTTTTAGAATTTCTTGAGATTATGTAAGATCCAAAGCGCTATTGTCTCATAAAAGTTAGTAAGAATCACGTGCAATTATATGGGTGAGAATTGTAGTCCATATAATTGAATGTAATATTAGAAGATATTTTTATAAAAGGGAGTAAATTTAGAGGATTTTAGAGTGACAGGCTAAAACCCCCTAATTTGGTTTGAAGTTTTGAGTTTTATTATGAGAGGTTAGCCCCCAGGTGGTGGGAATTGAGGGAACTCTAGAGTGAGAAACTGGTATCTTCCCTGCCTAACCATGTTCAAAATAATAAGAATTTCAAATTAACCTATATTCTTTATAGAACCAAGTAAGGGTAAAGAACACATTTGCTTCTATGTGTCACAATAAATTTGAATACTTCCACAATAATACTTTAAGAATTATTACTACTTCATCAAAGAAAAGAAAAAGATATTCTAGTTAATAGTATTTTATATCCAGTGTTATTTGTTATTATAATTTTAATTTCTTGCTTAACATTTTATTAATGAAATTTCTAAAGACAAATCAACTTTCAAAAATTTTCAAAATCAAGACATACTTTTTCAAAAACAATTAAAGGAAGTAAAAAGATAATTTTCTGATTCCTTTAAAGATTTTCATATTTTTCCTGTGGGTTCAATATCTCGGGGCTTAATCAAAAAGTCTTATATTACTTGATAAAAGATATGTATACTTGCGTAGTATCCCATATTATAAAATCATAATTTTCATATCTAAATCATCAGCGCATATATTCCTAGCGGCCCAAGTTTTTGGCGTCGTTGTCAGGGATCAAGTTTTTAGCATCGTTACATTTACAGGATAGTATCAAGCTTTCGGAGAAGTTACATTTATCGGGGATCAGGTGGCGGCAATCTCTCATTCACTCTAATTTTAACAGGATCGACCTTCATACCATGTTCAGAAATTTTATGTCCAAGCACAATTCCTCCTACAACCATAAATTGACATTTTTCCCAATTTAGAACTAGATTTGTTTTCTCACAAAGCTCCAAAACTTTTGCTAAGTTTTCTAGGCAAATTTCAAATGAAGTTTCGAATACAAATAAATCATCCATAAAAACTTCTATTCCATTATCTATCATACTACTGAAGATAGACATCATACATCTCCGAAATGTTGCAGGTGCATTACACAGTCCAAAAGGCATTCTATGAAAAGCAAAGATTCCATTAGGGCTAGTAAATGTTGTCTTTTCTTAATCCTCAGGAGCAATAGGTATTTGATAGTAATCAGTATATCCATCCAGAAATCAGTACTACTTGTGTCCAGCAAGTCTATCTAGCATTTGATCGAGAAAAGGAAGAGGAAAGTGATCTTTTCTGGTGGCAGCATTTAATTTTCTATAGACAATACAAATTCACCCATTAATTTGTATTGTGGGTATAATTTTATTACATTCATTCACTTCAACAGCCACTCCTCCCTTTTTTGCTACACAATGTATTAGACACACCCAAGCACTATCCGAAATAGGATAAATAATTTCAGCATCCAGCCTTTTTAAAATCTCTTTCTTAACTACTTCTTTCATACTAGTATTTAATCTCCTTTATGGATCAACTCTCGGTTTATGTTCTTCTTCTAATAAAATTTTGTGCATAAAAATCGAAGGACTAACTCCTTTAATATTTGTCAAAGTTCATCCAAAAGCTTTCTTGTATCTTTTTAAAGTTTCCAATAACTTTTGTTCTTGGTATTCGTTTAATTTGGAAGATACAATAACTTGCAAAGTAGATGATTCTTCTAAAGACATATACTTGAAATGATTAGGTAGAATTTTCATCTCAAGTTCAGGAGGTTTTATGGTGGATGGAATTAAGCTTTTATTTCCACCTTCCATAGTGTCTAATACTTCAAATCTCTCCTGAACATAATCCAAATCTTCATTCTTCTTATTATCTGAATTTTCATCATCTTCAATTTCTTCTTCAAATATATTTTCATATTCCACTTCTTTTTCAAATATATTCTCAAAATGATCGTTTCTCAAATGTTCACAGACCTCCATCCTAAAACATTCATTACCTTTTTCCATTGAGGGATACTTCATAGATTTTAAAATATTAAAGGTCACCTCTTGATCATTAACTCTCATAGTTAATTCTCCTTTTTGAACATCAATCACTGCTCTTCCAGTAGCAAGGAATGGTCATCCCAAAATGATTGGAATTTCTTTATCTTCCTCCATATCAAGCACAATAAAATCCACAGGTAAGACAAAATTTATCCACTTTCACTACCACATCTTCCACCACTCCTTTAGGGTAAGTAAGCAATGGAACGATCGACCAACTAAAGAGTCATAGATGTAGGAGAAATTTCTCCTATTCCCAACCTTTTGAAAGTTGATAAAGGGCATAAGATTAATATTAGCTCCCATATCACATAAAGCTTTTCCGAAAAAAATTTTACCTATAGCACACAGAATAGTGAAACTACCATGATCTTTAAGTTTTTCAGGAAGCTTCTTCTGAAAAATTACACTACACTCTCTGCTAAGTTCAACAGTTTCATGATCTGTAAACTTTCTTTTCTTTCTCAGAATATCCTTCAAAAACTTGGCATAATCAGGCATCTGTTCTAATGCTTCGACAAAGGGAATATTTATCTATAATTTCTTAAGGATCTCCAAAAATTTTCGAAAACTGTTATCCCTGTTTTGGTTCTTTAATCTCTGAGGAAATGGAGGTGGTGGTTTTTCAACAGTTATCTTCATTAGCTCAAGAGGATAATTCAAGTCTGGATAAATCTTGTTTGAACCTTTTTCGATTTCCTCCTTCTCCTTTTCTATTTCAACTTCTTTTTGCACTCTAGTTTCCAATTCTTTTCCACTCCTTAATTGAATAGCCTTAATTTGTTCCTTGTTTTGACCTTTTGGATCGATCTCAACATTACTTGGAAGTGTTCCAGAAGGTCTATTACTAAGTGCAGCAAAAATATGTCCCAATTGATTTTCAATATTTTTCATAAAAACACCTTGAGCTTGTAATTGATTTCCCATATTCAGAATCATTTCTTCAGTACACAACTTCTTATCCTTAAATTGCGGGTTACTATTAAATCCAGGAGGATAAGATGGTCTAAAATTAGTATTTCCTTGATTGTTCGAATTTCCAATTGGATTTATAGAATTGTTAGCCCAATGCGGGTTAACATTAGCATTGATATTATTCCAATTGAAGTTTGGGTGATTCTTCTAACAAGGATTATAATAATTTGAATAAGGATTGTTAGGTCTATTAATAGCATTTAAAGTCTCATAAGGTGTTTGAGATTCTTTTATCAGTCCAAATGAATTTTCCTCCAACACTTGAGGTGGTTGAGAATAAGTCATTCCATATTTATCTATTTTCTTTGAAAGGGCTGCAATTTGAGAAACTACCATAGTCATCATATCTGAATCATGAATACTAGCTACTCTCTAAGGATTTACCAGTTCAGAGGACCATTAAAAATTATTAGTAACCATTTCTTAATGTGTATGCTTCATCAAAAGGTTTTGACATTAACGATCCACCAGCAGCAACATCTATAATAGATCTTAATGATCCCACCAATCCATTATAAAATGTTTGATTTATTAACCAATCTGGTAAAGCTTGATGTGGCACTTTCTAAGAAGATCTTTAAATCTCTCTCAAGCTTCATATATTGACTCTCCTTCAAACTGACAAAAAGATGTAATATCATTTCTTATTTTAGCAGTCTTTGATGGAGGGAAATATTTTGATAGAAACTTCTGAGATAATTCTCCCCAAGTTCTAATAGATCCAGGTGCTAACAAGTTTAACCACGCAGTAGCTTGATCCCTTAATAAAAAGGAAAAAGTCTAAGTCTGATAGCGTCACTAGACACTACGTCATATTTAAAAGTAGCACACAATTCTAGAAAACTAGCGACATGTAAATTTGGATCCTCATTAGGTGTTCCTTCAAATTAGTTATTTTGTACCATTTGGATAATAGCAGATTTAAGTTCAAATGAATTAGCAGCAACATCAGGATTTTGAATAGTTAAGTGAATTTCATCTGCTGTTAGGTTAGCATAATCTCTTAAAGGTCTTGGCAAATTTCCAATATCATTTCTCTGATTATCCTGATTATTTGTCATTTCGCAAGGATTTTCAATTTGTTTTTGTTGTTTTCTAACTTTTCTGACAGTACGCTATAACTCTGAATCATAAGGCACTAAACATATAGATCCACTATGACGCATATACAAGCACACAAATATTTTTATGAAGTAAACAAACACACAAATACACACTACAAAGTAAAGGTTTTCTGTAACTATATTTTCAATAAATACCGTTTATACTTTCTTACTTAGTTAGTTACTCCATTACCTTCCCCGACAATGGCGCCAAAAAACTTTATGCAAAACTTTTTATATGCAAGAATGTATAAACTCAGATTTATATATGTGTATAATGATTTTGTAAAGTCAAAACACTCAACGCAAGTATACGTATCGTATCAAGTAATACAGGGTTCTAATGGATCCTGGTTATCGATCTCATAGCGAAGTACAGAGTATAAGAAAGTGTTTCACAATATATATAATATAACACTGAAATCTGATACTCAATTGCACTTAAAGTTTACTACTTACTACTACTACTATGCAGAAAACAGTAATAATTAATTAAACTACAATTACTTCTAACAACTTTGAAAACAGAATTAACAAGCAGACACACTAAACTATGTATTTGAAAGGTTTTTAATATATGAGAAAAGTATCTTTCCTCTTGCAAAGATAAAATGATGTGTGGATTGATATGGAACAAATATCTATGTTATTATGCCAAATAGGAGCATAGATGATTCTTTACCCTTAAAAGAGTACCCCCTCTTCTAAACATGAAAAGAACATTGACATATCCTAATTTTAGTCACTAAATTCAAGGCTTGGCTGAGAGGATACCGGTTCTCACTTCAGAACTCCCACTCACCCTTCACCTGAAGGCTAACCTTCGATGCTAGTAACTAATCTTAAAACCAATTTGGGGATTTCAGCCTGTCACCCTAAATTCCCCACATTGAAGTCCATCAAAACACATTTCCCTATTTATTTGCACTCAATTCCCATGATCTATGCAATTCATCCATAGAAATTGAATGGATCTTTCATTATTGTTATAGGACATTAAATCCTTTCAGATCTACAGTTCAACAACATATTTTAATATTTCAATTGGCCAAATCAAAAAGTAAATTAAGTTTGATATGAAAAACCATCACAATTTCTTCAAAACATTAAAAGCACATCAAATCCACATCAATCCATCATTACATCTCTATGCAAGAAGAAAGACAAGGGAGACTACTGATGCACGGAACTTATATTGCAAGAATTTATGAACTCAAATTTATATATTTTTAATGATTTTGATAATTCCAAGCATTCAACGCAAGTATAAGTATCGTATCACGTAATACATGGCTCTAATGGAGTCCTGGTTATCGATCCCACAGGGAGGTTTAAGTTGAAGCAATGTAAAAATTTCAAAATTTATAATAAAGCACCAAAATCCTATACTCTAATTATGTTTAAAGTTCAAAACTTACTTCTACTACTACTATGCAGAAAACAGTAACAACTAACTAAACTACAATTACTTCTAATAACTTGAAAACAGAATTATCTAACAGACACACTAAACTAAGTATTTGAAAGGTTTTTGATATATATGAGAAAAGTATCTTTCTTCTTGCAATGAGAATATGATTTGTGGATTGATATGGATAAGTTAATTTATTGTGCCAAATAGGAGCATAGATGATTCTTTACCTTTAGAAGAGTACCCCCTCCTTTAAATAAGAAAAGAACATTGACATATTCTAAGTTTAGTCATTAACTCTAAGGCTAGGCTGGGAGGATAGCGGCTCTCACTTTGGAGCTCCCACTCACCCTTCACTTGAAGGCTAACCTTTGATATTAATTACTAATCTTAGAACCAATTTGGGGATTTCAGCCTGTCACTCAGAAATCTCCACATTGAAGTCCTTCAAAACACATTTCCTTATTTATTTGCATGGAATTCCCATGAACTACACAATTCATCCATGGAAATTGAATGGCTCTTTCATTATTATTGTAGGACATTAAATTCTTTTAAATTTAATGTTCAACAACATATTTTAACATTTGAATTGGCCAAATCAAAACTAAATTAAGTTCAAAATGAAAAACTATCACAATCTCTTCAACACATTAAAGGCACATCAAATCCACATCAAATCATCATCACATCTCTAAGAAATAAGAAATACAAAGAAGACTACTCAGAATTCATGGAGAAGATACAACAAAACATGGATTTTATATAAAAAATAAAAGTTATATAAACCAGAAAAAAAATACAACTTATCTCTCTTTCTCTTCCCCAATGCAATCCCTTTGAAGTTCCTTAGAAGCCTCTTCTCTCTTCTTTACAACACTTGATTCTCTCTTTAGAATGGAAAGGAAGAAGCAATCTCTCACTTTACTTCTTTTCCTTCACACCTTAGATAAGAATTCCTCTCAAATCCTTACTTCTACACACTACTCTACTAAACCCTAACACTAAACTCACACTAAATCATTAAGAGAGAGCAATAGAATGCAAGAGAACCCCCTTTCTCTCATCTAAAATCAGTTATTTAAGAGTTCAGGACAAAATCCCAAGAGTTTCCATAGGCATCCCATCAAAATTTTGCCAAAACTCTTAAATTTTGAATTCCACCAACTTTGGGCGTCGGCGATGCCACGTGCCGAATAATTGTTGGAGTCTCTGGATTTGGGTGCCGGCAGCGCCAGAACACTTTTTTCACCATTATACTCCTTTTTGCTCCTAATTAGATCCTTTTGCATCTTTTTGTTCCAATCACCTAAAATCATCATACCTTCAACAAATCATGAAAAATACCTTTCTTTAAAGTGCAATATCACCAAAAATGGGTAAAATTAAATAGCAAAAGTCGTATATATTTTTGGTGCATCAAAATCCCCCAAACATAAACTATTACTTGTCCTCAAGTAATCTTTTTACTACATAAAATATAACTCTAGGCAATGTACTTTTCAACTGTAAGACACTAAAATTTTCATTCAAAGGAATATATTGGTTAGATTTTCAGAAAAAGTTTAGTAACTCAGGTCAACATTACAGGTATAAAAATATTCAGTAATCAAGTCTAAGAGTTCTTGTCTTCTATTTATTTTAAGATAAACCATAATTTGTCATATTAAGAGTGCTTTAAAAGAATTTGTGAAAAAGGAGTTCATGCAAAATTTTCTAGAATGTAGGCTAGTACTTTAAATATAAATTCAGAAATGAAATCAAGTTTTCCCTTTAGGGTGATTCAAGTGAAGACATTTTTTCATTAGACATCTCCTCATAAACATTTTTCTTTCTTTTTCTTTTCTCTTTTTCTTTCTTCTTTTTTTCTTTTTTGGATTGTTTTTCAATTCTTCCTTTTTTTTCTTTTTTTGAGGATTATTATATCTGGATAGCTTTTAATGATTTTGAACTTCACTCTCCTCTTTCTAAAGTTCAAACTTGAAACACCACCATACTTTATAGTTAGGTACAAGCTTTATTATTTTTCATAAAGTCACAATCTCTTCTTAATACACAATATTTTAAGTCCCTTAACATTTCAAAAATACAGTATTCTTTACTTTAAATAGTTAACTATAATCAAAACCTTTCCATACCAAATATCTTACTTTTATAAAATCAACTTTTATTACCAAAAGTTTTCATCTTATAGTTTCATAATATTCAGCTGAAATAAAAAGTTTCAGTTATCTTACAATGAGGTTCAACTGCCTGAAGTTATGTTAATAACTTTTGAAAATATAATAGTTGAGAACAAATAAAAGTTTAGTATTTACCTTCCCTCCCCAAACTTAAGTTTTTCAATAAATTTAAAATAGTTCAGAGTAGAAGAAAACTAACCTCTTTGTGCTCGGATTCTGAAATCTTCAACAGCTATCTGGTATTAATCAAAATTTACAACTAGCAGGCATGAAATAATTAGTAGCAGTGATATAATAATTTTTAAATATTTGCATGGGTAAAGAGAAATTAAAATTAAACATCTAACAGAACACTACAACATGAAACAAACAATCACACTACTAACAGTACAACAAACATTTTTAAAATTTCAGTACAACATAACAATACAACATGAAAAGTAAATAACACTACATCACACAGTACAACACAGGGTTACACATCACATGAAAAGTAAATATCCACTACATCACATCAGTACAACACATCACAACAAGATCAACAGAAATAAAAAAACAAACAAACTATCTACCAATCTCCATCACCAGGATCAGTAGCAGGGTCATCAACAGGGTCATCAGCAGGGTCAGGTCTATATGGTGTATAGCTGGGACAAGTAAGAAAAATCACATCAGTCTCCCCCCTCATAAATCTGACCTGAGCATCATAATAAGCAATATCAAACTCCACTCTCCTCTGCAGATAATCTTCATTCACATCACTCCTCGCCTCAAATACATTCATTCGACTATTGAGTATATCCATGCTAGAACTTTGTAGTCTCAGCTGCTCCATAATATCAGATAAGTGGGCGGTTCAGAAGTACATGGAACATCATAACTCGTAGTAGGAATATCAGTACTCCTATGCTCGACTCTGGCTCCCACATGAGACTCATAAGTCTGAATAATATTCTTTGTAATAGGTCTCAATGGTATAGCCACTTTCTCAGAACTACTGTACTCCACTCCAGACTGAACACACGAGGCATGGATTAAAGCAGGATGTCCTAATCCTCCAGTCATCTCTCCTTTCGCAATCTTCTGAATATTCTTATAAATAATAGATCCAATATCAATCTTTTTCATATTCTGTATACAGTAGTTCAGAATCGCTCTATCTCTAGTAACTTCGCTATGGTGATAAGACGGTAATAATCTTGCAGAAATGAAATAATGCCAGACTTTTGAAGCAACATTCAAAGTGGAGGCGGGCAAATTTATCAATTATTTTTTACTTTCTTTACATTATCCTCGCACGTCAGTCAGAAAAGCAATAACTTCTCTGATATTCTCCCTTCTAGTGTCAAAGTTCTCGTATTCACACACAAATGGTTCTCGAGTCTGATAGAAAGCATTGATGCGTTGAGGAGTAAACTCAACCATCTTTCCTCTAACAAGCACATATTCAGTCTCAGTCCAGGATATGTTAGAATAGAATTCTCTAACAACTCCTATAACAGCATTATCAGTGAAATAACATAATCGCTCCCAGTTTCGCCCTGCAATTAATTGTTCTACAGATCCGCCAGGATTATCAAAAGCTCGATCCTGGATACACTTCTTGTTGTGAAGGATAGAGTTATAGCGAAATTGGGCTTTGATATTGACGAATCTCTCCTCATCAAAATCCAATTTCCTCTTCCCCCTTGGAGCCATGTGAATTTCTAAAATTTACAAAAAAATTCAATAAATCCAAAATTCATAATGGATCAACTCCAAAATCTGTTCTAAGCAAGTAAGAGCAAATTTCATCATGAAAATCTTCAAAATCTCTCTAAAACTTCAAAAATTCCACCATAAGCAATGTGAGAGATTTCCATGGTGAAAATCCAAAAATTGTAACTTAAAGTGAAGCTCTTACCAAGAGAAGTGCAAATTCGGTGTCGAATAGCCTTGAATACTCCTTAAATCGGAGATCTAGCATGCCCTAGATCTTCAAAATCACAAAAAAGGAGGAAGAAGATGAAGGAAATGGAAAAATTTACGGGTCCCAGGGAAAAATCGTGAAATCAAGGGTTTAAGACCTATTTCTGGGTTCGGGCGTCGGCGGCGCTCTATTTAAAATAATGGCCAATCTCTCTAGATTTGGGCGCCGGCGATGCCCATTCTGGTGCTGGCTACGCCAGTCCAAAACAATTTCTGGGCCCGAAAATTTTTTCGTAATTTCGATCGTTTCGACATCCACAATAATGTTTAACACTTCGATAAGCATTTACATCATCTCATAAGCAATAATTAACACATTTTTCACACAAACAACACACAACAATCTCATATATATAAAATCCAAGTTACATCAAACACACCAAATAAGTTCATCCAAACCAACTATTCTTAGATATTTAGTGCAGCTAGTACTCTACGATAGGCAAGCACTAATATCTAGGCACACAATAAAAGCAAGCACATCCAAATCCAAGTTTTAAGTAAAGCAAATACTACACATACCAAACATAACAAAGCAAAGCAAACTAAACACACAACATACATAAGTAGAATCCATCAAATTACTCCTCCTCAGTTTCAGAACTATCTTCTCCTCTAATGTCTCCAATTGATTGCTGATGCACAAACAAGTTGTAGAATGGATGAAATGGAAATTTGTCAGATGATTCTTCAACAATCACCGCATTCTTCTTCATCAGATTGATCAATCACATCTCAATTCGACCAGTGTGATCGAACTGCTCTTTCATTCTTCAATCTATATGATCGAACAAATCAGAAATGTTATTGATTGCATTCAAAATGTTTCATACCTCTTTCTCCAATTGCTTGATCCTTTGTAATATAATTTTGGAACCTTCAGGAAAGTAGGGTTGAATCGGCTGTGAAGTCTGCGTCGGTTGATCAGTAAGTAGATTCATGTCATCTTCATCTCCAACTGTCTGGTAGTCATAGAGATTGGTTGGATCAATAGGTCTCCATGGAAGAATAACATTTTCTCAACTTTCATATGGAACATGTTACTGACTACATAATAGGAATATGGTGGATGGGTGTCCAAGCCCATATTTAGATCCATGAACAATTAGTCCAAGTACTGATTTCACAATAAGTTTACCAATGTCAATCTGTCTTCCAGTTTGAATGCAGAAATTCAAAATGGGGCTTTCCTTAGTCACCTTACTTATCTTCAATGTCGGAAGCAATTTTGCAGAAATTAAGTAATTCCACTGCTTCGATACTGGATTGAGAGATGTAGATGGGAAACTAATATATCTATTCTCCCTGATTTCCCATTCCTCATTCCCATCCATCAAATATCGATACACATCATTCATATTATCCTTCGTGGCATTGAAATTAGAGTAATGGCAAATAGGATCCTTTTCAATCATGAAGAGATCGTTGATTCGTGCAGGAGTAAATTGCACGAATCTACCACGCATAAATACAAACCCTTGGTTGATCCCGTGAAGATTTGCATAGAATTCTTTCATGACAGGAACAACAACGGCGGTGGTAGTGAAATAAAGGACTTCCCAACGTCTCTCCTTAATAATTTCTTCAGTTCTAGTTGTAGGATTATTCATACCTCGATTTATGAAGCCCCTTTCCTTGATAATCCGAATTTTCATCATCACTTTGTTGAACAAACGATGCACTTCGAAACTTATGAACTTCTTTCTATTGCAAATGCGAGATCGAGAGGTTTCAATGGCATAGGAATCCATAGGAATCGAATGCGTATTGGTGGTTTTCATTTTTCTGGAGTTAATAAGTCAAAAATGGAGTTTGGGGAGTTATAAGGACGAAGATCCCGCCAAAAACCACCAAAAAACGTATTTTGAAACTTAAAAACCGTCAAGCAGAATTTGGGCGTCGGCGGCACTCAAACAGATAAGTTCAGTAGGGCATAAACGATAGGGCGCCGGCAGCGCCAGTCGTCAAAAACTTTCACCGAACTTCTTTTGATCTAAAATATTCCAATATCTCGATTTGATCCATCATTTATCAATTTTTTAAGTATTTAGGAGTAATTAGGATTCAGAAACAACTATCTAAAAAGCATAACTATAACAAACAAACAAACATAAAACAAAGATACATATGGGTTTCCTCCCATAAAGCGCTTGGTTTAACGTCGTCAGCCCGACAAACCACTCAGTTCATCGAGATGACTCATCATTAAAACCTCTTTGAAATCAGGTTGTAACCCATCAAAGTAAGGCTTTAATCGACGCCCATTAACCTTAAAAATCTTCCCAGTATTAGGATCGTTAATATCAATAGCTCCAAAAGAATAAACTTTTACAACTATAAAAGGTCTAACCATTTAGACTTAAGCTTTCTAGGAAATAACTTCAATTTTGTGTTGTATAAAAAACATTTTGTCCAAATTCCAAGTACTTTTTCAATATCTTCCGATCATGCCATAATTTCATTTTCTCTTTATAAATCCTATCATTATGATAAGATGCATTTCTAATCTCTTCCAATTCATTTAATTGCATAAATATTTTCTCTCTAACATTTTTCAAATTAAAATTTAACTCTTTTAACGCCCAATATGTTTTATGCTCTAATTCAACTGGTAAATGGCAAGTCTTATCAAACACTAGTCTATAAGGAGACATTCCAATAGGGGTTTTAAAAGCAGTTCTACAAGCCCATAAAGCAGTATCTAGTTGAGCAGACCAATCTAAATTTTGATTATCCACATTTTCTCCAAAATTCTTTTAATTTCACCATTAGATACTTCTGCTAAACCACTAGTCTGGGGATGATAAGCAGTAGATATTCTATGAATAATCTTATACTTCTCACTTAATCTCTTAATTTGATCGTTCCTGAAATGGGGTTCACCATCAGTTATGATCACTCTCGGCATTCCACATCTTGTAAATATATTTTTCTTTAAAAATTTTGAAACTCTACGAGCATCACATCTTGGTAAAGCAACAGCTTCAATCCATTTCGAGACATAATCAACAGTAACCAATATATATAGATTTCCAAATGAAGGAGCAAATGGTCCCATGAAATCTAATCCCCATACATCGAAAATTTCAATTTCCAAATTATAATTTAGAGGCATTTCATTTCTTCTAGATATATTACCTACTCTCTGACATCGATCACATGATTTAATATATCTATAAACATCTCTAAATAAAGTAGGCCAATAAAATCCAAATTGTAAAATCTTAAAAGCAGTTTTATCAACACCAAAATGACCTCCAAATTCATAATCATAACATTATTCAATAATCAAATTTGTTTCTTCTTGTGGCACACATTTCCTAATAACCAGATCCTTACACTGTTTATATAGATAGAGCTCATCCCAAAAATAGAATTTAAACTTCTTTTGTTGTTGCCTTGTTAAATCAAGTGGTACAATATCACTTATAATATAATTCATAATATCAGCATACCAAGGCAAATTTCTTTCCATAATAGTATAAAGTTGCTCATCAGGGAAAGTTTCTATAACTTCTTTTTCAAATTCAGATAATTTATCATTTTCTATTCTAGACAAATGATCAGCTATTTGGTTATCAGTTCCCTTCCTATCAATTATCATAAAAATCAAATTCTTGCAAAAGAAGTATCCATCTAATGAGTCTAGGTTTCGCATCCTTCTTTTGCATTAAATATTTGATAGCCGAATAGTCTGTATGTACAATACTTTTAGTTCCAATTAAATAAGGTCTAAATTTTTCAAAAGCAAATACTATAGCTAATAATTCTCTTTCTGTTGTGGTATAATTAATTTGAGCCTCATTAAGAGTTTTACTAGCATAGTAAATAACTTTGAAAACTTTATCATACCTTTGCCCTTATGCTACTCTGATTGCATAATCACTAGCATCACACATAAGTTTAAATGGTTTCTCCCAATCGGGTGAAACAATTATAGGTGCAGTGATTAATTTTTCTTTTAATAATTCGAAAGCTCTTAAACATTCATCACGAAAATCAAACTTTCTATCATTTTCTAAAAGTGGGCATAAAGGTTTAGTAATTTTAAAAAAATCTTTAATGTATCACCTCTAAAATCCAGTGTGTCCTAAGAAACTCCTCACCTCTCTCACAGTAATGGGTGGCGGCAATCTCTCAATCACTCTAATTTTAGCAGGATCAACCTCCATACCATGTTCAGAAATTTTATGCCCAAGCACAATTCCTCCTGCAACTATAAATTGACATTTCTCTCAATTCAGAACTAGATTTGATTTCTCACAAAGCTCCAAAATTTTTGCTAAGTTTTCCAGACAAATTTCAAATGAAGTCTATAATACAAAGAAATCATCCATAAAAACTTCTATTCCATTATCTATCATACTACTAAAGATAGACATCATACATCTTTGAAATGTTGCAGGTGCATTACACAATCCAAAAGGGATTCTTCGAAAAGCAAAGGTTCCATAAGGGCTAGTAAATGTTGTCTTTTATTGATCCTCGGGAGAAATAGGTATTTGGTGGTAACCAGTTTATCCATCCAGAAAACAGTAGTACTTATGTCCAGCAAGTCTATCTAGCATTTGATCGAGAAAAGGAAGAGGAAAGTGATCTTTTCTGGTGGCGACATTTAATTTCTTATAGTCAATACAAATTCGCCATCCATTAATTTGTCTTTTTGTTATAATTTTATTACTCTCATTCACTTCAACGGTCACTCCTCCCTCTTTCGGTACACAATGTATTGGACTTACCCAAGCACTATCCGAAATAGGATAAATAATGCCAACATCCAGCCATTTTAAAATCTCTTTCTTAACTACTTCTTTCATTATAGGATTTAGTCTCCTTTATGGATCAACTCTCGGTTTATGTTCTTCATCTAATAAAATTATGTGCATACAAATCGAAGGATTAACTCCTTTAATATTTGTGAACATTCATCTAAAAGTTTTCTTGTATCTTTTTAAAGTTTCCAACATTTTATGTTCTTGATAATCATTTAAATCCGAAGATACTATAACAGGCAGAGTAGATGATTCCCCTAAAACATACACTTTAAATGATTAGGGAGAACATTCAACTCAAGTTCAGGAGGTTTTATGATAGATGGAATTAAACTTTTATTCCCACCTTCCATAGTGTCTAATATTTTGAATCTCTCTTGAACATACTCTAAATCTTCATTCTTCTCATAATCTGAATTTTCATCATCTTTAATTTCCTCTTCAAATATCTTTTTATATTCTTCTTCTTTTTCAAATATATTTTTGAAATGATCGTTTCTCAGATAATCACAGACCTCCATCCTAAAACATTCATTATCTTTTTCCATTGAGGGATACTTCATAGATTTTAGAATATTAAAAGTCACCTCTTGATCATCAATTCTCATAGTTAATTCTCCTTTTTGAACATCAATTACCGCTCTTCCAGTAGCAAGGAATGGTCTTCCTAAAATGATTGGAATTTCTTTATCTTCCTCCATATCAAGTACAATAAAATTCACAGAAAATATAAATTTATCCACTTTCACTAACATATCTTCCACCACTCTTTTAGGCTAAGTAATGGAACGATTTGCCAACTGAAGAGTCACAGATGTAGGAGAAATTTCTCCTATTCCCAACCTTTTGAAAGTTGATAAAGGCATAAGATTAATACTCGCTCCCATATCACATAAAGCCTTTCCGAAAAATTTTTCACCTATAGCACACGGAATAGTGAAACTACCAGGATCTTTAAGTTTTTCAGGAAGCTTCTTCTGAATTAATGAACTACACTCTCTGCTAAGTGCAACAGTTTCATGATCTGAAAACTTTCTTTTCTTTCTCAAAATATCCTTCATAAACTTGGCATAGTCTGGCATCTGTTCTAATGCTTCAACAAAAGGAATATTAATCATTAATTTCTTAAGGATTTTCAAAAATTTTCCAAATCTGTTATCTCTATTTTGTTTCTTTAATTTTGAGGAAATGGAGGTTGTGGTTTTTCAACAGTTATCATCATTGGCTCATGAGGATAATCCAGGTCTGGAAAAATCTTGTTTGAACCTTTTTCAATTTGCACCTTCTCATTTTCTATTTCAACTTCTTTTTGCACTCAGTTTCTAATGCTTTTAGACTCCTTAATTGAATAGCCTTAAGTTGTTCCTTGTTTTGATCTTTTGGATTGATCTCCACATTGCTTGGAAGTGTTCCAGAAGGTCTATTATTAAGTGTAGTGAAAATATGTCCTAATTGATTTTCAATATTTTTCATAGCAACACCCTGTGCTTGTAATTGATTTCCCATATTCAGAATCATTTTTTCAGTATACAACTTTTATGCTTAAATTGTGGGTCACTATTAAATACAGGGGGATAAGATGGTCTAAAATTAGTATTTCCTTGATTGTTCGAATTTCTAATTGGATTCATAGAATTGTTAGCCCAGTGCAGGTTAACATTTGAATTGCTTTTATTCCAATTGAAATTTGGGTGATTCTTCCAACCAGGATTATAATAATTTGAATAAGAATTATTAGGTCTATTAATAGCATTTAAAGTCTCGTAAGGCGTTTGAGATTCCGTTATCTTTCCAAATGAATTTTCCTCAAACACTTGAGGTGGTTGAGAATAATTCATTCCATATTGATCTATTTTTTTAGAAAGGGCTACAATTTGAGAAACTATCATAGTCATTATATCTGAATCATGGACACTAGCTACTCTCTTAGGATTTACCGGTTCAGAGGGCCATTGAAAATTATTAGTAGCTATTTCTTCAATTAATGCATATGCTTCATCAAAAGGTTTTGACATTAATGATCCACCAGCAGCAGCATCTATAATATATCTCAATGATCCCACTAATCCATTATAAAATGTTTGAATTATTAATCAATCTGGTAAAGCATGATGTGGGCACTTCCTAAGAAGATCTTTAAATCTCTCCCAAGCTTCGTATATTGACTCTCCTTCAAACTAACAAAAAGATGTAATATCATTTCTTAGCTTGGCAGTCTTTGATGGAGGGAAATATTTTGATAGAAACTTTTGAGATAATTCTCTCCAAGTTCTAATAGATCCAGGTGCTAACGAATTTAACCACACATTAACTTTATCCCTTAACGAGAAAGGAAAAAGTCTAAGTCTGACTGCATCACTAGACACTCCATCATAATTAAAAGCAGCACACAGCTCTAAAAAAACTAGCAAGATGTAAATTTGGATCCTCATTAGGTATTCCAGCAAATTGATTGTTTTGTACCATTTGGATAATAGCAGGTTTAAGTTCAAATGAATTAACAGCAACATCAGGATTTTGAATAGTTATATGAACTTCATCTGCTGTTGGGTTAGCATAATCTCTTAAAGGTCTTGAAAAATTTCTAATATCATTTCTCTGATTATCTTGAATATTCACCATTTCAAATTTATTTTCGATTTGTTCTTGTTGTTTTCTAATTTTTCTGACAGTACGCTCTAACTCTGAATCGTAAGGCACTAAACCTATAGATCCACTACTACGCATATACAATAACACAAATATATATTTTTCTTACTTCTTTTTTTTTACTTCGCTTCGTTACCTCCCCGGCAAGGGCGCCAAAAACTTGATGCGCGGGACTTATGTTGCAAGAATTTATGAACTTAAATTTATATATTTTTAATGATTTTGATGAGTCCAAGCATTCAACGCAAGTATATGTATCGTATCAAGTAATATAGGGCTCTAATGGAGTCCTGGTTATCAATCCCACAGGGAGGTTTTAGTTGAAGCAAAGTAAAAAAATTTCAAAAGTTATAATAAAGCATTGAAATCCTATACTCTAATTATGTTTAAAGTTCAATACTTACTTCTACTATTACTATGCAGAAAACAGTAACAACTAACTAAACTACAATTACTTCTAATAACTTGAAAATGGAATTATCTAACAAACGCACTAAACTAAGTATTTGAAAGGCTTTTGATATATATGAGAAAAGTATCTTTTTTTCTTGCAATGAGAATATGATGTGTGGATTGATATGGATCAGTTATCTAATTTATTGTGTCAAATAGGAGCATAGATGATTATTTACCTTTAGAAGAGTACCCCCTCCTCTAAATAAGAAAAGAACATTGACATATTCTAAGTTTAGTCATTAACTCTAAAGCTAGGCTGGGAGGATACCGGCTTTCACTTCGGAGCTCCCACTCACCCTTCACCCGAAGGCTAACCTTTGATATTAATTACTAATCTTAGAACCAATTTGGGGATTTTAGCCTGTCACCCTGAAATCTCCACTTTGAAGTCCTTCAAAACACATTTTCCTTTGATATTAATTATTTGCATGTAATTCCCATGAACTATGCAATTCATCCATGGAAATTGAATGGATCTTTCATTACTATTGTAGGACATTAAATCCTTTCAAATTTAATGTTCAACAACATATTTTAACATATCAATTGGCCAAATCGAAACTAAATTAAGTTCTAAATGAAAAACCATCACAATCTCTTCAATACATTAAAGGCACATCAAATCCACATCAAACCATGATCACATCTCTAAGAAAGAAGAAAGACAAAGAAGACTACTCAGAATTCATGGAAAAGATACAACAAAACATGGATTTTATATATAAAATAAAAGTAATACAAACCTGACCCAACCCGCAATTACGCAGTAAATTAACTTCCAAAAGATTGCCAAAAATTTAACCTGATTTATAAATAGCGGCTAGCGTGCAAAATCTTAAATGATATAAAAATTAGAAAATATTTTACACACTAGGGGTACTACGCAAGTATACATATCATTTCAAGTAATATAGAGTTTTCTTTAAAAACCCCAGTATCGATCCCACAAGGAAGTGAAGTAAGAAGTCTTTAGTCAAATTCTAGTCTACTACAATTACTTCTTAGGTTGGAATGTCG
Source organism: Papilionanthe hookeriana x Papilionanthe teres (assembly GCA_022702705.1). Taxonomy (NCBI): domain Eukaryota; kingdom Viridiplantae; phylum Streptophyta; class Magnoliopsida; order Asparagales; family Orchidaceae; genus Papilionanthe; species Papilionanthe hookeriana x Papilionanthe teres. Next base: position 18,117,532 of record CM040423.1, read on the forward strand.
ATTAAAATTGTGTTTTATCTAGCAACTACTCCTAAATGCAAGTGTTAAATGTAATAGTAACTATAACTAAATGAAAATAATAATTCTAAAGATAACCCTTTTTGGATGAATTGGTTTAGAGAATTTTGAGATATTAAAAACTACTATTCCTATGTAATGAAATAGATAATGTAAAAGAATGAGATGCATTTAATATTGTATGTGCCAAATAGGAGCAATCCTATTCTTTACCCTTTGGTCCAGGCATAAAGAACATTGACTAATCCTATGCTTGGTTAATGAATCTGCGGTTAAGTACAGGAGGATACCGACTCTCACTTCAGAGCTTCCACGTTCCCCTCGCCTGAGGGCTAACATCTACACTTCAACACCTAAACGATAGGACCGAATTGAGGATTTTAGCCTATCACTCTAAAATCTCCAATTCTATGCCCGATAATTATATTTCCCTATTTATTTGCATTCAATCCCCATGAAATTCACCATCCATAGAATTTGAATGTGGTTTCACTTTGTTGAGAATTACACCACCCTTTCGGGTTGATGCAATTACAATGAATTTTAACACTACAATGGGCCCTTATTACAATGTAAATGAAGTGCAAGTAAAAACCATCACATTTATAATTAAATTTACTTCTACCATGCATCACAAAATGCTAAACATGATTTCTACTCATTACAAAAGAAAAGTAAAAGGAAAACAATGGCATGATCTTCTTATGCAACTATTTTCAAAGAAGAAGAAAGAGTGAGAGAGATATGTCATAAAGCGCGAAGAAAACACAACGGAAACTTCATGTAACCAAAGCAAATCCACTAAATTAAAGTTTATAAAATTATAAGATAATGAAGAACAATACTTAGCTTTTTCCCTTTGAAAGAAATACGAAGATCTCTCCCATAAAGTCTCCCGGCGATCCATGCAATGCTAGCGAAATCCCTTAAAAATTCTCTCAAAATCTCCTCTCCAATCTCTCCAAAAGGGTAGAAATCTACATTTCTACTATTAATCTAAGAATCCTAAACATTCTTCTAAGTTTTTCTCTCCTTTCCTCTATTTTTTTCTCCTCTCTAATCTACACATTTCTAACACAAATTTGCCATTTTTAAAGAGCATGGATGAATTCCGAAGAGTTTCCTTAAGCACACCTTCGAAAAAGCGTCCAAATACGTCGAATATTGGCCCAAAACCGCCAAAAGTCAGTTCATGGTCATCCGGGCTGCTGTCGGCGGTTTCGAGGCCACTGTCGGCGGCCTTTTTGGGCACTTTTCAATGGTCTCAGAAAAATCTCATCGTCAGCGAGATCGATCTCCCCGTCAGCGAGAAGGCTGCTGCGCGGCTCCACCGTTCCGCTCCATTTTAGCTCCGTTCCGCCCCATTTCAGTTGCGTTGCGTTCGTAACAGATAACCCTACAAAATAAGCATAAAAACAACATTTCTTTAAAGTGTAATATCATTCAAAAAGATGTAAGAACTGTAAAAGAGATTAAGCATCGAAAGACTTATCGAAAGGTGTCAGGGCAGAATTTCATTTCTTGCTCGTTTTTGCTCCAAATTGCACCGTTTTTTTTTCCTTTTGCTCCAATCACCATTTCTTTTACCTAAAATTAAAAAATATATAAAATACCTTCCTTTAAAGTGTAATATCTTAAAAAATGAATAAAATGATATAGCAAAAAGCGTATATATTCTAGGCCTGTCAAAACCACAAAAGAAAATACAACTTATCTCTTTTTCTCTTCCCCAATGCAATCTCTTTGAAGTTCCTTTGAAGCCTCTTCTCTCTTCTTTACAACACTTGATTCTTTCTTTAGAATGTAAAGGAAGAAGGAATCTCTCACTTTACTTCTTCTCCTTCACTCCTTAGAGAAGAATTCCTCTCAAATCCTCACTTCTACACACTACTCTACTAAACCCTAACACTTGACACACACTAAATCACTAAGAGAGACCAATAGAATGCAAGAGAACCCCCTTTCTCTCATCTAAAATCAGATATTTAAGAGTTAGGGATGAAATCCTAAGAGTTTCCATAGGCATCCCTTCAAAATTTTGTCAAAACTCACAAATTTTGAATTCCACCGACTTTGGGCGCTGGTGGCACTCTATCGTGCCGAATAATTGCTGGAGTCTCTGGATTTGGGTGTCGGGGTGCCAGAACACTTTTTTCACCATTTTGCTCCTTTTTGCTCTGAATTCGATCCTTTTCTTTTCGTTCCAATCAACTAAAATCATCGTACCTGCAAAAAATCATGAAAAATACATTTCTTTAAAGTGCAATATCACCAAAAATGGATAAAATTAGATAGAAAAATTTGCATATATTTTTTGTGCATCAACTACTCAGAATTCTTGAAGAAGATACAATAAAACATGGATTTAATATATAAAAGAAAATTCATACAAACCATAAAAGAAAATACAATTTATCTCTTTCTCTTCTCCAATGCAATTCCCTTGAAGTTCCTTTGAATCATTTTCTCTTTTCTTTACAACACTTGATTCTCTCTTTAGAATGGAAAAGAAGAAGCAATCTCTCACTTTACTCCTTCTCCTTCACTCCTTAGAGAAGAATTCCTCTCAAATCCTCACTTCTACACACTCTTGTCCTAAACCCTAACACTTAACACACACTAAACCACTAAGAGAGAGCAAGATAAAATAAGAGAACCCCCCTCTTCACATCCAAAAATGGTTACTTATAAGTTAGGGATGAAATCCCAAGAGTTTCCATAGGCATCCCTTCAAAAAGTCGCCAAAACTCTTCAAATTTGAATTCCACTGACTTCGGGCACTGGCAGAGCCCAATAGGGCACTGGCGGCGCTCTATCCTGCCAATAAATTCTGAAGTCTCTGGAAAATGGTGTCGGCGGCGCCCATTCTGGTGCCGGCAGCGCTAGAACATGTTTTCCACCATCTTGCTCCTTTTTGCTCCGAATTCGTTCCTTTTCGTTTCTTTTCACTCCAATCACCTAAAATCATCATACCTACAAAAAATCATTAAAAATACCTTTCTTTAAAGTTTAATAACACCAAAAATGGGTAAAATTATATAGCAAAAACTGTATATATTTTTGGTGCATCAACATCAAAACAAAACATGACCTCTAAAAGCTGACACTTCTCACATCTCTATAAATTGACACTTCTAAAACTAAACCTGTTATAATGGGGAGCTTGGAGCTTATACAGTGGGTGGCACGACGAGGAAGTGAACAACTCTACAATAGCAAACCTTCCTTAGAAATAAAGAACAAGCCATAAGACTTCGAGGTAGTTCGCCTAATGCAACATAAACCCTCATTCTATCTCTTTAGGCTTTTGTACATTGTATCATATAAGCTCTAACCCATCGACTCCGAGGTTGTCATTCATTATGACATAAATCCTCCTATCTTCCAGACTATCTGAATGATTGATATCATGCAGATGTAAGCCCTAAATAATAAAATTGATAGAATGAAAATAATTTTTTCTTTAAAACAGAGGCCTAACAATAGGATAGTTTGGGAAGTCACCAGGGTTTTCCTCAGGACCGTGACATCCCCTACCACTCATTCCTTTGGATTTTTAAAAATAAGTGTTCCTATTTGATCCATTCTCTTTTGAATTTCCGATGTTCAACTATGAAAACCTTAAACTTTGAAATTCTTGAGAGCAAAATCACTGATCTTTATCCAGAGTTTTCTTGAATAACTTTGGTCATTTATCATGTAATTAACTATAAGATCTTGCCTCTATAGGAAACTTTAGAACCCAGGTAATATAAACCTTATTTAATCTTTTATATTAAATAGAGGAACTTGTCAGTCAACAAAAAATTTGTTCGCGGAACAAACAGATGTCATAAATCTATTAGTTTATTTAATCGAGCTTCACTATCAGGTAATTTGTCAATCCTTTGAGATAGGTGCATAGCTTGCGGTGTATGATTCGTTTATTTAAACTATTGAGGATATGGGATCAGTTTGGTCTCATATTTTCAAAAATCAAAACATTACTTTCCAGAATTATATATATATATATATATATATATAACTAAAACTATTTTAAACCGGCGACGGGATTCTTATTCGGCGACCGATAATTTCTAATTTGGCGACCGACGCTACTATACATGCCTGCAATAACCTTTAGATTAGTCATTGTTCTTTATAACACTTGACCAAGGGTAAAGAATAGGTACTCTTGTATTTGTCACAATACCACATTTTAAAATTTCTAAACATTTAAAATCCTTTGCTTATTATGAATTAATTGCAAGGAGAAAGTCTCTATTTATATATTCTCCAACACAATTTATCTAAATAAGATATCTTTATATTTAAGATTTTAATTTAGTAGTAGTAATTATTAGAAAAAACACTTTAATAGACATTCCAAACTAAGAATCTAATAGTATTATACTTAAATTAGCCTAAAGGATTTTTTACCTCGCTTCCTTGTGGGATCGATATTGAGGTTTTTAATGAAAATCCTTTATTACTTGAAACGATACATATACTTGTGTAGTACCCCTAGTGTGTAAACTATTTTCTAATTTTTATAATATTTCATTTTTGCACACTAGCTACTCAATATAAATTGGGTCAAGTTTTTTGGTCATCATTTGGAAGCTAAATTATTGTTCAATTGTGGGTCAGGTCAAGCATCCAAATTTCTTTGATTCAAGGGATTTTAGAGGGTGGAAATCACATCTCAAAGGTAAATTTCTCTCCTTGAATTCATTCCTTCTTTTTTCATCCAAAATTTTTAGATTTTTCTTTAGGAGGGAGCTAGGGTTAGAAAACTTTTGAAAATTTTGGTGTGCTTTGATACATCTTCCTGATTAGCATATTGTTTGCATCCATTTTATCCTGTTCATTTCCCTTTGTAATCTCAATTTGCATAACTCAATGGCCTCAAAAACTAAGGGCAGGAAATCAAAATCTTCTTTCAATAAAAACAAATTTGTTAGCTCCAAAACTGAGGAGCGCTACAATGATTTCTCAATATCGAATAAGTTAATTTCTGAGCATGGGTTGATAATCCTTAGGGGTAACATTGAGAGTATGAGAGTGAGTCAGCATTTGGAGAATATTTGTTACAATACCTCCGTGGCTATGATTCCTGTGAAGATGAATTTTTATGATAATCTTCTTAAGGCTTCTAATGAATCTGTCTTTGTGAGAGAGAAGTTGGTAGACAACTCTCCTTCTCGCATCAATGCTTTATTTTCATTAACAGATATCCCTGATAGCTTCTACTCAAATTTCACTTCTTTAGATACTTATATGGATAAAATTATCAAGTGTTTAATTAATGGTAGAGGAGTGTGGAAGGTTAGAAATGAAATTAAATCAATTTCTCTTCTTTCAAGTTAAATGTAATATCGAAAGCCTAACATCATTTCATTTATGTTAAGCTTCTCTCCATTATTAATGTCAGCGAAGTGGCTAAAGATCAAGCTTTCTTAAATTTTTGTATACATTAAAAGAAATCCATTGACTTAAGTTCTCTTATTCATCATTCTATTGTGAATACCACAAAGGGGAGTTCTACTCTTGGTTTGGGGCACCCATCTACTATCTTTTCCCTGTGTCAGGATTCAGGTGTTTCTTCTAGTAGTTGGGAGGAGCAGCTTCATCCTTTGAAGCCTGTCTCCATATAAAAAATTGGATTATACAGGAGACATGCAGTGTTTGAAACTAGGCCCAGCCTAGCTCATCCTTCTTCTTATCCAAACCTCATCCTACTACCGTGATGGCCTCTATTGCATAGAAGTTAGAGAGGCTGGAGGATGATACCTCAATTATACATGCTGAGGTGTATAGGTTGCTGATCATTGTGTGCATATAGGTTGTTAGAATAAAAGATGATTCAACCAGTTTACCAGCTCCCAGGCTACTGAGCTGGAGATGTACCAGAGAAACCAGTGGATTGGAGAACAGAATCCCATTCAGTTCCCTATGTATTTCCTTACTAGCCCTATGAGCATACCTGCTAGCCAATGGAGGAGGATTCTAAGGAGAAAGAAGATGAAGAGGAGGAATAAGAATAAGAAGAAGAAGGTGAGGAAGATAAGGAGGAATATGATGATGAGGAGGAGGATTAGTGACTATTTTTTTTTCTTTTCTTTTTTTTTTTTTTTTTTGCTTTGTGGATGCATAGAATGCTATTTTTATTCATAGTTGTAGTTTGTATTTTTACTAGCTTTGTTTTTTCCTATTATTTGGGAACTAATTATATTATTGTTGTAATACTTTAACTTACTAGTGCAAATTTAATTTGGAAAGGTGTTTTGTTCATTTTAATAGTACTTTCTATTATATACTTGTTGATTCATTATTGATATGAGCATGTGATAGGAAGTATTACTGTTATTTATTTCCCCATCTGAATTTATGCTCAAATTGCTAAATGTGTTTGAAATTAAGTTTTGGGGGGAAAAACCTTATGGAGATTAAGATTATTTTTCCTTAGTAAATTAAGTTTAAATATCTATTTTTAATTAACTTAAGGAAAGTAGGGATAAAATATTGAACTATAACAATCTTAAGAAAAGTGAAACATAGTTAACTCATTCAACTCTATGTAAATTAAGTTAGACTAGTGTTAAGTAAACTTTGTAATTCAACGTATAGAAAAGTGATTAGCATATTCATTTTCAAAAAATATTAGATATTTTTAACTTGGTGCACTTAGTTGTATATTTAACAAGAATCTAGCCTCCATAGAATTGTATTTTATCTAATACTTATTAAACTTTTCAAATCATTAAAAAGAAGAGGAATGAGGTGTGTTTTAATTCAAAGAGATGATAGTGGAATTCAAAATTATTACAAGGCCTATTTAGATATATTAATCCTAAAAAAATTATGTTTAGGATTGAAACAATCATCCTAAAGTATGAAAAGAAAAGAAAGAGTGGTGTAATTGAAAAAACAAATTGAGGAGAAACTAGAGAAAAAGTCTTACCAATAATTGGTTTTTCTAAAACTTTGTTTGAATTAAAAAATTCACTACATTTCTAAATTTATTTATGTTTATGATGTATTAATAAACTACTTAATGGAAAGAATAATTCTATATATTTGCTATCTAATGTAGTTTATTTAGCATTTATTAAATTCTTTTGAAATAAATATAAATTCAGAATTTATTTGTTTGATGTAAAGTTTCTTATACTTTTGTACTGGACTTATTTACTAGAGATATTGTATTTTTCTAATTATAGATGTTTTGAGGCATGATTGTAGATGGTTTTACATGAAACCCACTATTATAAGTTAATTAAATCAGAATTTAAGTGTTGGTGTTACTTAGGAACAAGTAACCTTTAATTTTGGGGGATTTTGATGTTTGGAAGAGTTAGCTAGTATTTCCTAATGATTTACACATTTTTTTTATGAATTTCACTTTAAGAAAAGTATTTTTATGTGAATTTTGTAGGTACAACAAGTAATTGAAGCGAGGAAACCAAGAAAAGACTTAGAGCATATAGGAGCAAAGTGGCACTAGCTTCTAAGTGCCAGACCATTGAACGCCTAAGCATCAGTCCCTGCCTTCCCAACTTGAGCAGTTGGCTCTTAAGCACCAACCATTGGGCACCTAGGCACCGTGACACTGGCTCCTAGGTGCTGAACCATTGGACACCTAAGCGCCTATCCATTCTTCAGCAAACAGTGAGCATGATATCGAGGTGGCAGCACCTAGGCACGAAGGCGCCAGCAGCTAATTTGGGCAGTTAATACAATTCAAATGATTAGTTGTGGTGGATCATGTGATGAAGGAGGAGAGCCATGGATGCTAAGTATTCAAGCCTATAAACAGGCATGTATTGCAGGCAAATGGAGGATTGATGTTGGCTAGTCACTTAGAGGATTTCTCTTTTTGGAGAGCCATAGTTCTTCTTCTAAGTGTTGAGGGAGTGATGTTCTTCCAGGCATAAGTTGAGGAATCAGGAAGAGTGCTAATTGGAGTCATCTTTGGTCACTGTAAAGAAGAAAGAGCTAAGTATTATTGTGTTATTTCTTGTGTATTTTTGTAGTAATTAAGTATTAGTGGATTTCTCTTTTGTTCGATGAAATTGTTTGGTGATTTCAACATGCTTCTTGGGTAAACTTTTAACACTTCCTTATGATGATTAAGTAGGCTGATTGGAATGTAAATTTCTTGGTAATTTCTATTATTTTAAATGGTTATAATTAACCTTAAAATCTTAATTTAATTTTTATTCTGTTCAAATAAATTGTAAAATATATTGCGAACCATAAGTGTTGGAAAAGTCTACGGTAGAATCAACTAGGTTAATCACATTAACCTATGGGGCGTAAGGATATTCCTTGTAGGGAGGTGCAAATGTTAGGGAAATATGCTTTGATGGGTTGTTTATAGGATTTATGGGTATAAATTCATTTCTAACCAAGCTTCTTTATTCACTCAAAAGAGGAAAAAGAAGACTATGACTCTTTTTTATCACTAGTCTTTTAGTACTTCCAACTTTAAGATCCACATAATTCAATCAACTCATTACAAGGTATATCGACTATTTCCATATAAAATTGATGATTTAGGACTACTTTTATAGAACTTAAACTTTTCATTTGTTTGTAATACTTTAGGATTGCTTGTTGGACTCTGAAAAAAACTCAAATTATAAGCTAGAACTAAAACTAGTAAGCTACAACTTTTCATAACACAAGGATTACCTCGTTCCATGTGAGATCGACAATCCAGACTCTAACATCCAATACTACTAATACGGCGTGTGCACTTGCATGAGTTCCCAATGTGTTGTTGCACCTGGAAGTGGTATCAAATGCCAACAAGAAATATGTCGTAACCATGCAAGATGTAGAAATTAAACATCTAAGTATACATACCATTTTTTTATTCAGATTCATTCGATGATCGAGATCTTGAACAACTTAAAATTTCTTCCTCAACATCGTCATCATTTTCATCCACATGACTTCTTCATGAAGCCTCGTGGTATCCTCTAGGGGTAACCCCTCATCAAATGAGCTGAGTTGAATATGAAAATTAGACATAACTAGCTCTTAGTAAATATGTTTAATAACATTGTGCATTTTAATAATTTTCATGGCCTAATCTTCAATACAACATCTTAATCAAGTTTATCCCATGCTCGACCAGAATATTGAACATAATAAACTTAACTATCCTGATGTGGTAGAATAAATGGGTCATACTTGTATATGTTATGTTCATTTTAACTTCTTTAATATCATATAGGTATAATGTTCGTGTTCCTAGATTAAGAACAGGATCAAACTACTCATAGTTGAATATGTAGACACTATGTTCAACATAGCCATGAACTATTTCATTTAGTATAGCATAATAGTTGATCTCGTTATTTGAGTATGTGTTTCCTCTAACACAAACACCACAATTATAAGCTTTTTTTCCTTCACATCAAGTGTAAAAATTTGTAATCATTCATTTTGAATATGTGTCATGCCTTGACACTTAGATTAGACCCCCAAGCAAGATCTAATAAGCCCTGGTTTGTAATGTTGTTGCATCTATCATGAACCTAGTAGAAATTCCAAAGAATAATTAGTTTTACTTTGTTACAACTACAAGGTATGCTGGCGAAATAAAAAGTCACCCCAACGTACATGTAATTTGAACCACTTTAGGAATTCTTCTTCGATCTTCTTGCTTATGAGAGAGTCATTCTCTATGTTCAAGCTCTTGATAAATAACAAATGGACATCAAAGTGATTTATGTAAGAGTTTACTGGTATAACATTCAGGATAATAACTTAGAAAATTTTTTAATAAATTTAATCTTACGGTATTAATGGTTGTACTTTATTGGAGTTCAGTAGAACATGCAAAGAAGTAGCTTGAAGCTCTCTATCGTTTAGGTAGAGCATTTCATTCTTACCTAAAGGTTCACCACATATCTGGAATACTGATAATTCTATTTGCAAAGGCATCTTACCAACAGTTTCATGTATCTGTTGCCTTTGATCGAAGTAATAAGAACATAAAGTAATTATTTCCTTTAATAGGTATGCCTCACATATCCAAACCTACGAAAGTGCTTTATTATTAACACTCTTTTACATTTTATTCAGAAATCTGCAAAGTTTAGTCTTTCTTAAAAAAAAAAGATGATATTTCACACTAAACTAAAGATATAACTCTTAAAGGGATACATCCACCTATACTAGACTGGTCCCCCCAATATAGCCTCATGACACAAGTGAATCCTTTGAGTCAAAAAACCTAGGAGGAAATATTCGTTCAAGCTTGCATAGTAATAACGGAATACTCACGTCAAGTCTTTTCGGAGAATGAATATCCAAAGTGCTTGCGCAAAAATCCTTGAATAATGTACTAATTTTGATCAAAGGATCGAGTACGGCTTTGGCAAAACATTGAATGCAGTAGGTAATAAGCACTGTATGAAAATACGGCAATTGTGAATCTTCATGCCAAATATTTTCCCGCCCCCAAATGAACACGTCGACTTATGTTAGAGGCACAACTGTTTGGAAACTTTAAGGAATTCAACCACTCAAAGATTTCTTTTCGTTGATCCGATGAGAGACAATATGTGGTTTTTGGCTTAATTACTTTATACGCATTTGTCTCTTGCAGTTCTAACCCCATCCTCTTGCAATAATCTTTCAGATCCACTCTTGCTTTAACGTTGTCCTTTGTTTTCCCTTGATATCCAGAATAGTATTAAATATATTATCAGAAAAACATTTATCAGTATGCATAACATCTAGATTATGCCTAACTAGATTGGTTTTCCAATATGAAAGATCCCAAAAAATACACTATATCATCCAATTATGTGTAGCGTCATAATGTGGAAGACAACTTGAGGCAAATTATGACCTCTCAGTGATCTTAGGAACTTCATTGATCATCTGCAATATATCGCTTCCACTAATCCTAGGGGTGGACTTAATCTTTTAACTCTATTTCTGAAAAATGCATCTTTATTCCTCTAACTTGGGTGATCGCGTGCTAAGAACCTCCGGTGACAATCTTTCATGCTTCAAGTGAATGCTTTAGAAATGTTCAAGCAGTAAGACCGTGCCAATTTCCCCACTGTGATTCAATCAGATAGCATCCCATAAACCAACAAAATCAATGATGGTCTAGATCAAACCAGAAAATTTTTCATCTATGCTTCAAATGAATGATTTAAGCATGTCCATGTAGTAGGGACATGTCAATTTCATCGTTGTGCATCATCCAGATAGCATCTCATAAGCTAAAAAAATCAATGATCTTTCACATAAGAGCAACTCTGAGCTAAAATTTTTGTTTGTTGTAATATCATAAGTCAACTCTTTGGTTTACCACAATACCTGTAGTTCATCTATAAGAAGTTGTAAGAACGAGTCAATTTTAAACTTTGGACTATGTAGACCTGGTATGAACAATGTTAGAAATAAAAATGACACAGTTATACATATATCATGGGAGAACATGATAATAACTGACCAAAAAGAATAGGGTGTTGCAGCATGACAGAAAGTTGTGAACCCATTTACATATAAGCTAAGACAAACGTTGCATGGTTCTACTGCAAAATCAGAATAACTGTGGTCGATGTGTTTCCAAGCTTCACTAGCTGAGGGATGAGTCATTTTATTAGTACTAACTGATCTGGTATTATGCCATGTCATGTGGGGAGCTGTGCGCATAGAAGAAAATAGTTGTTAGAGTCGTGGAATGTAAGGAAAATAAAATAGAAGTTTGAAAGGAATATTCCTCTGATTTGCACTCTTTCTCCCCTTTGGTATGAACCTATCAGCACCGCAAAATCTCTATTTTTATCTCTTGTGCATTCTCCATGTAATATAATATATTGTTGTTGACAAAGTAATCTATCTATTCAGATAGTAGCCCCAACTTTGCCACTAATATTTTAGTTCTATACAAATCTTATAGAACTAAATTACCATCAGAGTTTATTCCCTTTAATAAAGTTTCTACCTGATTAAAGCATTCCTTGGGCATGTTAAAATCAGATTTAATATTCAACATTTCTAGAGCAACTATCATCTCTATGTACGAAGTGCATCCTTCCCACAGCGGTTGTTGGAAAAGATTTAATAGTACATAGAATTTTTGTGCTTCGATGTTCAGTTCCTGGTCATCATCATACGCATTCCCAACAAAATAAGTCATGCTCGTGTCATCAATTATTTCCTCATACATGCTAGAATCATAAACAAATGGTGGGGCATAACATTATGAGGCTCCCGCATGACCTTATTGAACATCTGGTTCAAATTCACTATGTGAAGTTCAATACTAATAATCAGTTTTATAACCCCTGCACTCTATGTCTAACTTCACTTCATTAGGTGTCAGGTATGCTTAATTCTTGTCTGCGCACATGAGCATTGGAACCTACCTTCTAAAAGGTAAATGGGCAGTTGTGATGCCACATGGATGAGCTCTTCAACAACAGCAATAAACTCGTTAGTTAATCCTTTTCTTCGTTGATATAATTTGTTATACATCCACGGTCTAACGCTTCGAATATTCATTTGTACCATAAATGTAGCTCTATAGATTAGTGCACAAACACATTACACATTCTATTTAAAACATTAGGTCACCTACACATCATTACTGAAACTCATAAACCACAAACCCAGATAAGCAACCAATTAACTCATTTAACACCCAAAATAACATATCAACCCACCATTACAGTATTAAATTACTACACCATTATCTTACCTTTAACTAAATAAAAATCAACACTAGCCTAACCTCACCCAAAACTTAGATATCACAAATTTCTTATGTGTTTACATATCTCACACCTAAATTTTCATATTTATATACATAGCCCAAATTTCTTATGTAATTACATGTCTCACACTTAAATTTTCATATTTAATGGCACAAGTTTCTTATGTATTTACACATCTCACTCCTAAATTTTCATATTTACATATATAGCACAAAATTTATTTTTTATTTACATGTCTCACACCTAAATTTCATATTTACATACATAACACAAATTTCTTATGCATTCCCATCTCACACCTAAATTTCATATTTACATACATAACACAAATTTCTCATGCATTCACATCTCACACCTAAATTGCATATTTACATACATATATAGCACAAATTTCTTATGGATTGACATATCTCACACCTAAACATTCATATTTACATCATAGCATAAATTTCATATGGAGATACATATCTCAGCTAAATTTTAATATTTACATATATTAAATAAATTTCTTATGTATTTACATATCTCACACCTAGATTTTCATATTTACATACATAGCAAAAAATTTCTTATGCATTCAAATATCTCAAACCTAAATTTCATATTTACCAACATAACACAAATTTCTTATGAATTTACATATCTCACACCTAGATTTTAATATTTACATAGCAAAAATTTCTTATGCATTCAAATATCTCAAATCTAAATTTCATATTACAAACATACCACAATTTTCTTCTGCATTTACATATCTCATACCAAAATTTTCAAACATAGCACAAAATTCTTATGTATTTACATATCTCATATATAAACTTAGGTAAAACCATGAAATTCATATGTATTGCATACCTAAAAAAGGAATACGAGAAAAACTTAAGCACAACCTATGAATTTTTAGATTTGACACCTATGCAAGGGAAAAAAAGGATGAAAACCAATGCTTAGAAGCTTTGAAGAAGATTTCTCACATTGGACGGGGTTGGAGCAATAAATCGAAGCTAGATTCACTGGAGAAGCTACAAAGGCGTCGAAACCAAGCCGAAGGAGGAGGACGTGAAATAGAGTTGTTGTTCTTGGCTCGCGATCATTTCTGGCTTTTTCTTGGTAGGGTGAATTCCTGAATAAATTAGGATCCAACATCAATAATGAAAAGTTCTTCTATAGCATAAATAAGTATATTGAGCTACAACTTTTCCCTATCCAAGATTTAGGCTTTGTTTAGGGTGGCTGTAACTTTTTAAAGAAAAAGTTACTGATCAAAAAGCTTCAATGGCAATTATAGTTTGTGTTTTTTTTTTTTTTCCAAAAAGTCAAACAGTAGTTTTCTATTAGCCATAGCACTTAGCCAAATCCGATGGCAAAATGTAGCTTTCAGCTGCAGATCTTTGAAAAAACAGGAAAAATACTGTTTTATCAAACAGAAAAAATAACATTATGGTTCGGCAATGTCTCACCAAAATCCACCTTGGTGTTGTGTGCACATAAATAAACATGAATGTATGTAGTTAGTAATGAAGCACTCAAGCACAAGCCCAAAAAACAAAAGAAAACACTCCAACTATGAACCTCCATTTCTTTCTAACCAATAAGAAATTCAATTGAAATATGTTAACATTAATGCTCAAATTTTGGATAATTCCACAAAAGCTACAACTTCTATAAACATTCAAAAAAACAAGATAAGTTATAAATATCATAAATTATGATGGGGTTAAAAATCTAATTGCTAACATTAAAATATACAAGAAATTGAATGTTTCTAGAAAATGCATTTGAAATTCATGTATCTTGGCTTATAATAAATGATCACACATGTATGTATGAAAGTCAATATTTGTACATGAATTTCAATAGTCATTTTTTTTTACTTTATTAATTACATGAAGAAAATTCAATATTATTGTATTTAAAAATTTTCATAAGCTAGGTGTCACTTATATGGCTATAAAAGTATAAATAGACGATTTTAAACTCTCAAATGAAGCATATCCAAGTATTTGGACTAGGGTGTCAAAATGTGACCCAATAATCAACCTGAACTCGACTCAAAAAATTCAACTTCAGGTTGATCAAAATATTTTTTTTGTTTGATTCATGTAAGGATTCCTAACTCGTTTGGATTCAATTTTGGTTGTCATGTCAATCCAAAATCGATCCTAACACGGAATTGACACGAATTCGACCCGCCAACCTAAGATTGACCCGAAATTGACTCAGAATGAACAAAACTACAATATATGTTTTATTTTATGATTAATAGGTTATGAGGGTCAGGATCTAATCGGTGTATTGAATGCAGGTCGGGTTCATGTTAGATTTTTTTGGGCATTTAATATTCAAGTTTTGTTCAAGTCGAGCATTTTGGGGCAGGATCAATTTTAGATCTAAGTTCAAATTTGATTTTAAGAAGCCGCCGTTCTACATACCAGATTTGATACATCTAATTTCAACATGAATGTAATTTCTTTTATATCGACTGTATTATTATTCTTTCTTCTATCCCAATGCCCCCAATAAAAATTATTCTCTAACTTGAGTGAAAACTTTCAAAAGGGCAGACTTAGGATGATTGAATGATATATATTTATATACATTTATGTCCAAACTATTAATGATCAACAAATATTGCTCTGGCGCTGAAAAATTAAAGAAATCACTTTTTTTTTTAAATTATTATGCTAATATTAGATTAATAAAATAAAAAATAAACACTATTAGGCTAATGCATGTGGTGCCTTGATGTATTTTATGCAGAATAAATAGACATTGTATAGGATAGTATTTTGCAATATTAAAGCAAAACGAATCGTGCCTTAATTTTTTGTGCTTTTTTGTCTGACTTGTGATAGAAATTTTAAAGCTCGAATCATATCAAAATCCAACTAGAAATTGAAATAAAGTATGGTAAAGCAAAAACAGAATAGAAATGGTAGCTTCTTCGATAGGGAAAATTATTCGGTACAGACAACGTACGCAGCGCTGCGTACGGAATCTCTCGAATAACCACATGATAACTTCCGCGATAATGTATTTTAGGATTACCGGGAGGTTATTAGCAGGTTATTGCATTATTATTCCGAATAATCAGTGAATAACCTCCTAATAATGCTCCAATAACCTCTGCGGTTTCATTTTATACTTTTTATCTATTATCCGGGGTATTATGAGGTTATAGAGATGTTATTGCTCAAATAACTCTGCAATAACTTCCTAATAACCTGTCAATAACCCCCACAGTTTCATTTTAATAATATTCACGGGTTATTAGGTGGTTATTCTGGGGTTATTTGAGGATTTCATACGCAGCGCTACGTACGTTGTCCGTATGAAATAATTCTCCCTTCGATAGGCCGTGTGTGGTTTGCAACAATGGGGTAGAAGCAATTAGCCAAACCAAAGGTAACCCTCTAAAGCGTTCCCTGGAACTTGCACAGGCCTCTCGGCTATCTTATCGAAATAAAGATAAAAGTTAAAAAAGTATATATATATAAATATAAATATATATATATATATATATATATATATATATATATATATATATATATATATATATATATATATATATATGTATAGATATATTGTTGAAAGGAGTAAATACAAGAAAGATTTACATATATATCATTTAATTTCTATCTATTAACAAATCTAATACTTATACTTATAATTTTTTTTTACGAATATCATTTTAATAGTATTTTTTATGTGATATGAAAATTTGAATTGATAAAAATGTAAAAAAGTAAAATTTAAGTGTTCGATGTACAATTAGATAGAAAATTGGGGATGCTTGTAATGTATAAAAATTGGGTGGCATGGATGTAAAAACCCTAAAAGAAAAGGTAACAGTGAAAGTGTAAGAAATTTAGAGTGAGTGTGAGAGAGAGAGTGAGAGAGAGAGAGAGAGAGAGAGAGAGAGAGAGAGAGAGAGAGAGAGACGGAGACAGCAGCAAGCGTGATTAGCTGCTTTTGCTTTTCCCTTAATATGCTCTGACCTGCCCTCCTTTCCTTTATTTCATTTACATATTTCAATCGATATTTAATCCACCTCCATCCCCCTCCTTCGCCGGCCATATACTCTCCTTCCTCCGTTCATCCCCATAAGCCCATTGGCGCTCTTATCGTCATTTTTCCATTTATATCAAACACTGGAAAGTACTTCAATAACTTGCACGTGAGGCACGACGACTGGCCGTGACCACTCGGAGTTCAAAACAGCAGTTAGGGCTGTCAACTCAGCTCGACAATAGACGAGCAGAATTGTGAGTCAAATTTTTTTATGGAATTTTTTTGAGTTAATTTTGAGTCGATATTAACTCGACTTAAAATTGAATTGTTAACTTTTGATTGTGAATTTAGTGAATTTACCTCAAAAAATATTAATTGCTGTGAAACTGATTTAAATTTTAGTTCGAATTAATATTGAATCAAAATACACTAGCCGAGTTAAGAGTAAAAATTTTGGATTGAACTTTTAGGAGCAGCTTAGTAGAATCAACCTAACCACGGCCATGAGAACAGAAATCGGAAACTGTGCGCAGCCACCTCCGGCAGCCGGATTCCCAAGCCGACCGTCCACCACTTGTGACCGCCATCCCAACGAACCCGTCATTGGACTGTGCGCCTCTTGTCTTCGGGAACGCCTTGAAGCCGTAGCCAAAGCCACCGCCGCCGCTGCCCCGCTCAACTCTGCCGCCTCCGGGCTTAAGTCCATCCTCTACCTCTCATCTAGCGTGCAAACATCCAATGCAAACTTCGATCTACACTCTTCCTCATCCGGCCAGCCGGAGCTCCGCCGCAGCAAGTCGTTTTCTGTCTCTCAAATCCCCGGCTTCGCCGCTGCGTGCGAGCCCCGACGCAAGTCATGCGATGTCCGAGCTAGGAACACACTGCTGTCCCTCTTCCATCAGGACGACAGGAATCATCCGGCCGTAGAGATCGTCGATGAATGCCCTAACTTTCGCGTACCTGAAGTAAAGAGGCGACAGGACAGTGATGATATTATGTCTGCTGCCGACGACATGAACGAAGGTAGTGAGGCTGCGGCGGCCAATTTGAAGCCGATAAAGGACCACATTGACAATGACTCGCGAGTGGAGAAGATTTCACCAAAAGACGCCAAGGAATTCGCCGGAAGCTTCTGGCTCGCCGCTTCCGTCTTCAGCAAGAAACTTCAAAAGTGGAGAAAGCAGAAGGTCCATAAGCAGACGCCCTCTGCAATGCCGCCGGAGAGAACCGGAAGATGCTCGCAACGAGATAGCGACACGCAGTCGGAAATTGCTATAGATGCGTTCGGCCGGAGATCCTGCGACATTAACCCTAGATTTTCGCTCGATGGGAGCCGGTTTTCATTTGAGGAACCATGGTATTCCTGGGACGAGCCTAGGGCTTCTTGGGATGGTCATCTCGTCGGCGGCCGCGGAGGGCGCTCACTTCTCCCTCGCCTCCCCCCAATGCTCGCCGTCGCGGAGGATTCTCCTTCTCCTGCCGTGCAGCGCTTCGACGATTTGATTCCAGTTGAAGAAGATGTAGTGATTCCTGGCGGATCCTCGCAGACGAGGGATTACTATGAGGGCCCTTCTTCCTGCGGGCGACAGAGCCTACAACGCTCCAATTCTACCAGAAAGCAATCCTTTGAGTTTAATTTGCAGATCCCGGCAGCCAATCCCAAAGGATCAACCACGGTGAGCGCCGAACTGGTGCAGCCCTACCGCGGCGGAAAGCATGAACGAGATTCTCGAGAGTGGAGCTCGAATTCTCTGAGAGATGAATATTCGGAGAACATCGAATTGTCTTTCAGACATCAATCAAAGGTGCCGCCGGCGAAGAAGTCCCGTCGCTTGAGCAAAGCCTGGAGTTTTTTGGGATTCATTCACCGTCGTGTAGGAAATAGCAGTGCCAGAGGGAGTGGAGTGGAGAGTTCCTTATCGGAGACATGGCCGGAGCTGGGAGCTGATGAGTACAATCGAAGGATTTGCAGAAGCAATAGCAGTTTGAGCTCGCTGAGTTCGTTTAACGGAAATGGTGGATTCGGAAGTTGGAGGGGGAATGGATTAGAGAGTAATGGAAACAGGAAGAAGAAGAAGAAGAAAAGGGAGGAAGTTGTGCTGGAAAGGAATCACAGTTCGAGGTATTCTCCAAGCCATGTTAATAATGGCTTGCTGAGATTTTACTTTCCGGCCATGAAAGGTAGTAGGAGAAGCAAGTATAGCAGTCCTCATTCCATAAGAGGGAGCATGCTAAGATTGTATTGAAGTTCGAGAGTCATTATCTGCTTCCTCAGATTAATGTTTCTGTCCGGACTCTCATGCATATTTCTGTTTATGTTTCTTTCTATTCATGGATGGAATGGATTTTAAAATTTGCATTTTGGGTATCTAACGGCTCTCTGGTTCTGAACTGTATATGTTCATTTTTATATCGTAATTAAACGCATGAATGGAATATCATAAGCTACTAACGTAAATGAGAAACAAACGACAGACCCATTTATATATATATATATATATATAAACTTTAAGTACTAAATACTTGGCAATGTTTTAAAAATGATAACGTCAATAAGCGTTCTAGTGTTTAACCATTAATCAAGAAAAACTGAATGATAATGGTGTAGTGGTAAGGGGATAGGCGATAATTTTGCCTTAACTAGAGGTCGATGGGAAAATATCATGCAAGTCGCTATTTAAGATGATAGAGAAATAAACTTTGCTCGGTGCAAGCTTTGATCCAAGTAATAAATTTCATGGGAAAGTCTATAGCCATTATTATGACATATATGAAATGTCTTTAAACTTGCTTATCAAAAGTTTTCTCAAGTCTATGTTGTCATAAAAAGCTTGGCACAACTTGAGTTAAAACCATGAAGCAATTCATTTGCTTGAACAATATTATCAACAATATCCTTACTATACCCGAAAGCATCTTGAGAAGAATGTATAAGCATAGAACATGCTTGATTCTTTCTACTACAAGTTTTGCAATCACATTGTAGATAGTGATATAGAGAGAATTGAGTCTATAATCATTATATTTTCTTAACATGGGTGATTTTGGGAATTAGGTTAAAAAAGGTGCGCTTGATCTTGTTTGGAAGAGAAGCGATGATAAGTCAAAATCTTATGGCAATGAGGCAATCGAACTCAATGATTTCCCAACAACCTTTGAAGAACTTAGAATAAAAGACACCCAACCCCAAACATTTCTCAGATGAAATTCGAGGAAGGCTTTTTTAATGTCATGATCAGAGAAATCTGTTATAAGAGAGTTCAAATCCGTGAAGGTGAGTGTATTGCCAATGAGGGTAAGAGGGGGAAATGAGAAGGGAAAATTAAGGTAGTTGAGAAGCTTTGAAAAGTATTTGATGGTTGCAGTACACTATTGATTGATAAGAAAAACAACATCGGAATATATATATATATATATATATATATATATATATATATATATATATATATATATATATATATATATATATATATATTAGTATTTTCTAGATGTTCTACAATTGATCCTTTGATAAAGAAATTTCAACTCATCGTCCCCTTTTGTTAACCAAACACATTTTTCCATTAACTTTATTTATTTTGTTTCACATGATAAAACATTTGAAAGATTATTTTGAGGAGCTAAAATGAACACTTCGTAAAAAGGATTGAGCTAAAAAATAGGAGTGGTTTTAAGATTAAAAATGAAATTCATAATGTAATTGGTAGAACACCATTGTACTTTCTGAGGGGCAAGCTTAACATTATTTAATCATTTGCATAGAGTGAAGAAAGAGACACCTCTAATGGAGAAGATCCAAGCCTTTTTGATAATATTATTGAAGTAAAAAAAGAACTCTAAAAATTCTTGTAAAGGAACCTATATTTAGGAGAGAAGATATTTCTATTGTATTGAATTAATAAGTCACTTTTAAAATCTCTAACATCCAACACAACAAGATTGGGGCAAAACATAGGAAATTAATTGTGAGATGGAGAGCCCCTACCCTTTGTTCTTCCTTTTTAGCTCAGTTAAAAAGGGGTATAGAAGAGGAAGTGGGTAGGAAGGTAATAGGGTTGAGACTAAGAAAGTTATTGGGCTATAAAATTCCATATGGGAGGAAGGAGTCAATCCTGGAGGTCGAGTGTTTTTATGTGGAATGGGGAAGGGAGGGGGGTTTTAGGATCTCTTTTTGGAAGAAATTAGGGGGAGAGGAAGTATTATGAGAGGGATGGGCAGCAACAGTAAGGCCTGAGGTAGCGATGGGCTGGGAGTTAATGGTGATGAAAGAGAAATGGAAGGGAGATTGACAATAGAGAAATAGGGGGCTGCTCTAAGGTGGCTTCAACTTTTTGAGTGATGATTTTATTCAATTCTAATGAGACTTCTTCCTCTATGGAACGGAAGAAAAGGAGGGGCTGGAACGGAAGAGATTTAGAGCATGAAGAATTATTGTGAGTAAAATTATTGCAATGCTTACAAAGATTTTGTTTCCATTTGTATAAAACAAGTTCTTTGATATCATAATCATTGACATCTATGTTGACCTCATTTTTGGTGACGTCTAGTTTGTCTTTCTTAGAGCCTAAGATCTAGCTATAGACTTTTCTGTTGACTATCCTAGATGATTAGTGATGGAACCCTACCCCATTAGAAATTCTAAGCACTTCTTTGCTCCTCTTGGAGTTCTACATGTTTGGTCCTAACCTCTAGCACTTAGTAGGTGGGAGCTAGATATAAGGGAACTCAAAATGAGTCCCCATAACATGGTCAAGCCTTAGGGTTAACCATGGGTGGAGTGGCCTTGGTCAGACTTGCACACACACACAACCCTGCACAATTCCACTCACAACCTAAACTTTAAAGTCTAAACCAAACATGCTCAACCTTGTTCCTACTTCTTTTGGAAACTCGTGTGGGTGGTCCCCCAAACCCTTAGCCCTAGGCTAGAGTTTGGTTGAGACCATGGAGGATCAAAAATGGGATTTTCCTTGGTCCATTGCTCAAATAGGAGTAATTCCATGATCAACATTCTCATTTGACCCCAATTTTACTAAAACCCCAAATTTGACCTCTTAGCCCCAAACTTTCACCAAAATACTCCTACACCCTACATTTTACCAAAATTCCTAAAATTGGCCAAATTCGCAATTCTCTCCAAAAATCATTTCAGATCATTTTCAACCACTCAAATTGCCCAAAATATCTCATCTCAAAATACCCAAAATTACCAAAATGCCCTTCATACCAAAAAATTCCCACAATCTCCAAAAACACTCCAAATATTCCCAAAATCAATTCAAACCACTCCACTAAGCCCAATTTGACCAAATTGACCAATTTTGACGAAAATCCCAAAATTGCCCTTAAAGGCCCAAAATGCCCAAATCACCTTAAATTTCCACCAAATTGACCCTAATCTCACCCAATTTCAATTCAAAATCAAAATTCATCATGTCTAATCTCAATTAAAACCAATTCCAAGTCCAATAGAACCTAATCTCAAATCGAATTCCAAGTATAATCCCAAAATCCCTAATTTTACCCTAAAATCCAAATGTCACAAAATTGAGCTTCCTAACTCTACAATTTCTACCCAACTGATATCCAAAACTCTTCATAAAAATCTCTTGAACTAATTTGAACCATCAATCGAACCAAATCTAAGCCCTAGCCCAATCTAAACCCAAGTCTAGCCCAAATTCCCCAAATTGATCCAAATTCAAAATCCCATTAAATTTAACCTCCTAATCAATTCAGAATCACCCAATTCCTTTTCTAAACTTCTAATGATAATCATCCACATCAAATTGATCAATCAATTGACCTAAATATTAGCCCAAACCCAACCTAGACCCGAGTTCAAACTAAAAGCCCAATTTTGAACCCAAACCCTAATCTTAACCAAACCCATTTAAATTGAGCAAACCATGGTCGCCACATCCAACTTTTGAGCCCTAGGAACAAGGCTAGATTTACCTAGCCCAACCTAGTTGAGCCATGGACCAAGGGTCCCTTCAAATAAGGAATTTCTTCCCTTAAGTGGCTAAACCAAGGAATATCTTCGCCACCAACCCTCAAGACACCCAAACCATCACCACTAAACTCCCCCGGCTCACCTAACCACCGTAGCCACCAGCACTAGTCTGGCCGGCCAGCCTAGTCACCGGAAAACACCAAAACTGAGAGCCACCCTAAACCTTAAACCCAAAATTGGAACCCTTTGAGCTGGCTCACCCTCTTTGGCCACTTGTGCCTTTCTTTCCTCCTCCTAAGCAGCAGAGCTCACCCAGATTGAAGCGCTGGTGGCCACCCTTTCCCTATCTATTTAGCAACCACCTCCCACGGGCAAAGTATAAAGAGTGCACTAAATCTTGGGGAAACTCTGTCAAACTACTTCTAAAGCTTCTCCAAGATCTCCTGAGTTCAATCCCACTTCTCCCAGCCATCCATAGCCACTGTGTGAGGCCAATTTCTCGACCCAAAAATCTCCTAAAACCAAGACACTTTCTGTCACCCCATCTCACTCCACCAAACTCCAATTGACTTGTTTCTCACCTTCCCCAGACCAAACGAAGAAGCTTCACACTGAAAGCCCCATCTCCAGAGCCCTCTACACCATACTTCCACCTCAGCCTCTCCACATGTAGGAGGAAGTCTGACACAGCAATTCATCAGACCAAAGAAACACATCCAAGAGTTTGTTGGACTCCATTGAAGCTTCTGCAAGCATCTGATTGAAAACTCACATCTTAGACTAAGGTATACATCATTATTCCTCATTTGAGCTCTATTTGAGACTTTGTGAAGAGGAATAGTATTTCATACTTGATTAGCCATATAGATAGGTTTGCCTTGAGTAGATGAAGGTGTAGCAACAAACTTCATGTGATTTGGTTGAGTGTGGAGAGAGATCTTAGGGTTAGAAGGTAGGCGACTCTTGGGTTAAACTAGATGAAGATTAAGACGGAGGGTCGTCCGATCGCACATGTATCTAACGAACGGTGCTAGTGAAGTCAGATGAAAGAATAAGGCATAAAGCGCGAGCCGTTTGGTAGCTAACGTGGAAGGTAGCATCAAATCAGAGCATGTCACGTAGCAGTTCGAACCCGCAGTAGGTTGAGTTGGCGCTAACTGGATTAAGTAGGAAAATCCCCTATTTTTTATTTATTTTAATTCAGTAACTGACCCACAATTTTTTATTATGATATTTTAATTTGATTGCAACGAAGCCAAAAACTTGACCCCGCTATATTATATGTATAGAATTGTAATTGTTTATGTTGTGGATGCTTACGCAAGTATACGTATCGTATCGAAGTAATACGAGGCTCTAGTGGAGTCACGGTTATCGATCCCACGAGGGAAAGAGAAAATTAAATAACGACTAATTTTAAAATAATAATAATAATAATTTTAAAATAGTATACGAAAATTTGGAGTTCTAAATTTAAGCGCGATAAAGTAAACTAAGTATTCTAATCGAGTAACTTAACTAAGTAGAAAATTAATACGAATTGCGAGTGCGGGAAATAAAACTAATTGCTAAATAAGTCTTAACTATTCGAAAAAGTATCTTTCCCTTGTTTAGAAATTTAAATGATTGATGAATTTAAATAGATAATGTTAAGGTATTGTGACAAATAGGAGCATTCCTATTCTTTACCCTTTGGTCAGGGTGTAAAGAATATTGACTAATCCTATGTTTGATTGCGAATGCATGGCTAAGTCGAGAGGATACCGAGTGCCACTTCGGAGCTCCCACGTTCCCCTCGCTCGAGGGCTAACGTCTACACTTTAGCTCTCAAACAATAGGACCGAATTGAATATTTTAGTCCGTCACACTAAAATGCTCGATTCTACGCCCGATGATATTATTTCACTATTTATTTGCACCCTCCTTCCAAGGCTTTTGAATCCCCGAATATCAGATGTAATTTTTACTATAGTTGATAATCAACATATTTTAACAAATCAAATGGCCAGTTTGAAAAGTAAATTAAGTTTTAAGTAAAAATTATCACAATTTATTAATATATATAAAAGTATCTTTATTTTAATTTCATCAAGTCACTTAATTTCATAAACGAGGAGAAAGACTAAATAAACTACTCGAGAATGCATGGAAACTAAACTAAGCATGGATTTCATTTAAAGTTAAAAACAATAAATACAAATACTTATCCTAATTTATCCCCAAGCAGACTCCTCGCAGTTCCTTTCACTCTTCCTTCCAGTACAGCAAAACGCACTAAAAACTCACTAACTCACTCAAAAACTCTCTAAGACACAAAACTCCACTCTAAAGACACTTAGAACACAAAAGATTGGACTTAGAACACAAAGACGCACACTAAATGACACACTTAAAGACTTAATTTCGGCCTATATATAGAGGTGAGCAAAGGACCAAGAGGTGTGTAAGCATCCCTTCGAAAAGTGTCCGGGTACAATGTATCCGCACCATTTGAACTAGCTCGCCGTCGGCGACGAACTACCTCGTCGTCGGCGAGGCTTCGAAGATCTTCGAGCCGCTCTAGCTCGTTGTCGGCGGGCTCGGGCTCGTTGTCGGCGAGACGAGTTATAAATTCTTCGAATTTTCTTCTCGTAACCTCGCCGTCGGGGAGCTCGATCTCGCCGTCGGCGACTCGGCCTAAATTGCATGATTTTGCTCCAAATTCGCTCCTTTTTATGATTTTTGCTTTTATCACCTAAATTCTTCATTCCTACGATAAAATAAAGAAAATACCCTTCTTTAAAGTGCAATTTCATCAAAAATTGGTATGAATTTCTTAATAAATTTTTCGACGATCAAAATCCCCCAAACTTACTTATTACTTGTCCTCAAGTAATTTTAGTACTACATAAAAATAATGAGTTTTATAATAAGATTTTTCAATTTAAATAACTATGAATTAGATTAATTAATATCATAATATAGTTAAACAAAAAATAATTCATGTAATTTAATTAATCTTATAGAAATAAATTATTTAGTCATCAGGTCTAAGATTTCTAGCTTACTATTCATTTCAGGAATAACTATATTTAAAAGAATAACTACTTAAGATATTCATATGATAAAAAATTCAAGAAAATACTATTAGGTAAAATTCTAATCCATAAACATAAGTTTAGAAATATCTAAGTTTTTCCCTTTAGGTTAAATCAAATGAAGCCAATTTTTGATAAGGCATCTCCTCAAGCTTCTCCTCATTTTTCTTTTTTTTTTCTTTTTCTTTTTTCTTTTCTCTCTTCTTTTTTTTTTAATGAGGATTACTGTATCTTGAGAGCCTGTTAATAATTTTGAACTTCATTTTCATCTTCCTAAATTTGAAACTTAGGAATATTTCTTAGCTTATATATACTTCATAGTTTTTACTTCATTGATTTTCAATCTTTTCTTTTTCACTGAATACTTAAGAATTTTAATTTTAGAATATAGTTTTCCTTACTAAAAATAGTTTACTATATTCTTATTCCCTTTAACCAAATATTTTATTCTATTTAATTAATTAAAGTACTAGAAATATTTCATTTAACCTTTTATAATAATTAAATAAAATAATTCATATTAAATCGAATTGAAAAATTTCTTATAAAAATCATTTTTATAATAATTTGAAAATAGAAATTGAGAACAAGTTAATAACTAAATTTGTATTTTACTCTCCCCCAAACTTAAATTTTTATATCTATTCTAAATAATGAATAAGAAGGAAAGTAAATAAATCATACCTTTGAAGTTTAGGTATTTCTTATCTTTGAAATTTTTGCAGGCTTTTTCATTTTTCATTGAACCTGTACTCTTAGTATTCTCCATATATATATATAACAATTTAAAGAAAATGAAGGGATAAAACCTAAGATAAGTATTAAACACAACAATTAAAATAACTCTACACTACACATATGAATTACTAACATATTAAAAATAATTGAACTAACAGATTAACAATTTTAAAAACTTAAAACAATAAAAAATAAAATAAAAACATATTAAAGAAAACTAACATCCTAATTAACATAAAAACAAATGCAATTAACTAACACAAAAACAAAAACTAACTACTATAAAAATCCAAGCAAATTAATCTACCTAACATCCAATGTCTCAAAATAAAGTACTGAATATTACAAACATATACAGTCTTCAAAATAACTTACATCAAATAAATAAAATACATAAAGTCCTAATCTTCGACATCGAAGTCCCAAACTATATCATCCCCTCCTTGATCCGTAGGCTGCTGAGAAGGCGAAGCGGGGTGATGCGAGTGTGCACAGGGCATTGCGGAAAGACTACATCTAAATCTCCACTCCTATAACGACGTTCGGCTTCATAATATGCAATCTCGTATTACGAATGTCGGCTGGAGGTATTCACTATCATAATCATGTCTCCTCTCCAGATTATTAATCCTTTGATCAAAATAATCGAACCTTCTCCCCATGGTCTCTCCAACTGCTCAAAACTCCTCCTATGCGAGTCGATTCATTCATCGGATCTTGTAAGGTAGGAGTGGTAGGCTCGGGAGGTCCATAGCTAGTAGAGGGTATATCTCTACTTGATTGAGTAAAATAACTTCTTACTCCTGCTCTCCACCCTTCATGGGACTCATACTTCTTAATGTTAGCGAGTTGTAAGTGGTTTCATAGGTTCCACCCATTCTTCATCATCTCTAGCCTCAACTCGAGAAAGTTGGCGAGTGCGAAAATCAATCCAGGGATGGCCCCGATCCGGCTCCACTCTCATTTCGAGGAGTGGCCGGGATATTCGATAAATAACTCTCCCGATGTTGATGCTTCGTTATTACGAATGCGAAATTCAGAATTGCTCTATCTCGTGTTACCTCACTATGGTGATATGTGGGTAATAGAGTAGAACAAATAAAGTAATGCCAGGCTTTGGAGACTGCATTTAATTTGGAAAGAGGAAAATTCACTCTTTCTTGCTGCTTCATTTTCCATACTCCGGTCCCATCAGTGAGAAAGTTAATGACTTCCTCCAGTGGTCCTTCCATCGTTCCAAAAGTTTCATACTCGCTAAAGTGCGAGTCATGAACTTCATAGAACGCGTTAATTCTAGCGAGCATTGAAATCTACGAAAAACCCTCGTACCTTTACGAGTGCATCTTCGGCGGCGATCAAATTGGCATAAAATTCTTTCACCACTTCTACGGCTGCTCTATCATCGAACATAACGAAATTTTCCCGACCTCGTTCCTTTATAATCCGCTCTACTTCTCCTCCCGGATTTTTGAATACCGATCCATGATGCACTTTCTTCCTTGTATATTTTCGAAATATTTTGTCTGTGCTCGTGCATTGATGAATCGATTTTCGTCGAACTCTACTCGACGTTTTTGTCGTGGAGCCATTCGATCGATCTGTGAAAATCATAAAAATTTTCACCAAACTTAATAATAATACTAAGAAGGCTTCCTACAACATTTGTAAGCAATTTAAATCAAATTCCATGGATTTCCACCGAATATTTCTTCCACATTTTGATTTTTCCCAAAATTTGCAATGTGATGAAAATACATGATGAAAATAAAAAATTTTTGCATAGGAGTGAAGTTCTTACCAAGAGAAGATGAAATCCGGTGTTTTTGAGTGATGAAATCGCTTCAAATCCAAGATCTCTCGAAGCCCTAGGTCGGTTTTTACGAAAATTGGAGGTTGGGGATGATGAATAGTGTTTTTGACCGGTCAAATAAAGTGTTTTTCGTGACCTCGCTGTCAGCGAGATTTATCTCACCGTCGGCGAGCTAATATTTTTCAGAACCAAAAACTTTCGGGAAAAATCCGCTGTCGGCGAGAAATTCTTCGCTGTCAGATAGATCGATCTCGCTGTCGGCGGGATTTTTCTCGCCGTCGGCGAGATTCCAAAAATTTTAAATTTACGAAATTCGTCGCTCATTTTCGTCCTTGATTTGTCTTATATTATATTTCCGATCACATCATTTATTAATTTAATATGAAGATTAGCTACTTATACACGAAACAAATTCACACAACACAACAAATTAACTTTAATATTGAAATCCATGAGACATACAAACTAACATAATTTTTAGACTCTATAATCAAACTTGAAACTTCAATCCTTACTACTAATCAGCATCGTAAACCAATCCACGACACACTAAATGCTGATACAAAACTATGACGCATATCTCAACTAAGTTTGAGATATTCAAATGATCACTCCACACATAATAAATATCTAAATCAAATCAAATAACATAAACATACTATGGAAATCTTTACTACTACTCTTCAAGGTCAGAATCTTCATCTTCTCTGATATTTACGATATGACGATGATGCACTGAAATAAGTTATAGAAAGGCTCGAAGGGGAATTCGAAGCGATTCTTCGGTGATCCGACCCTTACGTTTCGGTAAATGAAGAAAGCTAGCTTCCAAGTGTCCGAGAATGATCGAAGTGTTCCTTCATCCTCCGATCGATGTGATCGAATAAATCGGATATATTGTCGATTAAATCTCTCACATTACGTAGTTCTTTCTCCATTCCATTAATTTTCTTCATAAGTAACTCCGTTTTATCTAAAATAGGCCTTCTTATAGGATGATTACGTGAAGCTCTATCGGAGATAAATGTAATGTCTTCATTATTGTCCAAAGTAGGGAACATATACGTAGGATCGAGCGGCTTCAAGGTAATGAGAACCTTTTCCCGAAGCTTCATAAGAAACACAGTACGGCGCATAATGCAAAAATAGTAGATGGGTGTCTTAGTCAGTGAGCCGACCCATGCACAATTAAACCCAATGCGAGACTTAACAATTATTGATCCCACATCAATAGGCGATCCGATTTGAATACAATAATTCAATATAGCGCATTCTTTCGAAACCTTGTTTACCCTCATAGTAGGTAACAATTTAGATGAGATGAAAAAGTGTCGATGCTTCGAGACGAGGATTCAAAAGTGATGTAGAGAAACTAACATACCCGTCTTCACGCATTTCCCGATCTTCGTTTCATCGGTCGGATATCGAAATATTTCATTTATATTATACCGAGAAGGCACAAAATTTGAATAGTGACATACGGGGTGTTTTCTATAGAGAATAACTCATTTACTCTTGATGGAGTAAACGTCACCCATCTTCCTCGGACGTAGATATTCCCATTGTTGATCGCATGTAAGTTAGAGTAGAACTCTTTCACAGCTGGAATAACAACGACGAGACGTAGTGTAACAGAATACCTCTCGGTGCCCTTTGCGCGATCATTTCTTCTATCTTCGTAGTGGAATTCTCTAATCCTCGATTGACGAATCCCCGTTCCTTGATAACTCTTTTCTTTACCAAAACCTTGTTGAAGATCCGTTGCGCTTCCGCACTCATAAATTTCCTCAGGTTAAACACTCCGGATTTAGAAGAATCTAAGAATTTGGAGGCCATTATGGTGAATGGAATGAATTCTAGTGAAGAAGGCGAGACTTAGAATGGTTTAAGAATGGTTTTTCACTAAGGATTTGGTGTTGAAATCGTCCAAATCAACATTTAAAGTATATATAACTCATTTTTATAACTTCTCGCTGTCGGCGGGAGGTTTCTCGTTGTCGGCGACTTAGTTATAAAAGCTGCCTTTCGGAGTTCTCGCTGTCGGCGGGCTCGTTTCTCGCTGTCAGCGAGCTTATAAATAAACTGAATTAGGCGCGAACCTCGCCGTCGGCGAGTATCGACCTCGCCGTCGGCGAGATTTCAAAATAAGGTCCAATTTCGCTCTAAATCGAATAATTTCTTTTCTCATCATAATGGTTCGAATATGTGACGATTCTTAATAAAAATTGAGTAGTAAAGTTTCGATAATATAAACTAATTATTAAGATACAATAAAAATAGATAACTAATATGGGTTGCCTCCCATAAAGCCCTCAGTTTAACGTCGTCGGCCGACCTAATTTCAATTATTAATCGAGTTGACTAAGCATTAAAACCTCTTTATAGTTAGGTCTTATACCTTCGAAATATGGTTTTAATCTATGTCCATTAACTTTAAATTTATGTCCAGGTTTTGTATCTTCGATTTCTATAGTTCCGTATGAAAATATTTGAGTTATGGTGAAAGGTCCTAACCATCGAGACTTCAATTTTCCGGGAAATAATTTCAATCTAGTATTATATAGCAAAACTTCTGTCCTTGTTCAAAATTTCTCCGATTAATCTTCAGATCATGCCATAATTTCATATTTTTTTTATAAATCCGATCATTATCATATGATTCATTTCTTAATTCTTCCAATTCATTTAATTGCGGCAATCTTTTGTCACTGACTTCCTTCATATTATAATTAAATTCTTTAATTGCCCAATATGCTTTATGTTACAATTCAACTTGGTAAGTGGCATGTTTTTCCATATATAAGCACTGTAAGAGTCATTCCGATCGGAGTTTTATAAGCGATCTATAAACCCATAATGCGATTGTACAGTACTTATAGACCGGTCGATCTATTTGGGTTTACTGATTTTTCTAAAATACGTTTAATCTCACGATTGGATACTTCAATTAATCCACTAGTCACGTGGATGATAAGCGATGGATATCTTATGAGTAATATTGTATTTTTCTACTAGTTTGTGAATGTATTTATTTCTAAAATGAGTTCCTCCGTCGGTGATAATCACTCTCGGCATTCCAAATCTAGTAAAAATATTTTTCATCGAAATTTTGAAACACTCTTAGCATCACACCTAGGTAAAGCTTGTGCCTCGATCCATTTGGAAACATAATCAACGATTATTAATATATATGAGTTTCCAAACGAAGGAATAAAAGGTCCCATAAAATCTAATCCCGAAACATCAAAAATTTCAACTTCTAATATAAAATTTAGAGGCATTTCGTTTCTTCTAGATATATTTCCTACTCTTTGACATTTATCACAAGTTTTAATATATCTGTATACATATCTAAATAGAGTAGGCCAGTAAAATCCAGATTGTAGAATCTTATAAGCAGTTTTATCGGTCCCAAAATGTCCTCCAAAATCGGAATCATGACATTTTTGAATAATTGGTTCGATTTCTTCATAAGGTACACATCTTCTAATAATTAAATCCTTACATTGCTTATATAAATATGGTTCATCCCAAAAATAGGTTTTCGTATCATGGATGAATTTTTTCTGTTGTTGCGAAAGTTAGCATAGGTGGTAAAATATTACTAACTATATAGTTTACTATATCGGCATACCATGGTATTTTCCACTCATTGATATTATATAGTTGTTCATCGGGAAAGCGTCATAATTTCATTTTCGATATCGGATAATTCATGATTTTCTAATCTTGATAAATGATCCGTAATTTGATTATCGGTTCCTTTCTTATTAACGATCTCGAAATCGAATTCTTGCATTAATAGCATCCATCTAATTAATCTTGGTTTGGAATCTTTCTTTTGCATTAAATATTTGATAGCAGAATGATCGGTATGCACGATACATTTTGTTCCAATCGGATAAGGTCTAAATTTATTAAAATCATATCTTGCCGCTAATAATTCTCTTTACGTAGCTTGTATAATTTATTTCGGCATCATTTAGAGTTTTACTTAGCATAGTATATAACTTTAAAAAAAAATTTATATCTTTGCCTAAGCTTGCTCCTACGGCATAATCACTAGCATCGCACATAAGCTCGAATGGTTTCTCCAGGTTAGGTGAAACTATTATAGGTGCTGTAATTAATTTTTCTTTTAAGAGTTCAAAAGCATTCGGGCATTCGATTGTAAATTCAAATTTCTTGTCCTTTTCGAGAAGTTGGCATAGAGGTTTAGTAATTTTTGAAAAATCTTTTATATAGCGTACGTAGAATCCAAGCATGTCCAAGAAAACTTCTTACCCCTTTTACCGTAGTTGGAGGCGGTAATTTATTTATAACTTGAATTTTTGCGAGGTCCACTTCCATGCCTTTTCGGAAATTTTATGCCCTAATACAATGCCGCAGACAACTATAAATTGACATTTCTTCCAATTTAGAACTAAATTTGTTTTCTCGCATACTTAATACTTTTTCGAGATGAGTTAAGCATGTGTCGAATGATGTTCCAAATACGGAGAAATCCTCCATAAATACTTTTATTCCATTGTCGATTAACTTACTAAATATAGACATCATACATCTACGGATTATTCTTTGGTGCATTACATAATCCAAAAGGCATTCTTCGAAAAGCAAAAGTTCCATAAGGATTAGTAAATGTAGTTTTTTCTTGATCCTCGGGAGCAATTTGTATTTGATGATAACAGGTGTATCCATCTAGAAAACAAAAATACTTATGTCAAATTGATCTATCTAACATACGGTGCTAGAAATGGTAAAGGGAAGTGATCTTTCCTGGTGGCGGTATTTAATTTCCTATAATCGATACATATACGCCGACCGAGTAACTTGTCTTATAGGAATAAGATCGTTATTTTCATTGACGAGTGACGGTCACTCCTCCCTTCTTAGGAACACGGTGAATTGGGCTTACCGAAGCACTTGTCGAAATAGAATATATAATACCATTATCTAACCATTTTAAAATTTCTTTCTTAGCTACTTTTTCATTATCGGGTTTAATCTCCTTTGGGGATCTCGCTTTAGGTTTATGTTCATCATCTAAAATAATTACATGCATACGGATTGAAGGACTAATTCCTTTAATATACTGCTAAAGTCCGACCAAAAGTTTTCTTATATTTTTTTAAAGTTTCTAAAAGTTTTTGTTCTTGAGATTCGTTTAATGCGAGATGAAATAATAGCTGGTAAAGTTGAAGAATTACCTAAATAAGCATATTTCGAATGATCGGGTAATATTTTTAGCTCGAAGTTCGGGAGGTTTAATAATTGATGGAACTATATTCTTGTCGGTGTTTTCGGTATT
The DNA here is from genome assembly GCA_022702705.1 of Papilionanthe hookeriana x Papilionanthe teres. NCBI lineage: Eukaryota > Viridiplantae > Streptophyta > Magnoliopsida > Asparagales > Orchidaceae > Papilionanthe > Papilionanthe hookeriana x Papilionanthe teres. The sequence continues at coordinate 18,151,184 of CM040423.1, forward strand.
ATCCAAAAATTCAAACCTTTCACGAATATAATCTAGTTCTTCATTATTATCTTCGATTAATTCGAGTGTTTTCTTTTTCTAAATTATCTTCATAATATTCCTTAAAATGTTCGCGTTGTAATTGTTCAAGTATTTCCATCTGAAAACATTCATCATCTTTTTCTAGCGCAGGATATTTCATTGATTTTGCAATATTAAAGGTAACTTTTTGGTCATTTACTCTCATAATTAATTCTCCTTTCTAAACATCAATCATAGCTTTTCCAATAGCTAAAAATGGTCTTCCTAAAATGATAGGAATTTCTTTATCTTCCTCACATATCTAAAACAATAAAATCTACTTGGGAAGATAAATTTATCCACCTTTACTTAACACATCTTCGATAACTCCCTTAGGATAGGTAACCAGAACGATTAGCTAATTGAAGGGTTGCTGAAGTAGGTGTAATTTTTCCTAATCCTAATCTCTTAAAAATCGATAGAGGCATTAGATTGATGCTTGCTCTAAGTCGCACAAAGCTTTTCCATAAAATTTTTCTCCTATAGCGCGGGGTATAGTGAAACTACCGGGATCTTTCAATTTTTCGGGAAGCTTCTTCGAATAATAGCACTACACTCTTCACTAAGTGCGACTTGTTTCATTATCGGTGAATTTTCTTTTCTTATTTAGAATATCTTTCATAAATTTTACATAATTTGGCATACGATCTAAAGCTTCGACAAAAGGTATATTGATTGTTAATTTGTTTAGTATTTCGAGGAATTTAGAAAATTGTTTATCTTTTTTATGATGAAGTTAGTCGTTGAGGAAATGGTGGTGGAGGTGTTTCGATGAAATTTTCATAGGTATTAAAGGATGTTCTAAGTTTGAATCTTGTTGAATTGTTTCCTTTTCAATTTCCACTTCCTCATTTTGGCTTTTAAGTTCTTTTTGAATTTGAGGTTTTAGTTCTTTTCCACTCCTTAGTTGTATTGCTTTAATTTGTTCTTTTCCTTGATCTTTAGGATTTATTTCCACATTACTAGGAAAAGTTCACGGTATTCTATTATTTAGCGCGATAGCAATATGTCCGAGTTGAGTATCGATATTTTTAATAGATGTTCCTTGAATTTGTAATTGATTTCCTTGAATTTGTAGTTGATTTCCTTGATTTTGTAGTTGATGACCCATATTAAAAATTAATTCATCCATAGATAATTTCTTATCTTTGAATTGTGGGTTATTGTTATTAAATCCAGGTGGGTAATTAGGTTTATAGTTTGGATTTGCTTGATTAGGTTGATTCATCCATTGTTGATTAGATGTGTTATTCCAATTAAAATTTGGAGGAGTTTTCCAGACTGAATTATAATAGTTTGAATAAGGGTTATTAGTTCTATTATTAATAGCATTTAAACTTTCATAATTAGATTGAGATTCTATGATTTGTCCAGATGAGTTTTCTTAAAGTAGGAGAATAGTTCATTCCAAAATGATCTAATTTCTTAGATATAGTAGCAATTTGAGAATAACATAGATATTGCATCGTTTTCATGAATGCTTGGCTATTTTTTTCGATTTACTCTATCATGAGGCCATTGGAAATTATTTGTTGCCATTTCTTCGATTAGTGCATAAGCTTCATCGAATGGTTTAGACATTAATGAACCTCCGATGACGACATCGATGATTGATCTTAAGCACTAATCCATTATAAAAGGTTTGAATAATCGGCTGATACGGTAGCGCATGATGTGGGCATTTCCTAAGAAGTTCCTTAAATCTCTCCCAAGATTCATATATTGATTCTCCATCTATCGACAAAAGAAGTTATATCATTTCTAAACTTAGCGAGTTTTAGATGGTGGAAAATATTTGGATAGAAATTTTTGTGATAATTCTCCCCAAGTTTTAATAGATCCAGAGTCTTAACGAATTCTACCACATTTTAGCCTTATCCCTTAATGAAAAAGGAAAAATTCTAAGTCTTATAGCATCGTCGAGATACTCCTTGATATTTAAAAGTAGCACAAAGTTCTAGAAAACTAGCAAGATGTAAGTTAGGATCTTCGATAGGTGAACCGCTAAATTGATTGTTTTGTACCATTTGGATAATTGCGAGGTTTAAGTTCGAATGAATTAGCGACTACATCGGGGTTTTGAATAGTTAAATGAATTTCATCGATGTAGGGTTGGCATAATCTCTTAATGGTCTTTGTTGGTTCATATTTTGAATTTCAGGAATATTTGCCATTTGTGTTAAATTTATAGTTTGTTTCTTTTGTTTTCTAATTCTTTTAATTGTATGCTCTAATTCAGAATCGTAAGGTATTAAATTTTCGTTTCCAAATTTACGCATACAATTTTAGAATAGATATTAATTAATTTATTATGATTATTTTAAAATAGTCCATTACTCTAGTAAATTTTTCTTACTTTCCCCGGCAACGGCGCCAAAAACTTGACCCACAATTTTTTATTATGATATTTTAATTTGATTGCAACGAAGCTAAAAACTTGACCCCGCTATATTATATGTATAGAATTGTAATTGTTTATGTTGTGGATGCTACGCAAGTATACGTATCGTATCAAGTAATACGGGGCTCCAGTGGAGTTACGGTTATCGATCCACGAGGAAAGAAAAATTAAATAACGACTAATTTTAAAATAATAATAATAATAATTTTAAAATAGTATACGAAAATTTGGAGTTCTAAATTTAAGCGCGATAAAGTAAACTAAATATTCTAATCGAGTAACTTAGCTAAGTAGAAAATTAATACGAATCGCAAGTGCGGAAATAAAACTAATTGCTAAATAAGTCTTAACTATTCGGAAAAAGTATCTTTCCCTTGTTTAGAAATTTAAATGATTGATGAATTTAAATAGATAATGTTAAGGTATTGTGACAAATAGGAGCATTCCTATTCTTTACCCTTTAGTCAGGGTGTAAAGAATATTGACTAATCCTATGTTTGATTATCGAATCGCGGTAAATTTTGGGAGGATACTGATTGCCACTTCAAAGCTCCACATTCCCCTCGCACTGAGGGCTAACATCTACACATCGGCTCTCAAACAATATGACCGAATTGAATATTTTAGTACGTCACACTAAAATGCTCGATTCTACGCCCGATGATATTATTTCCTATTTATTTGTACCCTCCTTCCAAGGCTTTTGAATTCCCGAATATCGGATGTAATTTTTACTATAGTTGATAATCGACATATTTTAACAAATCAAATGGCCGGTTTGAAAAGTAAATTAAGTTTTAAGTAAAAATTATCACAATTTATTAATATATATAAAAGTATCTTTATTTTAATTTCATCAAGTCACTTAATTTCATAAACAGGGAGAAAGAGAGAAAGACTAAATAAACTACTCAGAATGCATGGAAACTAAACTAAGCATGTATTTCATTTAAAGTTAAAAACAATAAATACAAATACTTATCTTAATTTATCCCGAGCGGACTCCTGCAGATTTCTTTTACTCTTCCTTCCAGTACATCAAAACTCACTAAAAACTCACTAACTCACTCAAAAACTCTCTAAGACACAAAACTCCACTCTAAAGACACTTAGAACACAAAAGATTGGACTTAGAACACAAAGACTGCACACTAAATGACACACTAAAGACTTAATTTCGGCTCTATATATAGAGGTGAGCGAAGGACCAAGAGATGTGTAAGCATCCCTTCGAAAAGTGTCCGGGTTCAATGTATACGCACCATTTGAACTAGCTCGCCCTCGGCGACGAACTACCTCGCTGTCGGCGAGGCTTCAGAAGATCTTCGAGCCGCTCTAGCTCGTTGTCGGCGGGTTAGGAGCTCGTCGGCAGCCGAGACGGTTATAAATTCTTCGGAATTTTCTTCTCGTAACCTCGCCGTCGGCGAGCTCGATCTCGCCAGTCGGCGACTCAGGCCTAAATTGCATGATTTTGCTCCAAATTCGTTCCTTTTTATGATTTTTGCTTTTATCACCTAAATTCTTCATTCCTGCAATAAAATAAAGAAAATACCCTTCTTTAAAGTGCAATTTCATCAAAAATAGGTATGAATTTCTTAATAAATTTTTCAGCGATTAGTAACTTAAAAAATTCATAACTTGGTGTCGAAAAATTCCTAAAAATAAAAAAAAGTACTATGTTGCTCAGTGAACAGAGGAGAATAATGTGGAATAAAAATCAAAATTATTCATCATGTATTTTATTTTTAATTAATTAAATACTCAGAGGCTTATTTAAATCATAACTTAATGAATATAAATCACCATGGCTTGAAATTTTGAGGGCTTGTTTTCTCTGTTGTTCAGAGTGCTCTATGATTTTTTTAAGGTCACAGAACATCCCTAACACAAAAAATCTAACTTTCAAGTTAATCACCTATGTTTTAATTAAATAATTCTAATAATTAAAATATATATCAAAAAATACAAAACTTGCTTTGGTGGGTTCATCGTAGTCGAGAGGACTCTAGGAAAAATACAAAAGGGATTTAAGTAATTAAAAAGCACTAATTGTAGTTATCTTATTTAAAAGCTGTAAAAATTAAATAATTAAAATATAAATAAAAAAAATCAAAACTTTGAGTTCACACTATAAATAATAATCATACCAACCCATTGTAAAAATTTTAAACCCATCCGAATTAATTTGGTCATTAAATTTGATTTTCTAAAAAAATGACATTTTTGTGTTAAAATAATTATAATAATTAAAATAAAATTAAGAAAATTAAAAGAAGTGGTTTTGGGAGTTCCTTGTGATTAGGGGCAATAAAGAAAAATAAAATCAAGCTCTAAGTAAAAACTTCATTTTTAACATATCTTTCTAACTTTTAAATAATTAAAAATAATTAAAAATTACAAAAAACACAAAATATAAGAGTGCGCTAAAATGTTCTAAACTATTTCCTAATCAGTTAGGAGCAATTAGAATATTTTTCCTAATTTCTAAAAATGATTATGGATTTTTAAAGGCTTAAAAATGAATTTGTCCTAATTTTGCAGTAAAATAATTATGAAACTTAAAATAAAATTAAAAAAATTTTGAAATTTATTTCTCTAGCTTCCCTTAGCTTAAAGAGATTTATGAAAAATATAAAACCAAATTTTCAACTTGAATAATATTTTATATTTAATTAATACACAAAATAAATAAATAATTATAATAATTAAAGTAAATATCCAAAAATCATGAAAATTGGCCCAAGTGATCCTCCAACCTAAATGAACCTCTAATAATTTTCTTAGGGGTGGTTGATATACTTTTGATAAGTTAATGAATTAATATTAAAAATACCTATTATTGTACTAAAAATAATTCTTAAAAAAATCAGAAAATTACATTTTCTCCTCTAATAATTTAATTGACCCATGAGTGGGGTAACATAAAAATTCTAAAGTCATTTGAGTTTAGTTTAAAGAATTATGAAGTGATAAAGCCTTAATGGGTAAAATGGTAATTATGGAATTTAAGCCCTAATTAATATTTAGGTTAAATCAAAGGTAAAATGGGTAATGTATGATCATAATTGACTTTTCTAAGTGGTTGAAACACAAGGGATTAAGAAGTTGAGATCAACACATCACTCTCCCATAACTAGGATACAACTGTAATTCTACCTTAACTACTACAATTTGGAAGTTAATTAAATTGGATGATCCTAAGGTGAGGGGTTTGATTTTGGAAGACCCTAATTCACTAATCAAAGACCCATATTTAATAGTTAGATTATAACACAATCTTTGATCAGGATCTAATTAAACATTCTTAAAATTATAAGTCTGCCAACGAAATCTTAAGGGCTTAGTAGTTAGTCTGGTTTAATCCAAGTTTTCTTAATGAGGCTTAGAAAAGACAATATAAATAATCACAAATACTTAGCAACTCTAAATTTGAGTTGGCTTAGTTCCTTAGCAAATCAATTTGCCCTTAAGGGCCTTCAGTCACATAATTCATAAATGAAACATCAAGTGATAATTACTCACTCAGAGGGATGATTAAAACATAGAAGTTCATTAAACACGGGGTAAGACTGTACGGCTTATTCTTGGGTTGTGTGTTTTATTTTGAAAAAAGGGGTCACCTAACAGAAGTTGTCGACGAATTTTAGATTTTAAATTTAATTTAAATATATATATATATGACTTAGAAAAATAGTATTTGATTTTGAAAATAATTTTAAGATATGAAATCAAACCGATCTCACATCCCAGATAGTTTATATAAACGAGCACCGCATCACAAACCGTGTATCTATTCCGAAAAATAGACACGCTGTTTAGTGATGGGGCTCGATTAAATATACTGGATGATTTGTGACATTCGTTTGGTCTACGAACTGATTTTATAAGCCAACAAGTTCCCCTGCTTAATGTAAATGAATTAAGCAGGGTTTATATTACCTGGGTTCTTAAAATTCCCTATAAGGGCAAGCCCCTATAGTTAATTACATCTTAAGTGACGGGAATCACTTAAGAAAACTCTCGATAATAATCGGTAGTTACGCTCTCGAGAATCTCGAAGTTTAAGTTTTCGAGGATTGAATTTTGGAATTTCAATAGGGAATGGATCAAGTTTGGAACATTTTGTTTTGGGAATTCAAGGGAAGAAAGGTAGGAGAAATTACAGACTTCGGTAATTTCCCGACTATCCTATTGTTTGGCTTGAATTTAGGAAAGTCATAATATTATCTGATATTTCAATCTTACCAATTTTAATTGATTAGGACTTATATTCGTATGACATGATCATATAAATAGCCTCGAAGATATGAGGGTTTATGTCGTATCGAACGACTACCTCGGAGTTCCTAAGACCGGTTAGGGCTTAATTTGCATTGCAAATGCCTAACAAAAGGTTGAGGATTTATGTTGCACTAGGCAAACTACTTCGAAATCCTATGGTTTGGTTATTTAATTCTAAGAAAGTTTTGCTGAAGTAGACTCAGGTTTTGCTGATGACGATGGCCGTCGTTGCCCATCATGCTCCGAGCTCCTTGTTGTTGCAGAGGGTTAGTTTTAGAAGATTGTAATCAAAAGAGAAGAGAAGAGTTTGGTTTTAGAAATCTTAAAGTCCAAGTGTTCTTTCATGTTTTAATTAAAACAAAGCTTAAAGTTGATTATAACAACACCAGTTAAGATCCCACGGTTCCATCCTTCCGGCATCGTTATTTTTATCGGATTCACTTAGTCCAGATGAATTTGCTAAACTCAACTAAATGAGTTCCACACTTTCATTTAGACCATGTGAAATCTCGTTAGCAACACGTAGGTTACATCATCCGAGGTATTCCCGAACATCCAACAAGACGTTTTAATTTAGTTATAATTGTAGTTTTGTATTTTGTTTGTGATTAAATTTTGAGTTGTTTTATATTTTGAAATGTTGTGGCGGTGAATTTTATCTTGTAATGACTTTTAATTTAGTTTTGGTTTCGGTTTTAGCGACTTATCCTAAAGGTCCGGGTTTTCATGCAACGAGTTGTTTATCATGCGAGAAAAGTAAGTACATTTGCAATAAAGTAAATTGCAAGAAGGTAAATGGCAATAAAATAAAAGCGTACCTGGAGGGTCTTCCCGTCATCCCAGGCTACATTTAAACACAATTTAGAATATTTAAGCATTTAAAGCAAGTTCCTAAGTAAAGCTAAGGGAAGGGTTATGGTTTTCTACCAAGTTCCTAATCCTATAGCTAGTCATCTCCTATGACGTCTAGGTTCTTGTGTTTTGGTTTGAGGACGATTTTCTTCATCGAAAGAACAATTAAGTCCAATTGTTCTTATAAACATCTTATCGTATTGAGGAAGTGCTTAAGACGAATCTTAAACATCTTTTCAATACTTCTAGGATTATTTTAAGTTCAAGAGAATTTAATTATACAAAATGAATTAATCATCCAGGAGTTCAAGTTTTGTTATCTAGCTCAGTGAACTAGGACATTTGAATATCCTATGAGTGAAGTAACACTTCACTTAACACTTTATTTAGGAGTTATGACAATAAGAGCTTTTGAGGGCAAATCGATGTTTAAGTGATTTGTGATTTAATTTAATTTCAATTAATGGGTTTAAGTTTGCAATAGTGTTCAAATTCTTTATGCCTTAAGTGATGTTATATTTAATTTAATTTAATTTAATTTAATTTTAATTTTATTTAATTTGGTTTAGTTTTAATTTTTATTTAATTTTATTTATTTAATTTAATTTTAATTTTATTTTAACTTGATTTAATTTATTTATTATTATTATTTTTATTTAAATTAATTTAATTTAATATGTTTTAATTTAATTTAATTTAATGTGATTTAATTTAATTTAATTTAATTTAATTTAAATTTTAATTTAATTTAATTTAATTTAATTTCATTTCATTTGAAATTTAATTTAATTTAAATTTTAATTTGGTTTTATTTTTAATTTTAATTTAAATTTAAATTTTAATTTAATTTAATTATTTTTCTTTAATTTAATTTTAATTTAATTTTTTTTTTGTTTTAAGGATGATTTAATTTTAATTGTTAAAGTATTAATTTAATTGAAATTTTAAAAGGGTTTAATTTAAATGTTTTAATTTTAATTTAATTTAATGATTAAGCATTTTAAGTTTTGAATTTGGGTTATTATTTCAATTAGGAATTAAATGTTATTGAGGTGATTAATTTAGGGATTCTTAGATTAAAGAATAAATTTCTTCCTAATAATATCCCTATTTTAATAATTCCAATTTTTATTATTCTTCCAAATTTAATTAATTATTTAATTAAGGTTTATTTTAATTATTTTCAAATTGTTTGGTAGGTTTCCACCCTTTAATTACCTAAGTTTCAAACATCCAAAATCAACTTAGTATCAAATATTTTACCCACCGTTTCAATTAAACCTAGAATTTTTAATTATAGGTTAAAATTTTAATTACCATTTGCCCTTTATGCTTCTAATTCCATAACTCACTAAATTGAGCTCAAATGAATTTGAATTTTTTATGTGACTTCACTCATATGTCAATCAAGACAATAGAGGAGAAAATGTGATTTTTCTATATTTGATTTATTTATATAATTAATTTTGGTGGAAAATAAGAATTTCCAAGGAAAATTTAATAACCTGACCAAGGGAAGGTTTCTGTCATTACAAAAATTATGGAACATTCATAATGACCAGAGGACCACTTGGACCAATTTTGGTGATTTTTTGAATTATATTATTTTTATTATAATTATTTTAAGTTTTGGAGTATTAATTAATTTAAAAATAAAATAAAGGTTGAAAATGAATTTTATATTTTCCAAAAATCTCTCTGATTTCAAGGAAACCAGAGAACCAATTTTTATAATTTTCTGATTTTTCTTTGATTTATTAGAATTATTTTAGTGGAAATGCTAGAAAATACATTTTTTAAATTTTAAAATTACCTTAGGGCTTTAAAATTTAATATCCCATCATAGAGACTTAAGAAAAATATGGGGTTTGTTCCTAAGTGATTAAAATTCAAAATGTGATATTTTGGTGAATTTTATTATTTTTGTGATTTTTATTATTTTTTAATTATTAAAAATATTAAAATAATGTAAAAAATCAACTTTTTTGAAAAATTGTAATTTTATTTTTTTTAAATTCCCCTGATATCAGAGAGGCTCCAAAACCAATTTTGTGAATTTTTGAAAAGGATTTTTAAAGTTATGAATTTTTAAAATTTAAATTTGGCTAAATGGCTTAATCAACCCATTTGATAGGGCTAACCAAGTCAATTGACTTCAAATTTTTATGGTGGGTTCCTACGATCCTAAAGGTCAGTGGAGAATTGATTTCAAGTCAATTTGATGTATGATTAGCTCTAATTAATTAAAGCTCCATTTTGGGTGTTTAAGCCAATTAGGGTCACTACAAGTGAATTAACTCAAGACCTATTTTTTCTAGGGTCCTCTGGTCATAAGAAACATCACGAAATTTTCCTAGAATTTATTTCACAACATGCTAATTATTAGAATTAAAATACTCAGAGTAGTGGCCTAGAATTGAAAAATCAATAACTCTCCATAGGGGTGGCCTCTGACTTTGGAAAATTCGGGGAATGTTCCCGAAGTTCGGAGGCTTAAGCTCCTATGGTCTCATGCCATGGTGAATTGTATACATGCATGGAGAATTGAAAATGTGCAGAGAGTAAATAAATTATTAAAAATCAAATACTCAATAAAATTAAATGATTTCTTTTCCACATTATTCTCCTCTGTTCACTGATCAAGAAGATATTTTTATTTTATTTTTCTGATTTTCCTACACAAAGTTATGCATTTTTGAAGTTATGATAATTAAATAAATAAAAAAATAACCTATTTTTCTACTTATCCACGCGGCGCCACGTCAACCTCGGCGTCTCCGAAGCTCCACGCGTGGTCTCTTGATTCGGCGCTGCAATCTGACTGGGATGCCACGCGGCCCGAGGTTCATGTCCCGTTGCTCCGTCCGGCGCGATCCAGACCGTCCGCTCGATACACGCTAGATCTGACGGCTCCCAGTAATCGTTTAAGATTGGTGTGAACCCCTTGACCGTCAACCTTCTAACCCTAATTTCTCACTCGATTCTCAACGGATTTTCGTGTTCTTATGCTCTATGGATTCGTCTTGAGGAGACGAACACATCCATACGGTAAACGTGTATTGAAATTGACTCGAATTAAATAGAGAATCTCTGTAAGCTCGGGAAGAAGAGTGAGTCCATACCTTTGCTCGGAGAAGTGAAGCTTCGATGCGAGAGTTGTGTCACCTTCGATTGGGTCCGAGCAAGCTCCGGATGAAGTCTCTTGGCACAGTGAATTGTGCTAGGTATAATTTCGACCAAGCCCGATCCTGAAGCTTGGAGAGTGGAAGCAATGGTCGGCTCGGTGAGGGGGCTTTTCTTGGTAAACTTCTTCTCTTGGTACGGTGAAGGTGTAGGACCAATCGATTTGGGGATTGGCTCACTGTGAAGAAGTGTCCTGGTTTTTATCTTTGAAATTTGAACTCGAAATTGAGCTCGAGTTGGAGGGAATTGGAGGCTGGAATCCGGTGGGGATCAAATGCTCTATGTGTGGAGAGTGGTCTGGAATGATTTTGGCAGAGTTTCCTTAAGGTTGGTTGACCCACAATTTTTTTATTATTATATTTTAATTTTATTGCAACGAAGCCAAAAACTTGACCCCACTATATTATATGTATAGAATTGTAATTGTTTATATTGTGGATGCTACGCAAGTATAGGTATCGTATCAAGTAATACAGGGCTCTAGTGGAGTCATGGTTATCGATCCCACAGGAAAAGAGAAAATTAAATAACAGCTAATTTTAAAATAATAATAATAATAATTTTAAAATAGTATACAAAAATTTGGAGTTCTAAATTTAAGCGCAATAAAATAAACTAAGTAATCTAATCAGGTAACTTAACTAAGTAGAAAATTAATACGAATTGCAAGTGCAGGAAATAAAACTAATTGCTAAATAAGTCTTAACTATTCAGAAAAAGTATCTTTCCCCTTGTTTAGAAATTTAAATGATTGATGAATTTAAATAGATAATGTTAAGGTATTGTGACAAATAGGAGCATTCCTATTCTTTACCCTTTGGTCAAGGTGTAAAGAATATTGACTAATCCTATGTTTGATTGCTGAATGTACGGTTAAGTGGGAGGATACCGATTGCCACTTCGAGCTCCCACGTTCCCCTCGCACTGAGTGCTAACATCTACACTTCGGCTCTCGAACAATAGGACCGAATTGAATATTTTAGTACTGTCACACTAAAATGCTCGATTCTACGCCCGATGATATTATTTCCCTATTTATTTGCACCCTCCTTCCAAGGCTTTTGAATTCCCGAATATCGGATGTAATTTTTACTATAGTTGATAATCAACATATTTTAACAAATCGAAAGGGCCGGTTTGAAAAGTAAATTAAGTTTTAAGTAAAAATTATCACAATTTATTAATATATATAAGTATCTTTATTTTAATTTCATCAAGTCACTTAATTTCATAAACGGGGAGAAAAGCTAAATAAAGCTACTCGGAATGCATGGAAACTAAACTAAGCATGGATTTCATTTAAAGTTAAAAACAATAAATACAAATACTTATCTTAATTTATCCCAGACGGACTCCTCGCAGTTCCTTTGACTCTTCCTTCCAGTACAACAAAACTCACTAAAAACTCACTAACTTACTTAAGAACTCTCTAAGACACAAAACTCCACTCTAAAGACACTTAGAACATAAAAGATAACACAAAAGATTGCACTAAATGACACACAAAAGACTTAATTTCGGCTTCTATATATAGAGGTGAGCAAAGGACCAAGAGGTGTGTAAGCATCCCTTCAAAAAGTGTCCAGGTTCAATGTATCTGCACCATTTGAACTAGCTCGCCGTCGGCGACGAACTACCTCGTTGTCGGTGAGGCTTCTAGAAGATCTTCGACCGCTCCAGCTCGGCTCGTCGGCGGGCTCGGGCTCGCTGTCAGCGAGACAGTTATAAATTCTTCAGAATTTTCTTCTCGTAACCTCTCCGTCGGCGGGGTCGATCTCGCCGTCTGCGACTCAGTACAAATTGCATGATTTTGCTCCAAATTAGCTCCTTTTTATGATTTTTGCTTTTATCACCTAAATTCTTCATTCCTGCAATAAAATAAAGAAAACACCCTTCTTTAAAGTGCAATTTCATCAAAAATAGGTATGAATTTCTTAATAAATTTTTCAGCGATCATTAGTTCAACACCCACGCATGGTGAGAGAGGTGGGGTTTAAATAGGCATGGGTGGAGACTCTCCGAGGAAGAGTTAGGGCTTGGGATCGAGTTGCTCTTGCGAGGGAAGAACAGTTGCAGATGGCCGCTGGGCATGGGGCGACTCGGCGAGGGAGAATTTCGATGCTTGGCTCCTTCCGATGTCTCGGCCATGGCGTTTTCCGGTGACCCGGGTGGGTGGCGGCGGGCATGGGTCACCCTCGGGTCCGGGTGGGTCATGGGTGGAGGTTTGTGCAGTCAATTGGCCATGGACATGTGTAAAGGGCTTGGATTAAAATGGTATGGGGGAGAGGCCATTTTAGGTTCACATGTGTCAACCCATGTATTTGGGCTTGGTTCACCTCCCCATGGTCTGATTTTGGGCCAAGGGGATCAGTTGGGTCAGCTGCCATGGAGTGGTAAAGTCTCCATCAAAATAGTTTAAGTTAATTTTGGGTTATGGTGTTGCATTAAAGAGGTTAAAATGGCTTAAGGAAGGCTTAGGAAAGGACTCCTTCTTCTTGCCATTAATGGCTTGGTGACAAGTCAAACCCCCCATGGCTTCATGTGGCTTATCCATGGCTTGCATGTGGCTCCATTTGGCTCATCCTTGACTTAGGAAAAGTGGATTCATTTATTTGAAAAAGGAGTTTAGAAATTTTGATAATTTAGTGAAAATTTAGATGGTGCTTGATTTAGGTTGATTTGATGATTGATTTGGGACTTAGGAATTGATTCCAATTAAAGGGATGATGAGAAGGAATTGTCAATGTGGGCTTTGGAATGGGTTTGGGCTTTTGGATTTTACTTTGGATGGGCTTTTAAAATGGTTTAGGGAAGTGGGCTTTTGGATTTTAAAATGGACTTTAGGATGAAATTTTGGTAAAGGCTTGGGCCAAATAATTGTTGGGTTTGGTTTTGGGATGTTTCATGAGTGACTTGGAATAAATTTGAGGTGGTTTGGGCTTGAATTGGGTTGGATTTGGGTTCATTTGGTACATGAGCCAATGTAAGTCAAATTGGGCTAATTTGGGCCAATGTTGGGCTAGGGTTGAAATTGATGTAAAATTAATGTTGGGAAATGTTTATGGGAGTGTTTCAAAGAGGTTTTGACTTTGGTTGGGTTTTGATTTTGGGGTTTGGGCTTATTTGGGTTAGGTTAGGGTTTAGGTCAAAATTGGGCCTTTTAGCTTTGGGTTGAATTTGAGTGGGGTTTGAGTCTAAATTTTGGGTAAATCATGTTAGTGTTTTGTTTGTGGGGATGTTAAGGAAGTTTTAGAAAAGGTTTGGGGTTAATTGGAGTTGAATTGGGTTCATTTTGGGTTAAAATGGGTCAAATTGGGGATTTTGACAAAAATGGGGTAAATTGACCAAACTGGCCCATGGTATAGTTGAACAAAATGAAATTGAGAATATTTGAGATTTTCTGGAATTTTTTGGGAATTTTATGAATTTTTTGGACTTTTGGGTCAAGAGGGGCATTTTGGGTATTTGGAGGGTATTGGGAGGTATTTTTGGAATTTTTGGTATTTTTGGCTATGAATGATCAATTTGAGTAATGTGAGAATGTTTGGGATTGGTTTTGAGGAATTTTGGGTATTTGGAGATTTTTTGAAAATTTTGGGTAATTTCGAGGGTTTTGGGTAAGTTAGGCGGGTGTAGGGTCCGGGGGTCGAAAATTGAAAATTTGGAAAATTGAAGATTGGGTAAATGTAAGTGGAATGGAACCATTTTGGTTGAGCCATGAAGCCATATCAAGCCCACATGAGCCATGAAGGAACTCATTTGAGGCATTCAGCTATGTTGTTCACTAACCCTCTTAGCCAAGGGCTTAGGGGTTAAGGACCATCCATGTGAATCACCTTCATGAGTCAGGAGGTCAAGCTGGGTATATGTGTGGTTTTAAGAGGTGTGTGAAAGTATAGTGTATGAGTGTAGTGTGTTTGTAAGTCCGCCCTTCACCAGACCAAGCCACTCAGGGCAGTCCTAAGGCCAAAGAGTCCTATAGGAACTCATCCTTTAAACTTCCACATATGATTTCAACCCTCTAGGTGATTAGGGGTTTACAATCAAGTTTGTGGAGTTTGTAGGGAGTTAAGAAGTGGTTTTAATTTCGAAGTGGTGGGTCCCAATTATAATCCTCTAGGATAGTCAAAGGAAAAGCTTAAGGCTAGATCCTAAGTACTAAAAAAAGAAGAAGAGAAGACCTCATCAAAAATGAGGTCAACAAAGACAACTCCAATAAACTTTATCTTACTTATGGATGAATGATTTAGCAACGTAATAAGTTCAGAGGAACTCGAGATGTTCTATAGAATTCAAAATAAGTGTAGGGTAATCCCTCGCACTCCTTTCAGCCTTTTGGATATCTTGGAGGACAATTAAACATATTATTTCTTTGTTCAATAAAATCATCTTTGAGATATAAAGAAATGAATAGGAACCCACCAAGTTATGACCTAGGACTTGGTAGGCTTACACCTTGAACTATTTTTCTTGCTTTCCTTTCTAGCAATTAATTTAAATTTTGTACAAAAATTATAAATATATTACAAAAGCTAATCTTTCAGGTGGAGTGCGAGAAGATGACTGATACACTTTTTACAGTTTATTTATAGCATGTTACTTTATTGCTCTTTACTTTCCAGTACTTTTCATTTTTTGTAATTTACTTCACTTCGCATGCAAAAATAAAATAAAGCAAAAGCAAAATTGAAATTGACACTCAAAACAAAACTCAAGACAAAACAAAGATTTTTTTCAAAATTAAACAACGTTTTCAAAACAAAACAAACATAATAAACTAAATTTAATACACCCTCTTTGGATTATCGGGAATCCCTCGGGGGAGGCAATCTACGGCTGCTAATGAGATTTCCCATGTCTGGATGAATTTAATAATTCATTTAGACTAAGTGAATCCGAAGAAACTTGTGGTGATGGAATGAGGGAACCACGGGATCCTAACTACTATTGCTTAATCAACTTAAACCCCCTCATAAGACATTTAAACAATAATAAAAACAAAATCTAACATACACACTTTAAACATCTTAGAACTTCTTTGAACCTCTTCAACTTTACACTTCAAACTTCTAACCTCCTACAACAAGGAGCCTGGAGCATGCTCCATAGGCAGCACGATGACGATGCGTAGAAGAAAATCTTCGAGAGAGCAAACAAATCTACAACAACAAATTTTTTCCTATAATTAAACAACAAGTCATAGGACTTAGAAGTTATTTGCCTAGTGCAACATAAATTCTCAATTGGTCTTTTAGGTCTTTGTACAACCCTATTGTACAACATAAGCCCTAACTCGTTCTAAGATTCCGAGGTATTCGTCCGATATGACATAAATTCTCCTATCTTCCAAGCTATTTATATGATTGGTATCATACAAATGTAAGCCCTAAATAATAAAGTTGGAAAGATGAAACGTTAATAATCTCTCTCTGAAACTGAAGTCAAACCATAGGACAGTTTGGGAAGCTACCGAGGTTCTTCTCGGGATCTGTGGCATCCCCTAGCTTTCTCCCTTTAGATTCCATAATAATTGTTCCCATTTGCACCTTTCCCATTTGATGTTTCCTATGTTCGACCTCAAAAATCCTAAAACTTTTGAATTATGAAGATAATGTTTTCTGATCTAAATGAGAGTTTTCTAAGGTGACTTCGGTTGTCTAAGATGTAATTAACTATAGGGACTTGCCCTTAAAGGAAACTTTAATATAAACCCTATCTAATTTTTTATATTAGATAGGGGAACTTATCGATCAACATAAAGGTCTTCACATATCAGAAATGGATGTCATAATTTCTATAGTTTATTTAATCGAGCCTCTATATTAAGTAATGTGACTACCCTTCAGGGTAGATGCCTAGCTTGTGATGTTATGCCCGTTTATTTAAATTATTAAATATATGAGACTAGTTCAGTCTCATATTATCAAAATTAAAATGTTACTTTTCAAAATTATATATATATATATTAGATTAAATATATTTTAAAGTGGGAGACAGGATTCTTATACGGCGACCACAACTTCTAATTTGGCGACCGACAGCTTTTGGAGACTTCGCTTGGGATTAGTATTTCACTGCATTTTGATCAGGAAATTTTGTTTTTATACATCGGTAGTATGTCAATGTCCTTTATAGGCCAAATTACCATTTGTTTATTGATGTTCTTTCACCATTTCTTTCTTAGGAAAGTACAATCGACTCTTCTCGATTTCAGGACCATCTGTTTAACCACCCTTAGACAGAGGGGTTTAGGAGTCTATAGGATTTTTCATTTTGTGTGGGGTCAAACCACCCAATAGGTGTGTTGGTGAACAAGTTTTGCAAAAGCGAGGTGTGTTGTGAAGAGGGTCTCACACTTTGTCCTATACTTCAATTTCGCTTTATGTCTTTCGGGCTCAATTTGTCTTCTGTTAAATTGAGCCAACTCTTTTACAAATTTTAAATTCTTTTTAGTGTCTAAAAATTAAATCTAAACTCTTCAAACCTAAGATAAAATTGAAAATAAATTGAGAAAATTTGAAAGATAAAGAAATAAAACATGATAGAATAAATACTTGAAAACAAAATGAAATGAAGTAAAAGTGATGTGCCCAGTTCACGAAACAACATCTGTTAATTTGTAGTGCCTACAATATGATTGCAAGGTGCAGACCATTGCTAACTTTTGGAACTTTTCTTAAATCGACAGTTACAATGTCAACCATAACACTCACTTTCTCTTACAATCTGCCCACTGGCCTTAAAGCTCGTCTCGTAGCGCCCACAATCCAGTTCGGGACCGGCTTCAATGAGCTTGAAGTTGTGATTAGTAAATCCCTATTTTTTGTTATGAAAATTTCATGCCAGAAGTTAAAGAAATTTCCCCTGAGTTCGACCGAACTTCCACCAAGACTTCCCTTATGCTAAGAAGGTAAAGATTATCGCCACCTCCGTCAAGTCAGTTGTTTCTACACCAAGGAGGATTGTTACCACTACCACCACTGGATTTGCCATCACCGCACCAGCCTTCCTGTTAAAGGGAAAAATGTTTTGTATGAAGAAGATTTTGCTGATGCATCTCTTGATCCGTCGTCGGTGTTTGAGGTTAGTTCCATATCAAAAATCGCTCTGCCAACTAGGTCTCATAAGAGGAACCGCAACCGCAAGATTCTAAGATCCATCAGGGCTCGAGCTACAATTCTGTCTGTTATTGGAGAGATTCCTCAGTAGGAGGAACTAGGTGTGCAGAAGACCTCTCATATCCTTTGAGGGAGTAGGTTCAACCCATTATCTATTATAGGGGATGAGAGTCATTGTAAGATTGCTACTGCTTTACCGCCGCTTCATGGACATAATGAGAAGACGGAAAAGCCCACTCTCATCACTAGGATCCGTACTATGTTTCAAAATTTATCCAAAAAAGAAGAATGTTCAGTCACCAGATTACTTAAGAGGATGCATTGTGCAGTACCGTCGAGAATGAAGAATGAGAATTTAAAGAAGGAAAAGCCCATCTGTCAGATACAGAAGTCGCTAGACACACCGTTAGCTTGTACTCCTGCCAGACTCTGCTTGGGGAAATGTGTTGATATCGTCACCACTACTACAAATACTACCACCGTCGTCCCGACACTTACAAGGCGCAGATCGATCAAGTCTCGTCTGGGTCTAAGAATACCATCTATCGCCAGTCATAAAGAGTTCCCGAGTAAAAATAATAAGAGAGGGCTTTTTATCTATGTAAGTGGTCGACACCTTAGGGAGCACACCTCTCCTTGTCACTCTGATGTCCCCGCCGAGACACTCTGTATCAAGGCGCCGACTTTTAAGAGGAAATTGTGGATACAAAAAGTTGTTGTACCAGTACGCTCCGAGAATCCCGCGGATTATGTTCATAAGATGGATCATAAGTTTGATTTTCCCGTTGCCACTACCGTCTTCACTTCAAAATCCATTGCACAAAGTAACGATATTCAGGAAAAGCTCATCGATCTCAAGCAAATTAAAGAGAAAGCTGTCGATGATAAAATTTGGAAGCTTTGAGCCAAGATTTCAGAGTTATTAAAAGAACGAGGATTAGATGTAAACAATGGGAATTACTACCTGTCAGATTACATTGATGACAAGTTCATGGAGATTAATGTTGTCGAGATCAGGGCCATGTCGTCTATGCACGATGCTCCACCCCTTATTGAAGAGAACGCCGTTGATGCACTAAAAATATGTTAGATTTTTCACCTAATTTTATACTCATTTTTGGTGATATTGCACTTTAAAGAAGAGTATTTTCATGTTTTTTTACAGTTATGTTGACTTTTGGCATTTGGAGCAAAAGGAAGCAATAAGGATGAAATTTAGAGTCAAATTAAGCAAATTTTGGAAAATTTCCCTGGGCGCCTACAGCGCCGTCGTTGCCCACATCTAGAATGACTAATTTCAGAATGACGATCTAGCGCTGACGACGGCATTTGACAAAGCGGGGGCACTGACGGAACCCAAATCCAGCGCCTAGGAAGGTTACTCGCAGATTTTATTTGCATTTGACGTATTTGGATGACTTTGGAAGGTTGCTTAAGGATTCTCTTAGGAAATTCATCACTACACTATATTAGAGTGTTTTAAATGCCAGAAAAGAGATTTTTTTGGAGTTACTGGTGTGCGTGGCTGTAGGAGTCGAAGTAGAAAGTGGGGAGAGTCATTGTAGAGTGTGAGTAAAGTGTTTAGAGTCTTGTTTAGTGTGAGTTTTAAGCTTTGTTGTAAAGAGAGAAAGAGATTCAGAAGAACTTCCAGGGATTTGCTTTGGGGAAGAGTTTCAGATAAGTTGTGATTGTTAATTGTTGTTTGTATGAACTTACTTATATATATATATATAATTTGTGTTTTGTTGTATCTTCCACATGAATTCTGAGTAGACTTCTTTGTCTTTCTCCTTGCAATGAAAAATGGTAAAATGAAGAGATAGATTGGATATGTTATTTAAATGTTAAATACTTGTGATGATTTTACACTTTGTACTTCATTTACTTTTCGATCTGACCAATTGAAATGTTAAAATTTGTTGTGAAACATAAGATCCGAAAGGATTATGAGTTCTACAACAAATTAGAAATCACATTTAATTCTATGGATGAGAATGTATTGCATAGGGTTGAGCACAAATAAATAAGTATACTTTATTGGCATATAATTAGAGATTTTAAGGGTGATAGACTAAAATCCCCAATTTGGTCCTAGTATTGGAAACTAAAGCGAGAGTTGCCCTCAGGCGAGGGGGAATTGGGAGCTCTAGAGTGAGAGCCAGTATCCTCCCAGCTTAGCCACAGATTTAAGCACTAAACCTAGGATTAGCTAATGTTCTTCATGCACTCGGAAGAGGGTAAAGATTTTGAATGCTCTTATTTGGCACAATGCAATTTCCAACAATCTAATTCTTTCACTAACCTCGTTGCAAGGGGAAGGATACTTTCTCAAATTGAACATTTCATTATAAAATAGTAAAAGCTTTGTTTTTAATTAGTAAATTTACTTTGAATTTTAGAAATTAGTTTGGTAAACTTAGTTCTATTAGCATCCTTAAACATTATTAACTAGTGCTTTTTACTTGTGAGTTTTATGTTGTTTGAACATCGTGTTTTAGTGCTACTTTCATAAATGTACACCTTTCATGTAGGATCGATAACCAGGAATCCATTAGAGCCCTATTAATTGGAATAATAGTAACAATTCAGTGAACCCATTGGAAAATTCAAACAACCAAGGAAATTCTAACTATAGACCTTATTATCCTCTAGGTTTTATCATCAGTAACTCACAAGTTAAGGAGAAGAAATTGTTTATTAAAGAATTGGTATTAAACATGGGGAATCAATTACAGAGTCAAGGTAACCAATTAAAAAGTCAAGGAGCTGCTATTAGAAATATTGAAAATTAATTCAGACATATTGAGACTGCACGTAATAATAGACCTACGAGAATTCTTCCTAGTAATGTGGAAATTAATCCAAAAGATCAAAATAAAGAGAAAATTAAGGCTTTTTAACTAAGAAGTGGAAAAGAATTGGAAACAATAGTACAAAAAGAAATTGAAACTGAAAAGGAAATGGTGGAAATTGAAATAGGTAACAATGATACATATCTAAATTTGGAATATCCAAGTAAACCAATGAAAATTACTGTAGAAAGACCTCCAACTCCTTTTCCTCAAAGATTGAAACAACACCAGAGAGACAAATAATTTTCAAAATTTATAGAAATCCTTAAAAAATTAATTATAGATATTCCTTTTGTTGAAAACTTAGAAAAAATGCCAAATTATGTGAAGTTTATGAAGGATATTATTAATAAGAAAAGAAATTTTATAGATAATGAGACTATTACACTTAGTGAGGAGTGTAGCGCAATTATTCAAAAAAAACTTCTTGAAAAACTAGAAGATCCTGGTAGCTTCACTATATCTTGTGCTATTGGTGAACAATTTTTTGGAAGAGCCTTATGTGACTTGGGAGCCAGATTAACCTTATGCCTCTATCAATTTTTAGAAGGTTGGGTTTATGAGAGATTTCCCCTACCACTATAACTCTTCACTTAGTTAATTGTTCGATCACCTATCCTAAAGACATTATAGAAGATGTATTGGTAAATGTTGATAAATTTATCTTTCCGGTGGATTTTAGTCTTTTAGATATGAAAGAAGATAAAGAAATTCTTATTATTTTGGGGAAACCATTCCTTGCGACTGGAAGAACTGTGATAGATGTTCAAATATGAGAATTAACTATGAGATCAATGATCAATAGGTAACATTTAATATATCAAAATCCATTAAATATCCAGCAATAGAAAAATTATAATGAATGTTTCAGAATGGAAGTTTGTGATTATATGAGTAATGAGCATGTTAAGGAAAAGTTTGAAGATAAGTTAGAGCAAGAAGATTTGAAATATGAGGATAAGGATGAGAGAGAAGCTAAAAATGTTGAGATAGAAAATGAAGATTTAGATTATGTTCATAAAGATTTACGATGTTGGATATTACAGAAAGTGATAAAAAAAATCTCATTCCTTCAATTAGAAAACCTCATGAACTTAAAATTAATATATATTACCTACCCTTTTAAAATACATATTTTTAAGATAATCATTTACATTACCTGTTATTATATCCTCAGATTTAACTGAATCACAAGAGCAAAAATTATTAGAAACTTTAAAAATATGATAAAAAGCCTTTAGATGGAATTTAGATGATATTAAAGCATTCAGTCCTTTGATTTGTATGCACTGAATTTTATTGGATGAACATCATGAACCTAAGGCTCATCCTCAAAGGAGACTGAACCCGATGACGAAAGAAGTAGTTAAAAAAAAAATTAAAATGGTTAAATGCTGGAATAATATATCCTATTTCAGATAATGCTTGGGTAAGTCCAATTCACTGTGTTTCAAAGAAAGGGGGAGTGACAGTAGATGTAAATGAGAAAAATGAATTAATACCAACAAGACAAGTCACTAGTTGGAGAATTTGTATTGACTATAGAAAATTAAATGTTGTTACTAGGAAAGATCGCTTTCCTTTTCCTTTTCTATACCAAATATTGGATAGATTAGCTGGGCACAATTATTATTGCTTTTTTGATGGATATACCAGCTATCGCCAAATTCCAATTGCTCCTAAGGATAAAAAAAGACAATATTGACTAGTCCTTATGGAACATTTGCTTTTGGAAGAATGCCCTCTAGATTATGTAATGCACCTGCAACATTTCAAAGATGTATGATGTCAATTTTCTGTAATTTAATTGAAAATGGAATTAAAGTATTTATGGATGCCTTTTCAGTGTTTGGAACTTCATTTGAGTTATGTTTAAATTATTCAGAAACAGTTTTGGAATTGCATGAAAAAATAAATTTAGTTTTAAACTGAGAGAAATGTTAATTTATGGTTGCATGAGGAATTGTACTTGGGTATAAAATTTCTGAAAATGGCATGGAAGTAGATTAGACAAAAATCTAAATCATTGCAAAACTACCACCTCTTACCACAGTGAGAGGGGTTAGAAGTTTTTTAGGGCATGTTGGTTTCTACAGGCGTTATATATAACGATTTTCAAAAATTACTACGCCTCTGTGTCAACTTTCAAAAAAATGCATGAAAGTTGATTTTAATGAAGAATTCATAAAGGCCTTTGATTTATGAAAAGAAAAATTAATCACTGCCCCAATAATAGTATCACCTGATTCGGAGAAACCATTTGAGCTAATCTTCAATGTTAGTGATTATGCCATTAGAGCTGTTTTAGGGCAAATATATGACAAAGTTTTTAAAGTAATATATTATGCTAGTAAAATTCTAAATGATTCTCAAATTAATTACACCAGTACTGAAAGAGAGTTAATAGCTGTTGTGTATGCTTTTGATAAATTTAAGTCATATTTAATTGGAGCTAAATGAATAGTGAATACAGACCATGCAGTTATTAAGTATTTAATGCAAAAGAAGGATGTGAAACCTAGATTAATTCGTTGGATACTTCTAATGCAAGGTTTGATTTTGAGATAGTAGATAGGAAAGGAAATGATAATCAAATAGCTGATCATTTATCTAGAATGGAATAGAAAGAATTATTTGATTTTATAAATGAAATTATGGAAACTTTCCTTGATGAACAACTGTATAGTATTAATAGAAAGAATATACAGTGGTATGCAGACATTGTTAATTATATTGTGAGTAATATTTTACCATTTGAGTTAACAAAGCAACAACAGACAAAATTTATTTATGATGCTAAATTTTATTTTTGGGATGACCCATATTTATATAAAGAGTGTAAAGATCTAGTTTCTTAGGTGACGTGTCTTATGAAGAAACTGAACAAATTATTCAAAGATGTCATAATTCTGAATTTGGATGACATTTTGAAACTAATATAACTGCACATAAGATTTTACAATCTAGATTTTATTGGCCTGCTCTTTTTAGAGATGATAATGAATATATTGTAACATGTTATCGATGTCAGTGAGTAGGATATATTTCTAGAATAAATGAGGTGCCTTTGAAGTATACATTGGAAGTTGACATTTTTGATGTATAGAGATCATATTTTATGGGACAATTTCTTCCTTCATATAGAAATTTATATATATTAACTATTGTAGTCTATGTTTCAAAATGGATTGAAGTAATAGCTTTACCTAAATGTGACACTCAGAGTATTTCAAAATTTTTCATGAAAAGTATTTTTACAAGAAATGGAATGTTGAGAGTGATCATTACTGATGAAGGATCCCATTTTAGGAATAAGAGAATTAAGAAATTGTTGGAAAATATAATATTATGCATAG
The DNA here is from genome assembly GCA_022702705.1 of Papilionanthe hookeriana x Papilionanthe teres. Classification (NCBI taxonomy): domain Eukaryota; kingdom Viridiplantae; phylum Streptophyta; class Magnoliopsida; order Asparagales; family Orchidaceae; genus Papilionanthe; species Papilionanthe hookeriana x Papilionanthe teres. Next base: position 18,175,287 of record CM040423.1, read on the forward strand.
ATTCTCAACTGCTTATCATTCCAAACTAGTGGTCTAGTAAAAGTATCAAATCATGAAATTAAAAGAATTTTGAAGAAAATTGTAAAACCCAACAAATTGGATTGGTCTGCTAAATTAGACACTTCATTGCGGGGATATAGGACATCTTATAAAGCTCCTATAGGAATGTCCCCATATATACTAGTTTTTGGAAAGATTTGCTACTTGCTAGTAGAATTGGAACATAAAGCATATTGGGCACTTATGGAATTCAATTTCAATTTAAAGAATGCTGGTGAGTGATGCACGAGACTTATATTGCAAGAATTTATGAACTCAAATTTATATAGTTCTAATAATTTTGATAAGTCCAAGCATTCAACGCAAGTATACGTATCGTATCAAGTAATACAGGGCTCTAATGGAGTCCTGGTTATCGACCCCACAGGGAAGTTCAAACTTTTAAGAAAGCAATCCCAAGATAAGTAAGATAGCACTAAAATCCTATATGTAAGTAGCACTTAAAGTTTAACACAAACTCCTAGTAACACTATGCAGAAAACAGTAACAGTTAACTAAACTACAAATACTTCTAACAGCTTTAAGGACAGAATTAACTAATAGAGATACTAAATTAAGTTTTTCAAAGATTTTTGATGTATAAGAAAAGTATCTTTCCTCTTGCAAGGAGAATATGATGTGTGGATTGATATGGAGCAACTATTTATATTAGTGTGCCAAATAGGAGCATAGATGATTCTTTACCCTTGAAAGAGTACCCCCTCTTCTAAGTAGAAAAGAACATTGACATATTTTAAGTTTAGTCACTAACTCTAAGGCTAGGCTAGGAGGAGACCGGCTCTCACTTCGGAGCTCCCACTCACCCTTCGCCCGAAGGCTAACCTTTGATATTTAGTTACTAATCTTAGAACCAATTTAGGGATTTCAGCCTGTCACCATGAAATCTCCACATCGAAGTCCATCAAAACACATTTCCCTATTTATTTGCACTCAATTCCCATGAACTACGCAATTCATTCATAAATATTGAATGGATCTTTTATTATTGTTATAGGACATTAAATCCTTTCAAACTTAATGTTCAACAACATATTTTAATATTTCAATTGGCCAGATAGAAAGTAAATTAAGTTCTAAATGAAAAACCATCACAATCTTTTCATTACATTAAAAACACATCAAATCCACATTAATCCATCATCACATCTCTTATGCAAGAAGAAAGACAAGGAAACTACTCAGAATTCATGCAGAATATATAATAAAACATGAATTTGATATATAAAAGAAAAGTCATACAAACCACAAAAGAAAATACAACTTATCTCTTTCTCTTCCCCTATGCAATTCCCTTGAAGTTACATTGAATCCTCTTCTCTTCTTCTTTACAACACTTGATTCTCTCTTTAGAATGGAAATGAAGAAGTAATCTCTCACTTTACCCCTTCTCCTTCACTCCTTAGAGAAGAATTCCTCCCAAATCCTCACTCTACACACTCTTCTCCTAAACCCTAACTCTTAACTCTCACTAAAACTACTCCAAAACCACGGAAGAAGCACACCATTTTCGTCAAAAAATAGTTACTTATAAGATAAGGACGAATTTCCAAGAGTTTCCATAGGCATCCCTTCAAAAAGTCGTCAAAACTCTTCAAATTTGAATTGATCTGACTCCGTGCCAATTAATTCAGTGCTCTCTGGATTTAGGCGCCGACGGCGCCAGAACACTTTTTCCACCATTTTGCTCCTTTTTGCTCCGAATTCGTTCATTTTTGCTTCTTTTCACTCCAATCACCTAAAATCATTATACCTGCAATAAATCATGAAAAATATCTTTCTTTAAAGTGAAATATCACTAAAAAGAGTAAAATTAGATAGCAAAAACCGTATATATTTTCAGTGCATCAGAATCCCCCAAACTTAAACTATTACTTGTCCTCAAGTAATCCTTTTACTACATAAAATATAACTCTATGCAATGTACTTTTCAATTGTAAGAGACTAAAATTTTTCATTCAAAAGAATATAGTGGTTAGATTTTTAGAAAAAGTTTAGTAACTCAGGTCAACATTACAGGTATAAGAATATTCAGTAATTAAGTCTAAGAGTTCTAGTCTTCTATTTATTTCAAGATGAACCATAATTTGTTACATTAAGAGTGTTTTAAAAGACTATGTGAAAAAGGAGTTCTTGCGAACTTCATTAGAATGTAGGCTAGTACTTTGAACATAAATTCAGAAATGAAATCAAGCTCTCCCTTTAAGGTGATTCAAGTGAAGCCAATTTTTGATGAGGCATCTCCTCAAGCTTCTCCTCATAAACATTTTTCTTTTCTTTTCTTTTCTTTTTGTTTTTGGGACTGTTTTTCAATCCTTCTTTTCTTTTCTCTTTTTTTTTCTTTTCCTTTTTTTTCTGAGGATTACTATATCTAGATAGCCTTTAATGATTTTAAACTTCACTCTCCTCTTTCTAAAGTTCAAACTTAAGTCACCTCCTTACTTTATAGTTAAGTACAAGCTTTATTATTCATCATAAAGTTACAATCTCTTCTTAACACACAATACTTTAAGTCCCTTAACATTTCAAAAATACAGTTTTCTTTACTTTAAATAGTTGACTATAATCATATCCTTTCGTACCAAATATCTTACTTTTATAAAATAAACCTTTCTCACTAAAAATTTCTATCCTATCCTTCCATAATATTCAACTGAAATGAAAAGTTTTAGTTATCTTACAATGAGGTTCAACTGTCAAAAGTTATGCTAATAATTTTTGAAAATATAATAATTGAGAACAAATAAAAGTTTAGCATTTCTCTACCCTCCCCCAAACTTAAATTTTTCAATAAATTTGGAATAGTTGAGAGTAAAAGAAAACTAACATTTCTGCGCTGAGATTCTAAAATCTTCAAAAGCTATCTAGTATTAATCAAAATTTTCAACTAGCAGGCATGAAACAATTAGTAGTAGCGATATAAAAATTTTAAATATTTGCATGGGTAAAGAGAAATTAACATTAAACATCTAAACATCCAACAGAATACTATAACATGAAACAAACTATCACACTACTAACAGTACAACTAACAGTTTAACATGAAAAGTAAATAACACTACATCACACAATACAACACAGGGTCACACATCACATGAAAATTAAATATTTACTACATCACATCAATACATTACAACAGACTAAGAACAACATAAATTAAACAAACAATATATCTACCAGTCTCAATCACCAAGATCAGTAGCAGGGTCATCAGCAGGGTCATCAGCAAGGTCATCAGCAGGGTCAGGTCTATATGGTGTATAGCTGGGGCAAGTAGGAAATATCACATCGGACTCCCCCTCATAAATCTAACCTGAGCATCATAATAAGCAATATCGAACTCAACTCTCCTCTGTAGATAATCTTCATTCACATCACTCCTCGCCTCGAAATACATCCATCCGACTATGGAGTCTATCCACGATAGAACTGCGTAATCTCGGTCACTCATAATATCAGATAAGGTAGGCGGCTCAGAAGTAGATGGAACATCATAACTAGTAGTAGGAATAACAATACTCCTACACTCAACTCTGGCTCCCATATGAGACTCATAAGTACGTATAATATTCATTGTAATAGGTCTCGACGGTATAGCCACTTCTTCGGAACCTGCGAACTCCACTCCGGAGTCGAACACAGAGGGCATGAACTAAGGCAGGATGTCCTAATCCTGAGTCATCTCACCTCTAGCAATCGTCTGAATATTCTTGTAAATAATAGCTTCAATATCAATCTTTTTCAACTTCTGTATACATTGGTTCAGATTCACTCTATCTCTAGTAATTTTGTTGTGGTGATAAGATCGTAATAGTCTTACAGAAATGAAATATTGCCAAACTTTTGAAGCAACATTCAAAATGGAGGTGGGGAAATTTATCAACTGTTTTTTACTTACTTTCCATTCTCCTATCCCGTCAGTCAGAAAAGCAATCATTTCTCTCAAATTCTCCCTTCCAGTTTCAAAGTTCTCGTATTCACATACGAATGGTTCCCGAGTCTGATAGAAAGCATTAATGCCCTGAGGAGTAAACTCAACCATCTTTCCTCTAACAAGCACATACTCAGTCTCAGTCCAGGGTATGTTAAAATAGAATTCTCTAACAACTCCCATAACAGCATTCACAATTAAATAACAGAATCGCTCCCAGTTTCGCTCTGCAATTAATTATTCTACAGATCTGTCAAGACTATCAAAAGCTTGATCCTGGATACACATCTTGTTTTGAAGGATAGAGTTATAGTGAAATTGGGCCTTGATGTTGACAAAACTCTCCTCATCAAAATCCAATTTCCTCTTCCCTCTTGGAGCCATGTGAATTTCTAAAATTTGTAAAAAACAAATTCCAATAAATCCTAAATTCACAATGTAACAACTCCAAACACTATTTTAAGCAAGTAAGAGCAAATTTCATCATGGAAATCTCAAAATCTCTTTAAAACTCAAAAAATTCCACAATAGCAATGTGAGAGATTTCCATGTTGAAAATCCAAAAATTTTAACTTAAAGTGAATCTCTTACCAAGAGAAGTGCAAATCCAAAGGTCGAATGCTCAAAAAGTCCTTAAATCCGAGATCTAGCAAGCCCTAGATCTTTAAACTAGCGAAAATGGAGGAGGAAGACGAAGAAAATGGAAAAATTGAGGTCCTGTAGGCAAAAATCGCGAAATCGAGGGTTTTACCTTTACGGGTTTTGTATTACTGCTGACCATTTTCATGAGGTCTTCCCTTCTTCTTTTAGTGCTTAGATCTACTTCCAGCTTTCCTCACTCATCTTAGAGGACTAGAATTTGGACCCGCCTTTAGAAATTCAAACTACTTCTAAACTCCCCGCAAACTCCACAAACTCGACTCATGCACTCTTAATCACCTGTAGGTCAATCAAATGTGGAAGTTTAAAGGATGAGTTCCTATGTGACTCCTTTCGCCCAGATCGCCCGCGGCCTGTCCGGTGAAGGGGCTAACTTACATTAAGCACTTACACACTACATTTCCACACACTTCCTAAAACCACGACCCATACCCTTCTCGCCTAAAAATCCAAAAATTCGCACCTTCTTAAAATTCCGGTGAAAATCCCAAATATTCCCAATTTCATTTCGTCTAACTACACCATACTAATTTTGTCAATTTACCCTACTTCTTGTCAAAACCCCCACCGACCCATTTAACCCAAAGCTAATCTAACGCCAAACCAAACATACCCAATCGACCCCAATTTCGTCCAATTCAATTCTAAACTCAATTCAACATTCCCAATACCAATTTAAAGACTAAATCCGTTCAATTTGATCGACATCGATCCAATTTCACTTTGGGCCTTAAATTCAAATTTGGACCCATGACCCAAACATTAGCCCAAACTAACCCAATTCAACTCCAATTAACCCCAAATCTTTTCTAAACCTTCCTTAACATCCTCATAAACAAAACACTACCACGACACTACCCAAGATTGGACTCCAAACCCACTCAAATTCAACCCAAAATCAAAAAGCCCAATTTCACCTAAACCCAAATCTAACCCAAATAAACGCTCAAACCCCAAAATTAAAACCCAACCAAAGCCAAAACCTTTTTGAAACACTCCCATAAACATTTCTTAATATTTATTTTACATCAATTTCAACCCTAGCCCAACATCAGCTCCAAGTTAGCCCCAATTGGCCTACATCTGCCCATTCACCAAAAGAATTCAAATCTAACCCAATTCAAGTCCAAACTACCCCAAATTTCGCTTCAAGTCACTCATGACACATCCACAGCTAAACCCAATAATTATTCGCCCAACCTCTTTACAAAATTTCATCCCAAAATCCATTTTAAAATTCAAGAGCCCACTTTCCTAATCCATCTTAAAAGCCCATCTAAACCCTTTCAAAAAGCCCAAAAATTCTTCCAAGGCCTATACGACATTTCCCTCATCATACTTTCAATTAAAATCATCCCTAAGTCCTAAATTCATCATCAAATAACTCAAATCAAGCCTCATGCCAAATCACCCCTAAATACCAAAATTTTCCTTAAATCCATTTCCATGAAATCGACTTTACTTTTCCCAAGCCAAATGGAGCCATGGAGCCATGCATAAGCCATATGCAAGCCATGAGAGCCTCTTTACATGTCACCATGCCATTTTCGGGGGCAAAAGGAGGAGGCTCTTCCTTAACTCCTAAAGGCCATATAACCACTACATGATTCCACTAAACCATGCTTAAGCCTAATTGTACTTGGATCGTGACTTGACCCCACTAATCAAGCTCGATCCAAATCACTTTCTCTCACCAAACTGTGCCTGGTGCAGGTGCACCTAGCCCAAATGGGCGGGTTGACTCCATTTGGGTCCAAATCTGCCCATGCCCCATTCCACTTTGGATCAAAGCCTTTACACATGTCCATGGCCTGATCGCACAAACCTCCAGCCCCGACCCACCCGACCTTCGAGGGTGACCGCATGCCCGGCCGCCGCCACCAAGCCGCCGAAAAACACCATAGCCGAGAGCTCACATGTGAGCCAACATCACCTCCCTTACCACAGCCGCCCCATCCCTAAAGGGTCACCATGGCCGATCTTCTCCTCACCGTAGCAACCTTCGATCCCAAGCCCTAACTCTCCCCGGGAGGCCCCCAACAAATTACTAAACCCACCCCTCTCGCCATGAGGGGAGCCAAGCACAAACCTCTCGCCGAAACTCGCCAAAATTGTTCCAAACCCTTCACCACCCTTAGAGCAGCTTGATTCCTGTGTTGTCAATTGGCCTAATCCCCACCAACAGAGCCCACCCTCAACCGAAATTCCACCCAAAACCAGACACTTTGCCATGCTGAGCCAATCCTCAAATTGATTGGTCCTACACCTTCACCGGACCAAGAGGAGAAGCCCACCGAAAGCCCCATCTCCAGCCACCCGCCTGCTCCAGCCTCTCTCCAAGCTTTGTGATCGGCTTGGTCGAAATCATATCCGTACACCACTGCACTGAGACTTCATCCGGAGTCATAAGACCCAATCGAAGGTGCAACAACTCTCGATCAGCTACACTTCCGAGCTAAGGTAATGGAAGTTAACTATCCATCCCGAGCTTCGGAGATTCTCCATTTCAAATGCCTTTTAGTTTCAATGCATGTTACTCGTATAGATGTGTTCGTCTCTTCAAGACGAATCCACAGAGTATAAGAACATGAAAACCACGAGAACTATGAGATCTAGACGAGGGACGGCTCTCAGCGAGAACACTTCGGGACGATGAACGGATGCCGGCCCATTCGATACACGCGCGCACGGACGCGCCGTGATTGGGTGTCAATGACACGTACGAGAACCGCTGGGTCTCGGCCGTCGACTCCGCGCGTCGAATGGGAGCGCGACGCGTGTGCGTTCGAGCCGCCGAGGCCGACGCGGCTGCGCGGATAAATAGAAAATAGGGTATTTTTCATTTATTTAATTCCCTAAACTTCAAAAAATTACATTCGTGTAAAAAAATCACAAAATAAATAAAAAAATACCCTCTTTCAATAACAGTATGAATAATGCAAGCAAATCATTTAATTTAATTAAGTATTTTATTTTTATATCATTTACTCTCCGCATACATTTAATTCTCCATGTACGTATACAATTCACCATACATTTGCACCATAAAAGCGAGTTCGAACTCGGAACATTCCCCGAATTTTCCAAGGTCGAGGCCATCTCTGAAAGTTATTATCTTTTTCAAATGCATGTTGTCAGTTGAGTATTTTAATTCCAAAATTTTCGCATTATTAAATAAATTCTAAATATTTGGCTGATGCTCCTATGACTAGAGGGGACTCTGAAAAATAGACTTGAAAGTTAATTCACTCGTATTAACTCAATTGGCGCTAAACACCCAAAATAGGTCTTTAATTAATTAGAGTTAACCAGGTATCAAATTGACTGTTCACCTCTGATCGACCTTTTAGATCAGAGGAATCCACCATAAAATTCGAGGTCAATCGTGACTCGTTGCCCCCACCAATCGTAATGACAAGCCCACTTAGCCATTTTAAACTTTAAAATTCATAACTTTTTAAAATACTTTTAAAAATTCACCAAATTCCGCTTGCTCTCCATATCGGGTAGAACTCCAAGAAAATTAAAATTTTAATTTTCTAAAAAAGTTTCATTTTTAATAATATTTTAATATTTTTAATAATTAAAAAATAATAAAATCACAAAAATAATAAAATTCACCAAAATGTCACATTTTGAATTTTAATCACTTAGGAACAAATCCCACATTTTTCCAAGTCTATTTAGTGAGATATTAAATGCAAGTTCTTGCAATTTTAAAATTAAAAAAATGTATTTTCTAGCATTTTCACTAAAATAATGCATTATAAATCATAGAAAAATCAAAAAATTGCAAAATTTGATTCTCTGCTTCCTCGACATCGCAGATTTGAAAATATAAAATCCATTTTTCAACATTTATCTTATTTTTTTAAATTAATTAACACTCCAAAACTCAAAATAAATATAATAAAAATAATATAATTCAAAAAATCACCAAAATTGGTCCAAATGCTTCTCTGGTCATTAGGAATGTCCCCTAATTTTCTTAAGGATTTAAACTTTTCCTCGTCATGTTATCAAATTTTCTCAAAATCTCTATTTTCCACCAAAAATAATTATATAAATAAATTAAATATAGAAAAATCACATTTTCTCCTCTCATGCCTTTATCACATACGAGTAAAGTTTCACATAAAAATTTCAAGTTCATTCAGCCAATTTAAAGGAAGTTACAAATTATTAAGCTTAAAGGGTAAAATGGTAATTAAAATCTTTAAATCCTTAATTAAAACTTTAGGTTTAATAAAAAAATCAACAAGTAAAATATTTGATCCTAATCTGATTTTGATGATTTAAATTTAAATAATTAAAGGTAGAAACCCATTAAACAATTTCAAAATGATTAAACTTTTAATTAAATAATGGATTAAATTCGAAGAATAATAAAATCGAATCATTAAAATAAGGATATTTATTAGGAAGAGATTTATTCTTTAATTTAAAAATCCCTAAATTAATTATATCAACTAATACTCAATGTTTAATTAAAATGATAACTCAAATTTAAAATATTAAAAGACTTAATTTCAATTAAAAATTAAAAATAAAGTAAATTAAAAGATAAATTAAATTAAGATTAAATTTAAAAATTAAAATTAAATTAAATTAAATAATTAAATTAAATTAAATTAATTAAAATTAAATTAATTAAATTAAATAATTAAATTAAATTAAATTAAATAATTAAATTAAATTAAATTAAAAATTAAATTAAATTAAATTAAATAATTAAATTAAATTAAATTAAACAATTAAATTAAATTAATTAAAAATTAAATTAAATTAAATCAAACAATTAAATTAAATTAATTAAATTAAATTAAATTAAATTAAACAATTAAATTAAATTAAATAATTAAAATAAATTAAATTAAATTAAATAATTAAATTAAAGTTAAATCAAATCAAATTAATTAAACATCAAATCAAATTAAATTAAATTAAACTAAATATAAAGCAACTTCAACACTATTCCAAATTTAAACCCTTTAACTTAAATCAGATCATTTCAATACTAATTTACCCGAAAGCTTTTGATATCAGAACTCCTAAATGAAACAGATGTCTGAGTGTTACTTTACTCATGTGATATTCAACGTCTCTTAGCTCAATCGGCCAGTTAACAAGACTTCAAAACTTGACGATCGACTCATTTATATAATTAAATTCATTCGGGACTTAAAATAATCCTAGAAATATCAGTGATGTTTAAGACCTTCTTAAGCACTTCCTCAATATGATGATATTTATAAGAACAATCAATTCGATTATTCTATCAGTTAAAATCGTCCTTAAACCAAACCCAAAGAATCTAGACGTCGTAGGAGATGACTAGCTATGTGATTTAATTTGCGTAAACCATAACCTTTCCCTACTACTCAGTAACTTGCTTAAATATTCTAATTGTGTTTTAAGTGCAATGATGACGGGAAGACTCCCAGTACGCTTTCATTTTATTGCACTTACTTTCTTTGCAATTTACTTTATCAGAAATGCATTTCATTTTCTTACGATAAAACAACTGCTGCATTTAAAAACCCACACCTTTAGGATACCCCTAAAACTAAAACCAAAACTAAGCTGGAAAGTCACGTTAAAGATAAAATTCACCGCCACAACATTTCAAAAGATAAAACAACTCAAAATTTAATCACAAACAACACAAAACTACACCGTAATTAAATTAAAAACGTCCCGTTGACGGTGAATACCTCGATGATAACCTACGTGTTGCGACCCGGATTTCCCACGTCTAAATGAAAGTGTGAACCGTCCATTTGAGTTTAAGAAATTCATTCAATTGCCGAATCCGATAAAATAACGATGCTCTACACGGAACCGCGGGATCTTAACCTGTCGTTATAATCAACTTCCTTAAGATTTGTTTTAATTAAAACACAAAAAACACTGAAATTAAGATTTTCTCTAAACCAAAACACTTCTCTCATCCCCGATTTAGCTACTTCTAAACTAAAACCCCGTAAATAACAAAGGAGCTGAGTACTACAAAGTAAAGACGGCCATCGTCATTAGCAAACCTAAGTCTACTTCAAGAAAACTTTCCTAATTTAAAAACAACAAAGCCCATAGGATTTCGAGGTAGTCATTTACAAGTAACATAAATCCTCAACTCTTCGTTAGCATTTCAGACAGAAATTGCTTCCGACCTGGCCTTTAGATTCCGAGGTAATGTCCGATACGACATGTTCTCCCCCACATTTCTGCAGCTATTCTGTTTGATTTTTATCATACAAATATAAGCCCTAATTAATTAAAATCGGCAGCATCAAAATACTAAATAAACATTAGACTTTCCTAAATTCAAGCCAAACGATAGATGGTTCGGAAATTATCGGGGTTCACTTCGAATCGCTGATTTCTCCTATCTTTCTTCCTTTCGATTCACAAAAACAAAAATGTTCCAAAATTTCGATCCATTCCTACCGAAATTCCAAAATTCAATCTTCAAAACCTTAACCAAATTTCAGAGTGTAATCATCGATTATTATCGAGAGTTTTCTTAGGTGATCCCCGTCACTTAAGATGTAATTAACTATAGGTCACCTATAGGGAATTTTAAAGAACCTGTAGTAATATAAACCCTCGTTTAATGTTTTCATATTAAGCAAGGGAAACTACGTTTATAAAAATTGGTCTTCGTTGCATCAAACGGATGTCATCTAATCTTCTAGTTTATTTAATCAAGCCCCACCATCAAGCGCGTGTCTATCCTGTGGATGATACGCTATTGGGTGGGTGCGCTCGTTTATATAAACTATTCGTGGATGTGAGGTCGCTTAATCTCATATCTTAAAACTTTCAAATTTAAAAATTATTTTTAAAATCAAATACTACTAAATTATTTATTTAAATTAAATTAAAATTCGCCGATGATTGCTAGCGACCCCTCTTCAAAATAAAACACGACCTAAAAATAATAAAAAAATAATAAAAAATAAGCCGCACAGATTTCGGCGACTCCGCCTGTGGGAAGATTCCTCTCTCCATTATAACTAAATAATTTCGTTTCAAAATCGGTAGTGTATCCATGTCCCTAATGGATCAAACTACTCCTCTTCCGTCGGGAATACTATGTTCATTTCCTATCTCAACAAGTATAAATTCTTAACATCTCTGGATTAGGAGCCACCGTTTAGACACCCCTTAAACAAAGAGGTTCCGAGATCCTTACTCCTCATTTCGAGGTGGGGTGGACCCCCAATGTGTTAGTTTAGGAGTGATCCTTCGAGTCGGGAGCTCCGTTTAAGACTTTCTTTCCTTTCTCTCAATCGGATTCTACCTTCTCTACACTCAACGTTTCGTTCTAAATAAACAAACCCTCTAATAAGTGATTCTTTTAAAATGATAAATACTACGAACAAAGAATGAGTTCGGACTCTTCAATTCCTTTCTTTTCGTCCCGAAGAAAAGAAGCATAACTTCGGACTCCATTAAACTGTGACCCACTCCCGGCGAAATGGAAGCCCCGAACCGATTTTCTCCTTCACCAACGGACCGGACTTCGCCGTCTATAAGGATGAACCGCCCGAATGGGGTCATCCGACTGACAGGATTTGAAAACACTAACGTCAAGGTCACCGACGTCTCCCTCTTTGCACGACAAACAAGGTATCCGAAGCCGAGGAGCCACCGGCTGGAAGCCCGTCCCAGTCGACCCAAGAGTTTCCTCCCCCGCAAAGGGTCCCGACTAGGGAGGAGTACCGGCCGTCCGCAGAGGATCGTTCACTCACTCCCCACCGGGTCTAGTTGCTTCGGCACCTACCCCGACTTCGCCAAATCAAAGGGGAAAGAAATCCGTAACTATGGTAAACCCGTTAACAGTGAGGTACCTGGATCTTCCCCGTAAGACCTTCCGTCTTCGAAATCGGGTCCAAGTCAAGATTCCGTCGCCGACAAAGACCCAAAGAAGAAATAGAACAGAAGGACGCTGCGAAGCCGTAGCCGCCGAGATCGTTTCCGAGGAAATTCCCGTATCAGCGTAATATACACCACCGCCCTCGACTACACTACCACTTTGGGAGGAAGCAGTTCCATCCCCTCTCCGCCGCAGAGGATGAGGAGAATGTTCGCAATATTGCCGCCACATTGCCTCGACCCGCATACTACAACGATAGCCGCGCAAAAGAATTCAACTACGCCGTTTCGCTCGACCGCAAACTTTGGTAGAAAAGCTAAGAAAGAAGGAAATCGCTTCGTGTCGTAAATTCTACGAAGGATGTGGCGTGTGCGTCAAATCCCGTCTTGGGCCCCGAGTAGAGCCCGCCGTCATGATAGAAAAGCCAAGCAAGAGAATGAAGGCTAGCCCGCCCGTCGAGTATCAGATTGCTGGGGACAGGAGGATACCACCTTCCACATTTCGTCGATGGGGACCCGGCACATGTGACCTTCCGTCGCTATGATGGTGTGGCGTCCCGCCCGCCGGGGCGGGCTGGAGACCGGGGAACAAAGGAGCCCCGAGAGAGAAAGTCTCGCCAGAGGCTTGAATCCGAAGAAAGCGCTACCGCGATGAAGGGGACTCGTGAAAAGGACCCGCAACCATCGCATGACAACCACAAAGATACGAAAAGCTCCGCTAGAAGATGCCATGGAAAAGCCGAGAACCGACATCCGACTCGCCGGGCGAAAGAAAGAGAAGAAAAGTTCCGTGAGACGAGATCGACTCATCGGAATTCATGGACAACGAATATGCAGAAATCAACATGGCCGAGACACGAGCTTCATCATCTTCTCAAGGTGCTCCCCGCAACTCGGCAGAAGAGAGGAGCCGAACCGAGTGAAGAGACAACAAAGAAAAGGACGACACGATCGCTCGACGCAAAGAGGATGGAAGAGATGGCCGAGCTCTAGCCACTCTCCAAAGTCAAGTACAACCACATGTAGAGACACCCCGTAGGTCATCACATTCTAGACGCAGGAAAGGAGATTAAGATCCGTCAATGGGGATGACCACAATTGAAAGGATACAACACAAAGTATGATCCCCGAAAGGATATCAAGAATCCTCAGAACAACAGTGCGAGAAGCCCTAGCACAATCGAAGAACGGGACATCTATTCGGACGGGCAGACCTTACTCGGGAAGAATTCGACGCCGTCCAATACCCAAAGGGCTTCGTACCACCTCTCGTTTAAAACCTTCGGACGATCCGGAACCCCGACAAGATGCTGCACACTTTCGCGCGCTGTTGCAATGCGCGGGAGCGATGCGCACCGACAATGGTTAGCACCGTCAGGATCGGGCTCGACCGGTATTGCACTACCCAACCTGATCTCAGAAAGACACGAGCTAGAGAGCCTCTTCATTAAGCGATTTGCCGGAGCTCTCATGACCACATCACTATAGGTGATTTAGTGGTGTAGGAACAAAGGCCGAATGAAACTCTAGTGGATTACATACTTCGATGGAGAAATTTAAGTATGAAGTGTGAACCACAACTCCAAGAACAACATGCAATGGGTGATCTCGCTAAAAGCATCACGGCCCGACAGCACCCTCCTCAAGGGATTCACTATTAAGACTTCGAGAGGCTGTTAAGCAAGGCCGGAAGCTTGCAAGAAGAGGCGAAGCAATTAAGTTTCGCCGACAAGACTACAAGCCGAGAAGACTTTCGAAAAGAAATCTGGTCGTTGCGCAAATTTCGACAGCTGGCAAAGCAACCGATGCAAATACCAATGTAACGGCCGCAACAACCACAAATAAAATTACCAAGAACCCCGTCCACGATCGTCTCCGCAAGTATGAACAACCGTCTCGTCCGCAACGTATATCAAGGAGCTTCGAGCAGAGAATATCCGTTCAAGAATGAAGCAAGACCAAAGATGTTCCGCAACCTAATGAAAACTCCAGATTTCCACTGGCCAGAGCTCCAAAAGCACTGTGAGGAAGTCAACAAGAAAGGTGATCCCAACTTTTGCCCCCCACATCTGATGCTTGGGCACAAGATAAGACTGTGACACTTCATGTCAAGCCTGAACGAGAACCTTCGGAAAGGAAAGACATCATCCCTGGAGCAGATATACGAAGGAACCCCGTGAAGGAGGTTCCGTCAATGTTATCTCAACCGATCCCGTCATCCCGATAGATCCCTATGCAATCACGATGGATGACTACCTACTGACGACCTTCGAAGAAGATTTTAGACAACATCCGAACCGCTTCTGCGAGCTTCAATTCGCAGTTCGAGACCTCGTTAAACCGTACTATCACTTGCGATAAGAACCACCTCGACAGAGACAATCGAAGAGAAGAAGAAAATCGACGAAGAAGAGGGGACCGAGATTCCTAAGGCTGGCCAGGGGCCGCTTATCCTAGATACTGCTTCCGATTCGGGGGAGAAATCCCTCGAACCTCTCGATTTCGTATGATTATCCGCTCACTTCGGTGGGATCATATAATGATAAGGGTGATGGCGTCGGCTACGTCAATCGTTTCTAACGATTACGTAACTAGCGACAATCCGGGCGTCACTTCGATACCAACAACAATTCTCAAATCATACATGATCTCGACGATCAAAATGACGAAGAAGGCATCCATCAAGGAGGCTACGAGAGTTCAACAAGAATCTGACGATTCGGTGGAGTTTCGAGGAGCTCCAAGCATAACAGTTAGAGCCTCTCGTATTGAAGATAATCCAAGAGCCAGCCATTCCGATTCAGAGGAGACACCGACAAACTCAACACTAGATTCGAAGAAATTGGCGAAGTCAACCTAAGAAGTGGAAAAGTTCTACCTCCAAGAATGGGTCCAAAAGACAAAGGAAAGGTGTGTCAAGAAGAACTTCAACCCCACAGAAGACATACCATTCGAGAAGAAGCCATGGCATTACGTGAGAATAAAGCGACTACAACGCGTTGGAAATTGATTCAAAACTACCGGCCAAACCGAGCATTTACGACGCTCTCATCTTATCAAAGGAGATATAGGAAGCTCGATCAAGGCCTTACTGACATCCAGAATTCGCTGTACCAAATGACCGAGATTCCTTAGACGAGGTTTGCTCGTTAAAGGAACAACAGGTGTTACCTTCACGTACAATGACCTACTACTTGGAATGTGCCAGATCACAACCGACCGTCAGACATTTCGCCATAATCGGGAAGTTTACGCTCCCGTAGTATTAGGATCCAGGAGCATCAATCAATATACGTAGTCTTCGAACACTAGAATACTGGAACTGATGTCGCGAGCTCGAGGCCGACAAAATGTTATTAAGAGGATTCAACCGTAAAGGAGAAAGAGCTCCTGGTCAATAACGCTACCGATGAAGACCTGATTTAGCAAAGACAACACCGCAAATCATATAATCATCGTAAACGTCGTTCAACGCTCTATCAGCCGACCAGCGGATACATGAAAACAGATGGTACCATCATCTCCTCGCATCGCTGCATCAAATATTACGATGAGGGGAACAAAGGCATCAAAGGAGTTCTTACAAATCCATTCTCCGTACATGAAATTGGAATCCATGAAGATGCAAACTCTTATTATGCACCGCCGAAGAAAACAATCTTCTCCCGTAGATACCATAACAAATGAAGAAAGAAAGTTCGAGACAACGAAGAACTGAAGTTCTAGTCCATCAGCCACTCACCACTCCCTTCCGCCGAGATGGGTGAAGGTTTCTCCACAACTCGCATCCGAGGTCGAGGCTGGGACGGTGGCCGTGGTAGAGACACTGTGACAACTAATAAAAGAAACCAACATCAATGTCAATGGGAAGATGGGGCTCAAGAGGAAAAGAAATCAAGCAAGAAGAAGAACAATAAGTCGAAAGAAGCCGCAATACAAGATCTCCCCTCGAAGATGAAAAGAACGAAGAATACAAATCAATGTACGAGAAGATTAACCACTACGTGCAGTACTATGACCCTAACTCCGATCCATTCTAATAAGATCGAGGGTATGGAGGTCAAAGAGGTACGTAGCTAGATTCGTGCAAAGCCGATCAAATTCTACCGTGCGGCTTCTTCTTCCAAAACTCGAAAAATAATGTACAATTTACATGTCACTTCATCGAATTAATGGAATTACCTTTTCGAGTGGTACTCTCCCCGTGTTCAAAATTTAATTCAACGTGGTTTACCTCATAAATTGACAAAGGCCAATCACAACATTTTGAAAAATTATGGAATAACTCCGCCGTCCTCCCAATTCAAAGTACGACTCGATTCGCACAAGAGTGTCAACATCATACCGAATTTTGCTCGTTCGTCACTTGCAAATCCAATGAAACCGCATGGAAACTACCGACGAACCTCAAGATTTACAAATCGGAGACGCTCCACCGTAATCTTCGAAGAAGAAATCAAATCTACAATGATGAGTTAACTAAGTTAACTCGGGAAAGACCACAAGAGTCAGACTCACCTTTGTTAGCTCCTCTACTCTCAATAAAGAAGACTCCAAAGAAATAATCAAATTATTAATGGAATTTATGACCGTTTTGCTTGGAGCTACGATGAAATGCCGTGATTAGCCCTGCAGTCATACCCATAAGCTAAAGAGTGGATCCTACTGCTCCGTCGACAAGGTCCCGTAAGAATGCGTCCGGAAATCGAACAACAAGCTGGCAATGGGTTAAAAAGCTAATGTACGCTAAATTTGTCCGCGAAGAACAATAAATTCGACCCGGCTAGCCAACGTATGCCGCCGTAAAGAAGAATGGTCGTATCGAATTTGCGGACTTCGTAGATTTAAACAAGGCATGTCCAAAAGACGACCCTCTACCGATTCCGTAACCGATGATCGACATATCGTTTCGACACATGAAATATTCTCATTCATGGATGGATCTTCGTGATACAACCGTATAAAAACGGCCTGAAGATGAAAAGCTTACAAAGATTCGTAACTTCATCTAAGTATTTTGCTACACAAAGGATGCCATCTGACCGAAGAACGCAGAGCAACTTACCAAAGAGCAATGACAAGAATTTTTGATGATCTCATCCACAATCAAGTCGAATGCTACGTGATCATGTCGTCAATAAAAGCAAAGTAAAGGAAAACCAATTGAGATGATTCGAGAATCGTTTTCGAACGATTAAGACAATTTAACCTTAAGACGAATCCCTTAAAATGCGCCTTCTGGCCACCGGAAATTCTTAGCATTCACACCGACATCGCGAATTGAAATCGAATCTCGAGAAGATTATTATCTTAGAAATGCCGCCTCCCAAAACCTTAAAACAATTACGATCTTTCAAGGGAAGCTCGGCATATCTTCGACGCTTTATCTCAAACCTCGTCGTGTGTGTCACCTTCTCAAGACTAGTTAAAAAGGACGCCAAATTTATTCGGGAAGAGAAATGCCGAAGGCCTTCAAGACATTAAACAATATTTAATGACACCTCCTGCCTTGGCAAATGCAATGTGTGTATCAATGATACTTACACCGCTTGCTTTTTAGATGATTTCTGAGTCTCTTGCAAATTTCTGTGTCACCCATTTATGCAAAGAAAATGCTCTTTAATACTTAAGCCGGCTTGCCATCTCGACTAAGCAAGGTATCCCGCAATCAAAAGCACGGTTGCCCCGATCTTCGCCGCTCAAAAGCTCGGCACTACATGCTTTCTCATATATGTCAACTCCGATTTCTCAGTTTAATCCATTGCAATACTCGATGACTCGTCCAACACTTTCCCAGACTTGCCGATGGTCAATGATATTATCAGAATTCGATATAACTTTCGTACTTCGCGTGCCGTAAAGGACAAGTCTTGTGCGTACTCCGCAAAGACACCCGCCGCCGACCTCCTCTCAACGACGATCTCACATGAACAACAATGAACCTAGAAGACCCCGATGATCGACGTTGGGAATTGTATTTCGACGGAGCATCTTCAAGACACAAAGACGAAGAACGCAAGTGATAAGGCCCCTAAGGCAGAATCGGGCTAATCTTTATAACACGGAGCGGGGGATGTTAAGATACTCCTACCACTCGACGTAACCGTGTACAAACAACTAAGCAGTAATACGGCCCCCTTACAATCCACCCGAATTAACCATTCAGACGGTGGATAACAGACATCAATATCTACGGGATTCATTAATCATTCAATGACGTCAGACAATACAAGATTTTTAAACCAAGACTCGAACAATACTTCCAAGATGCCATACAAATTATCGAAAGCATTCCAAATGTAACGATCTACAAAATTCCTAAAAGAGAATGCTGTACAGGATGCTTTAGCCCGTCTCGCAAAAGAATTTGCTCGTTTGCAGCATGAATCCGCGAAGGCTACCACCCACGTCAGCCCCATCACGCCTCGACATGCATGATGCACAAACTTGTAAAAAGAAAAGAATCAACAGAAGAAGGATTTAAAACACAAGACGGGCGGACAACATCGTATTGACTACCCGCAAACAGAAAGCTACTGTGACGATAGTCGTCGTCCATCGATCAAGAAAAGAACTCGTCTTACGCATTAATAAACAACAGCATTATACGTAAGGTCTTTTCGATCAAATGTGGCTAAGGCGCTCTAAGCTGTCCGAGGCCCGCGAAATCGTTAAAGAGGCATTCAGACTCGTGGCGCTCACCACGGTCCAAAGATGAAAATGAAAATTAAAGACTCGGTGGGTACTACTCGTCCTCGATGATGACCGACCGCATGAAAATCGCCAAGAGCCGTCACCAATGCCAAGTGCACGAGTTGGCCTGACATCAACCTCCAAATGCTACACCCGACAATCGCGTCGCGCACATTCGTCAACGTCGGGGCACAGACATAAAGGGGTCCGATGGGGACCCGATCTTCGAAAGGACATCGTTTCATTCTTGCCACAGACACTTTTCCAAGCTGCGTGCGAGCTCCACCCTGGGAGAAGTGAAAGCACACCACGGCTACAGCTTTTTCAAGAACCAAGTCGTCTACCGTTTCGAGTGTGTCACAGATCATTTCGTATACCCAAAGATTCGAAGCACACAAATCACCAATTTTGTCGTGAGACACTCAATTGACCGCGATACTCAACAATTTACTACCCAAGAGCAAACTATTCGCCGAGGTTTTTAATAAACTCGTTCAAATCTTAAAGAAACCCCGGACGATAATAAGAGAAATTGGCACGAGAAATTGTTAGAAGCCTACAAGCCTACCGACAACCTTTCCCGTAACTCCTACTCAAGCTACACCTTACGCTCTCGGTGTATGGGTCCGAGGCATGTTACTCCTTTTAGAGGTTCTACTCTTCCTTCACTCGAATTGCATTGCAAACAAGATCACGACGTAAGAAACGCCGTACTACGACTCGAAGAATTAGAAAGTCAAGGAAAAGACTGCGTCGTTAAATCGTAACTTAGAACTACCATACTGCCTACATTGGCTCAAGCCCATTGACAAATCGGTCCGCCCAAGAACCTTCAAAGTCAGGATTTAGTTCGGTTTCAAGAGACCATTCTCGCACACCGCAAGATAAAGAGGAAAATTCGAACCCACTTGGGAAGGACCGTTTCGCGGTCAAGCAAAGATACTCGGAGGTTCCCACTCGCCTAGTGAATTGCCAGGGGAGAACGACATATGCTTCCAATCAATGACGATACTAAAAAATATTACACTACCCGATGTTTCGAAGGAATGAATTCTTCATCCCTAAGAAACACGGTGAAGTAATTACTTATGATCAAGTCCGAACTACGTTAAAAATGCTAAGATAAATAAAATCATGATAATTAAGTTTTCCTTTGTTTTCTTTTTCAAATCAAGATCCTTCCTGGATCTTATCCTACTTCATTCCCGTTAAATTTCAAAATATAAGAATAATAAAAAATGTATCTTTAATAAACATTTTCTTAATGTTCTTGTTCTTAGCATGCCCCCATCCTTTCCTCGTCTTTCAGGAAATGTCGAACGGCGGTCGGGTCTGAACTTTAAGAATGGCGTAAGCCTCGCACTCGATGAAAGAGGGGTGAAAGATGGAGCGATAATCGAGATCGACTCGCATTTCGCACCAGTTGCGCCATGAAGACGAGGAAAAAGTGACCGGGTCCCGCTAACCGAGAAGAACCACCCGGCAAGATAGCCGTATGAAAGTGGGTGGCCCAAGCCACCAATCCAACAACAAGAAAAGAAAAGCAAACACCGAAGAAGACAAGAAAATGAAGTCCGTAGTCACTACGGGGAGGGCGTGCTGGCCCGCCGCGCCCGGGGCAGAGATTCAAGAAGTTCGGAGGGCTACTCTCACGCCACGCAACGAAGAAATAAGAATCGCCTTCATCCGCAAATGTTAACAAAACTAGCCGCCGCGACCGCCGCGCGATGAGACACTGCCACGCACTCACATTTCAAGGACACCGGTTCACCAGAACTCGAAAAAAGGAGGCCACCTCCTAGAATAACGTAAAGAACTGTGGAAATCTCCGTAAGATCGAAGAAAGAAGGCTACCACGCCATCGGATAGAACCACTGCCAGCTGCATGACCTTGTTGCGTGCTAACCCCGGGGATGTCCCGACAGTGCATCATCCCCTCGAGGAGCCGAGGTGGCGTGTGGGAACGTGAAGGGATTGAACCATATATCCCATGGTATGTCACAAGGCCTCTATCCGCATCATTCCGGAATACGAGCCGGAGAGGATGCAACAATGTTGAAAAGAAAACTTTCGAATACTTCGAGAGAATTAAAGGAAGAAGAATCAACATACTGTATGCCTCGAGCTACACAATCGAGTTCATTCTATATGGACACCAAAGAACCGTGGACCGTATCCGGATTTGAAAAGAATGGGCCGAGCAGCCGCCCGAGGGAAAACATACCGTAACCCTGAGATGATGCTGGGGAAAGGAAGAATCACAATACAATGCGGATGTCACAACTTTGCCGAGGACGTGAAGGAAACCCACCAGGGATACTTCAAGGCTGCAAGTAGATCCGATGCCATTGCTTATCAAGAGAATGGTAAAAAGATCGATAACATGGAGGTGGGTACCGCCGCCGTATCGCATACCCAATACCGCATTATCAACATCTACAAACAATGGGTGACCGCATACCCCCACATATCGATCACCACGACTGGGCCGACCTTTCGCACCTGCTTTTCGAATGAGTGCAACATCATAAATGGATCTCGACTTGACAACAGCCCGCAGTTCCGAGGGCCGCAGTATACCTTTACCTATGGGTTCCGTCATGATACTACAAGGTAACGGAGCAGATATCGCAAAGCATCAGATACCAGAGTGCCAGTGGAGCGAATCTCGCTACTTTCGTGGAGGATGGACGACAAAGAAATACCCTACTATTTCCAACCGTATCCGTAGCCAGAGAATCCTCCGCCACGTAGCCGCGAGTTACACAAGAAATATCACACCTCCAATGTACATCCAGCCTCATCCTCACAAGGATACTGGAAGGTGATGTTATCACCATGTACCTCACTATTCGTACATGGATTTTTGACAGACGATTTTCTTTGATTTGATCAACAAAAAGATCATACACACCGTTTCGAGTCTGATTTATCAGACAACGTATTCCGCATCGAGTTGTACGACGTATTTTCAACATGATTGGAAACGAAAGTGACCATGTCACTGCCAGCCTCACCTCAGGCAAATTGACGGGGAAACGCCATTAAAGTTAAATGAATCCTCGAACAAAGAACAAAAGAAAAAAAGAGAATAAAAGAAAACTTTCTAAAAAAAAATCAAAATGACAAACACCAAGTTCACATGAACATTAAATAAACAATAAAATAAAAAATTCAACCATTAAAAGATAAACGAAATCAACACAAATCTCAAATTCAATCTTTTCCAAATTCCGAATCAAATTTCAATCTTTTCAAACTTCAAAATCAAATTCTATTCTTCCAAACTTCCAAATCAAACCTCAATCAAAATCTAAATCCAATCTCGATCAAGTTTCAAACTTGATCTTTCAAATTTCAAATCAAATCTTAAATCAAATTTCAATCGAGTTCAAACTCATCCTTCCAAATTTCCAAATTTCCGACCTCTGTGCTTCAAGTCTCAATCAAGTTCAAATTCAATCTCTATCAAATCTCAAATCCGATCTTCTAGGATCTCAACCTCACTAATCAAAACATCAAAATTCAAACTTTTCGAGTCGAGGATTTTACATCCAAGACTCCACGTTTTAGGATTCTCTTCCTATCGCACCGAAATACATCAAAATTCAAACTTTTCGAGTCGAGGATTTTAAGCATCCAAGACCGCACGTTTTAGGATTCTCTCCTACGTACCGAAATACATCAAAATTCAAACTTTTCGAAGCCGAGGATTTTACATCCAAGACCGCACCGCTTGCATTCTCTTCCTATCGCACCGAAATACATCAAAATTCAAACCTTGGTCAAGGATTTTACATCCAAGACTGATCGCTTTAGATTCTTTCCACGTACCGAAATACATCAAATTCAAACTCTGCCGAGGATTTTACATCCAAGACCGCACGTTTAGGATTCTCTTCCTATCGCACCGAAATACATCAAAATTCAAACCTTTCGGGGTCGAGGATTTTACATCCAAGACTGCACTCCTAGGATTCTCTTCCTACTGCACCGAAATACATCAAAATTCAAACCTTTTGGGTCGAGGATTTTATATCCAAGACCGCATCGCTTAGGATTCTCTTCCTACCGTACCGAAATACATCAAAATTCAAAACTTTGGGTCGAGGATTTTACATCCAAGACCGGCACTTTAGGATTCTCTTCCTATCGCACCGAAATACATCAAAATTCAAACCTTTGGGTCGAGGATTTTATATCCAAGACCGCACCGCTTTAGGATTCTCTTCCTATCGCACCGAAATACATCAAAATTCAAAACTTTGGGTCGAGGATTTTACATCCAAGACCGCACTCGCTTTAGGATTCTCTTCCGCTTGCACTCGAAATACATCAAATTCAAACCTTTCGGGGTCGAGGATTTTACATCCAAGATCGCACTCGCTTTAGGATTCTCTTCCTACGCACCGAAATACACCAAAATTCAAAACTTTTAGTCGAGGATTTTACATCCAAGACCGCACCGCTTTAGGATTCTCTTCCTATCGCACCGAAATACATCAAATTCAAACCTTTTGGCCTTCCAGTGACTTTACATCCAATCGCACCGCTTTAGGGATTCTTCCGACGGTGACCGAAATACATCAAAATTCAAATCTGTCGAGGATTTTACATCCAAGATCGCATTGTGTTTTTAGGATTCTTTCCTACGGCACTGAAATACATCAAAATTCAAAACTTCGGGGTCGAGGATTTTACATCCAAGATCGCATCGCTTTAGGATTCTCTTCCTATCGCACCGAAATACATCAAAATTCAACCTTTGGGTCGAGGATTTTACATCCAAGACCAACACCGTATCGTTTAGGGACCTTTTCCCTATCTAATGAAATACATCAAATCGAATTCAAATTTCGAGGTTAAGGATTTTACATCCAACACCACTTTGCCTCGAGATATCTTCTCATTGCAACGATTCAATCTAATCAATCGAATTTTCTTTCGAGGTTTGAGACGTTACATCTAAAACCAAAATCCTAATTTTCATTTCAAATCAAATCCCTCAAATTAATTTCGACAAAACTTCAATCTAAATTCGAAACTCCAAACTAAAATTTAAACTCACACATCAAAACATAAATTGAAGCAAAATAAAATCTAAATCAAATTCCTCAGATCATGCGATTTTGGGATTTACCTCCTTTTCCTTTTCCCCACGAGAGTTCAAGAATCTCCGGTTCCGGTAGATATACTTGACACTCCCCGCCGGAAACTCTTCTACTTCATCCTAAGTTCGTCATTCGGGGACATCCTCCGTGCTGGTTTTGTTGATCGCTCTGGCCAACACCAATACGCGCGTGTGCTCCGTCACCACCACACCTATCAGTCCATTCGTCGACCTCATTTTCGATGAGGTCTTCCCCTTCTTCTTTTAGTGCTTAGATCTAGCCTCCAGTTTTCCTTCGACTATCTTAGAGGACTAGAATCGGGACCCGCCTTTAGAAATTCAAACCACTTCTAAACCCCCGCAAACTCCACAAACTCGACTCATGCACCCCTAATCACCGAGGGCCGAAATCAAATGTGGAAGTTTAAAGGATGAGTTCCTATGTAATTTTCGGGGCCTAGATCGCCCGCGGCCTCGGAACTGCGAAGGGGCTAACTTACATTACACTTACACACTACATTTCCACACACTTCCTAAAACCACACCCATACCCTTCGCCTAAAAATCCAAAAATTCAAAATTCCCGGTAAAATCGCGTAAAATCAAATATTCCCAATTTCATTTTCAAGGTCTAACTACACCACGTCAATTTTGTCAATTTACCCTACTTTGTCAAAACCCCCAAATCGAATCTATTTTAACCCCAAAGTGGACCCAATGTCAAACCAAACATACCCAATCACCCCAATTCTCGTCCAATTCAATTCTAAACTTCAATTCAACATTCCCAATACCACTTTCAGACTAACCAAGTCCACCTGACTTACTGATCCAATTTCACTTTCGGGCCTTAAAGCCCAAATTGGACCCATGACCCAAACATTAGCCCAAACCAATCCCAATTCAACTCCAATTAACCCCAAATCTTTCTAAACCTTCCTTAACATCCCTCATAAAACAAAACACCAACATGATTCGCCCAAGATTTCGACCCAAACCCCACTCAAATTCAACCCAAAATCAAAAAGCCCAATTTCGACCTAAACCCAAATCTAACCCAAATAGGCTCAAACCCCAAAATTAAAACCCAACCAAAGCCAAAACCTTTTTGAAACACTCCCATAAACATTTCTTAATATTTATTTTACATCAATTTCAACCCTAGCCCAACATCGTCCAAGTTAGCCCACTCACCTTACATCAGCCCATTCACCAAAAGAATTCAAATCTAACCCAATTCAAGTCCAAACTACCCCAAATTTGTTTCAAGTCACTCATGACACATCCATGAGCTAAAACCCAATAATTATTTGCCCAACCTCTTTTACAAAATTTCATCCCAAAATCCATTTTAAAATTCAAGAGCCCACTTTCCTAATCCATCTTAAAAGCCCATCTAAAACCCTTTCAAAAGCCCAAAATTCTTCCAAGGCCCATATGACATTTCCCTCATCATACTTTCAATTAAAATCATCCCTAAGTCCTAAATTCATCATCAAATAATTCCAAATCAAGCCTCATGCCAAATCACCCCTAAATACCAAAATTTTCCTTAAATCCATTTCCATGAAATCGACTTTACTTTTCCCAAGCCACAATGGAGCCATGGAGCCATGCAGCCATATGCAAGCCATGAGAGCCCCTTACATGTCACCATGCCATTTTGGGCAAAAGGAGGAGGCTCTTTTCCTTAACTCCTAGTGGTTAACCACTTACATGATTCCACTAAACCATGCTTAAGCCTAATCGTACTTGATCGTGACTCGACCCCACTAATCAAGCCGATCCAAATCACTTTCTCCCTCACCAAACCAGCCTCGGGTGGTGCACCTAGCCCAAATGGGCGAAGGACCCATTTTAGTCCAAATTCACTGCGTCCCCATTCCACTTGATCAAAGCCTTTACACATGTCCATGGCCACCGATCAAGACAAACCTCCAAACCCCCGACCCACCCGACCCGAGGGTGACCCATGTCAGTCGGGCCGCCAAAGCCGCCGAAAACACCATGGCCGAGAGCTCACATGTGAGCCAACATTGAAATTCTCACTCGTCGAGCCGCCCCATCCCTACCGGTCACCGCGCCGATCTTCCCCACCGAGCAAACTCGATCCCAAGCCCTAACCTCCCCGGGAGGCCCCCCGCAACAAATTTATTTAAACTCCACCCTCTCGCGCTGCAGGGGAGCTAAGCACAAACCTTGCCGAAACTCGCCAAAATTGTTCCAAACCCTTCACCACCCTGGGAGGCCATTGATCTCCAAGGTCAATCATTTCCTCTAATCCCCACCAACAAGAGCCCACCCTCAACCGAAATTCCACCCAAAACCAGGACACTTTGGCTACGTTGAGCCAATCCTCAAATCGATTGGTCCTACACCTTCACCGGACCAAGAGGAGAAGTTTCCCACCGAAAGCCC
This sequence comes from Papilionanthe hookeriana x Papilionanthe teres, assembly GCA_022702705.1. Classification (NCBI taxonomy): domain Eukaryota; kingdom Viridiplantae; phylum Streptophyta; class Magnoliopsida; order Asparagales; family Orchidaceae; genus Papilionanthe; species Papilionanthe hookeriana x Papilionanthe teres. The sequence goes on from CM040423.1 coordinate 18,202,034, forward strand.
CATCTCCCGTGCCACCCAATGTCTGTTCCCTCCAAGCTTTGTGATCGGGCTCGTCGAAATCATATCCGTACACCACCGTACCAGAGAGATCATCTCTGGAGCTTCGCTAAGACCCAATCGAAGGTGCAACAACTCTCGATCAAGCCACACTTCTCCGAGCTAAGGTACGAGCTAACTATCCATCCCGAGCCTTCGGAGATTCTCCATTTCAAATGCCTTGGGCTTCAATGCATGTTAGCCGTATAGATGCGTTCGTCTCTTCAAGACGAATCCATGCAGTATAAGAACATGAAAATCCATCGAGAATCGAGCGAGATCTAGGATTTGCTAGGACGGCTCTCGGGGCGAGAACACTGGGGACGATGAACGGATGCCGTCCATTCGATACACGCGCGCACGGACCTGGCCAGGATCAAGGCCGACCTCAGAGACCGTACGAGAACCGGCGGGCCCGGGCCGCCGACCTCAGTGGCTGCCGAATGGGAGCGCGACGCGTGTGCGTTCGTGAGTCGTCGAGGCCGACGCGGGCGCGCGTGGATAAATAGAAAATTGTGTGGCATTTTTTCTATTTATTTAATTCCCAAACTTCAAAAATTCATATCTCCGTGTAGAAAAATCACAAAAATAAAATAAAAATACCCTTCGTCAAAGGGAACGTATGGGTGAATAATGTGGAAAAGAAATCATTTAATTTAATTAAGTATTTTATTTTTTATGATTTATTTACTCTCCGCATACATTTAATTCTCCATGCATGTATGCTGTAATTCACCATGGTACGAGACCATAGAGTTTTTAAAGCTCAACTGGGAACATTCCCCGAATTTTCCAAGGTCGTAGGCCATCTCTCAGAAAAGTTATTTATTTTTCAAATGCATGTTGCCGTTTGTGCATTTTAATTCCAAAAATTAGCATGTTGTGAAATAAATTCTAGAAATATTCGTGATGTTCCTTACGACCTCGAGGACTCTCTAGAAAAATAGACTCGAGTTAATTCACCCGATTAACCCTAATCGGCTTAAACACCCAAAATAGGTCTTTAATTAATTAGAGTTAACCGTGTATCAAATTGACTGAAATCAATTCTCCACTGACCTTAGGATCAGAGGAATCCACCATAAAAATTCCGAGGTCAATTGGACTCGGTTAGCCCCACTAATCAAGTTGATTGCCTTACTCTAGCCATTTTAAACTTTAAAAAATTCATAACTTTAAAATACTTTTTAAAAATTCACCAAATCGGCTTTCGTGAGCCTCTCGATATCGTAACCTAAGCAAAATTAAAATTTTAATTTTCTAAAAAGCTGATTTTTAATAATATTTTAATATTTTAATAAAAAATAAAAATCACAAAAATAAAATTCACCAAAAACTCACATTTTTAATTTTAATCACTTAACAAATCCTACATTTTTCCTAAGTCATTTAGTGAGATATTAAATTTAAAGTTCTCAGTAAGAATTTTTTTTAAAATTAAAAAAAATTATTTCTTCTAGCATTTTCACTAAAATAATGATTATAAATCATAGAAAAATCAAAAAATTGCAAAATTTGATTCTCTGGTTTCCTTGATATCGTAGAGATTTTTGAAAAATATAAATCCATTTTTCAACATTTATCTTATTTTTTAAATTAATTAACACTCCAAAACTCAAAATAAATATAATAAAAATAATATAATTCAAAAATCACCAAAATTGGTCCAAATGCTTCTCTCGTCATTAGAACGCCCCTAATTTTCTGGGGCGACAAACTTTCCTGGCCACGTTATCAAATTTTCCTCAAAATCTCTATTTTCCACCAAAAATAATTATATAAATAAATTAAATATGTAAAAATCACATTTTCTCCTCTCATTGCCTTTATCGACATACAGTAAAGTCACATAAAAATTTCAAGTTCATTCGAAGTTCAATTTAGTGAGTTATGAAATTATTAAGCTTAAAGCGGTAAAATGGTAATTAAAATCTTTAATCCTTAATTAAAACTTTAGGTTTAATAAAAATCAACAAGTAAAATATTTGATCCTAATCAATTCGATGATTGAAATTTAAATAATTAGCCGCATTTTAAAACCCATTAAACAATTTCAAAATGATTAAACTTAATTAAATAATGGATTAAATTCTTGAAGAATAATAAAATCGAATCATTAAAATAAGGGATATTTATTAAAGAGATTTATTCTTTAATTTAAAAATCCCTAAATTAATTATATCAACTAATACTCAATGTTTAATTAAATGATAACTCAAATTTAAAATATTAAAAGACTTAATTTCAATTAAAATTAAAAATAAAGTAAATTAAAGATAAATTAAATTAAGATTAAATTTAAAAATTAAATTAAATTAAATTAAATAATTAAATTAAATTAAATTAATTAAAATTAAATTAAATTAAATTAAATAATTAAATTAAATTAAATTAAATAATTAAATTAAATTAAATTAAAATTAAATTAAATTAAATTAAATAATTAAATTAAATTAAATTAAACAATTAAATTAAATTAATTAAAATTAAATTAAATTAAATCAAACAATTAAATTAAATTAATTAAAATTAAATTAAATTAAATTAAACAATTAAATTAAATTAAATAATTAAAATTAAATTAAATTAAATTAAATAATTAAATTAAAGTTAAATCAAATCAAATTAATTAAACATCAACCAAATTAAATTAAATTAAACTAAATATAAAGCAACTTCAACACTATTCCAAATTTAAACCCTTTAACTTAAATCGTATCATTCAATACTAATTTACCTCGAAAGCTTTATCGTAACTCCTAAATGAAACATTAAATTCGAGTGTTACTTTACTCATGTGATATTCAAATGCCCTAAGCTTCACTGAAGAAGCTTAACAAGATTCTCAAAACCTCGTGACGATCGACTCATTTATATAATTAAATTCATTTGACTTAAAATAATCCTAGAATACTGAAAAGGATGCTTAAGATCTTTCTTAAGCACTTCCTCAATATGATAAGATATTTATAAGAACACCGAATTCTCAATATTCTTCACGAAGAAATCGTCCTTAAACCAAAACCCAAAGAATCTAGACGTCGTAGGAGATGACTAGCCTATAGGATTGTGAATTCGGGTGTAAAACCATAACCTTCCCCAAATTTCTACCTAGAACTCGCTTTTTAAATATTCTAATTGTGTTTGCGGCAAAATAGGATGACGGAAGACCCTCCACAGTACGCTTTCATTTTATTGCAATTTACTTTCTTGCAATTTACTTTATTGCAAATGCATTTTAATTTTCTCGCATGATAAAACAACTGGCCGTACGAAACCCACACCTTTAGATTCCCTAAAACTAAAACCAAAACTAAGTTAAAAGTCATCAGTAAAGATAAAATTCACCGCCACAACATTTCAAAAGATATAAAACAACTCAAAAATTTAACGGCACGAACACAAAAACTACAATCGTTAATTAAATTAAAACTGCCCTGTTGGATGATCTTGAATGTAATTTCTGGATGACAGAATTAATACATTGCCAACTTTATTTCCCACTCATTTTTTTAAAGTGTGGAACTCATTCCAACAGCTTAGCAAACTATCCGGACTAAGCGAATCCGATAAAAGTCAACGATGCCTAAGGATGGAACCGCGGGATCTTAACCGGTGTCGTTATAATCAACTTTAAGATTCGTTTTAATTAAACACAAAAAACACTGAAATTAAGATTTTCTCTAAACCAAAACACTTCTTCCTATCCCTCGATTTATGATTTCTAAAACTAAACCTCTCGCAACAACAAGGAGCCTGGAGCATGGTGGGCAAAGAATCGTCATTAGCAAAACCTAAGTCTACTTCAGCAAAACTTTCCTAGAATTAAAAAAACAACAAAGCCATAGGATTTCGAGGTAGCTTGCCTAGTGCAACATAAATCCTCAACTCTTCGTTAGGCATTTGCATTGCAAATTAAGCCCTGACCGGTCTTAGGATTCCGAGGTAGTCGTCCGATACGACATAAGCCCTCACATTTTCTGAGACTATTTGTTTGATTTTATCATACAAATATAAGCCCTAATTAATTAAAATTGGCAAGATTGAAATACTAAATAAACATTAGGACTTTCCTAAATTCAAGCCAAACGATAGGATGGTCGGGAAATTATCGAAGTTCACTTCGAATCAGTGATTTCTCCTACCTTTCTTCCTTTGGATTCACAAAACAAAAATGTTCCAAAATTTGATCCATTCCCTATTGAAATTCCAAAATTCAATCTTTGAAAACCTTAAACTTTGAAATTCTTGAGAGCGAGAATCATTGATTATTATCGAGAGTTTTCTTAGGTGATCCCCGTCACTTAAGATGTAATTAACTATAGGGGCTTGCCCTTATAGGGAATTTTAAAGAACCCGAGTAATATAAACCCTGTTTAATGTTTTCATATTAAGCGGGGGAAACTTGTCGGCTTATAAAATTGGTTCGCAGACCAAACGGATGTCACTAATCTTCTAGTTTATTTAATCAAGCCCCACCATCAAGCAGTGTGTCTATCCTTAGGGATAGATACGCGGTTTGTGGTGCGGTGCTCGTTTATATAAACTATTTGGGATGTGAGGTCGGTTTAATCTCATATCTTAAAACTTTCAAATTTAAAAATTATTTTTAAAATCAAATACTACTTTTCAAATTATTTATTTAAATTAAATTAAAATTCGCCGACAGATTTCTGTTAGGCGACCCCTCTTCAAAATAAAACACGACCTAAAAAATAATAAAAAAATAATAAAAAAAAATAAGCCGCACAGGCGCCGGCGGCGCTCTATTTAAAATAAATGGCCAAACTCTCTGGATTTGGGTGCCGACAGCGCCAGTCCAAAATATTTTCTAGGTTCAAAAATTTGTTCATTATTTCGATCGTTTCGACGTCCACAATGATGTTTAACACTACAATAAGCATTTACATCATCCCATAAGCAACAATTAACACAATTTTCACACAAACAAAACACAACAAACTTATATATATATATATATATATATAATCCAATTTTTATCATAGACACTAAATATGTTCATTCAAACCAACTTTTCTTAGATACTTAGTGCAGCAAGTACTCTACGATAGGCAAGCACTAAGATCTAAGAACACAATAAAAGTAAACACATCCAAATCTAAGTTCAAAGCAATGCAAATACTACACAAACCAAACATAATTAAGCAAAGCAAACTAAACACACAACATACATAAGTAGAATCCATCAATTACTTCGCATCAGTTTCAGAATTATCCTCTCCTCTAATGTCTCCATTTGATTGCTGATGCACAAACAAGTTATAGAATGGACGAAATGGAAATTCGTCAAATGATTCTTCAGCAATCACTGCATTCTTCTTCATCAGATTGATCAAGCCCATCCCAATTCAACCAGTGTGATCGAATTGCTCTTTCATTCTCTAGTCTATATGATCAAATAAATCAGAAATGTTGTTGATCGCATTCATAACATTTTGTACCTCTTTCTCCAATTTTTTGATCTTCTGCAAGATCATCCTGGAACCTTCAGGAAAATAGGGTTGAATTGGATGTGAAGTCTGCGTTGGTTGATCAGTGAGTAAATTCATGTTATCCTCATCTCCAACTGTCTGGTAGTCGTAGGGATTAGTTGGATCAATAGGCCTCCATGGAAGAAAAACTTTTTTCCCAAGTTTCATAAGGAACGTGTGACTGACTACATAACAAAAATATGGTGGACGGGTCTCCAAGCCCATATTTGGAGCCATGCACTATTAATCCAAGTACTGATTTCACAATAATATTACCAATATCAACCGACCTTCCAGTTTGAATACAGAATTTCAAAATGGCGCTTTCCCTGGTTACCTTGCTAATCTTCAATGTCAGAAATAACTTTGCTAAAATAAAGTAATGTCACTGCTTCGATACTGGATTGAGAGATGCAGATGGGAAACATATGTATCCATTTTCTCTAACTTCTCATTCTTCATTCTCATCCATCAGATATCGATAAACATCATTCATATTATCCTTGGTGGCATTGAAATTAGAGTAATGGCAAATAGTTACGTTCTCGATCATAAAGAGATCGTTTTTCTGTGCAGGAGTGAATTGCACAAATCTACCACACACAAATACGAACCCTTAATTGATCCCGTGAACATTTGCATAAAACTCTTTCATGATGGGAACAACAAGCGGTAGTGTAGCAAAGCACTTCCCAACGTCTCTATTTAATAATTTCTTCAATTCGAGTAGTAGGATTATCTATACCTCGATTTATGAAGCTTCTTTCCTTGATAATCCTTCTTTTCATCATCACTTTGTTGAACAAACGCTATGCTTCAAAACTTATGAACTTCCTTAGGTTGAAAACATGAAATCGAGGGATTTCAATGGGAAAGGAATCCAAAGGATATGAATTGTGATAGGTGGTTTTCATTTTTCTGGAGTTAAGAAGTCAAAAATAGAGTTTGGGGAGTTATAAGGACGAAGATCCTGCAAAAAATCGCCAAAACTCGAATTTTGAAACTTAAAAACTGTCAAATAGATTTTGGACGTCGGCGGCGCTCGATAGGGTGTCGGCGGCACTCAAACAGTTAAGTTTAGTAGGGCAGAAACGATAGGGCGCCAGCGGCACCCATTCTGGTGCCAGCGGCACCAGTGGTCAAAATTCTCACCGAACTTTATTTGATCCAAAATATTCCAATATCTCGATTTTATCCATCATTTATCAATTTTTTAATTATTTAGGAGTAATTAAGATTCATAAATAACTATCTAAAATACACAACAACAACAAACAAGCAAACACACCACAAAGATACATATGAGTTGCCTCCCATAAAGTGCTTGGTTTAACGTCATCAGCCCGACAAACCATTTAGTTAATCGAGATGACTCAACATTAATACCTTTTTGAAATCAGGTTGAAACCCGTCAAAGTAAGGCTTTAATTGATGCTCATTAACTTTGAAAATGTTTCCAGTATCAGGATCTTTAATATCAACAGCTCCAAAAGAATGAACTTTTACAACTATAAAAAGTCCTAACCATCTAGACATGAGCTTTCCAGGAAATAACTTCAATCTTGTGTTGTATAATAAAAATTTTTGTCCATTTGCCAAGTTCTTTTTCAATATCTTCCGATCATGCCATAATTTCCTTTTCTCTTTATAGATCCTTTCATTATGATAAGATGCATTTCTAATCTCTTTCAATTCATTCAATTGCATAATTTTTTCTCTACAACATTCTTCAAATTAAAATTTAACTCTTGTATCGCACAATATGCTTTATGCTCCAATTCAACAGGTAAATGGCAAGTCTTACCAAACACTGGTCTATAAGGAGACATTCCAATAGGGGTTTTAAAAGCAGTTCTATAAGCCCATAAAGCAGTATCTAATCGAGCAGACCAATCTAATTTATGATTATCCACCATTTTCTCCAAAAATTCTTTTAATTTCACGATTAAACACTTCCGCTAAACCACTAATCTGGGGATGATAAGTAATTGAGATTCTATGAATAATATTATATTTCTCAATTAATCTATTAATTTGATTATTCCTAAAATGGGATCCACCATCAGTTATGACCACTCTCGGCATTCTATACCTTGTAAATATATTTTTATTTAAAAATTTTGAAACACTCTGAGCATCACATCTGGGTAAAGCAATAACTTCAATCTATTTCGAGGCATAATCAACAGCAACCAATATATATAGATTTCCAAATGAAGGAGTAAATGGTCACATAAAATCTAATCCCTATACATCAAAAATTTCAACTTCCAAATTATAATTTAGAGGCATTTCATTTCTTCTAAAGATATTACCTACTCTCTAACATCGATCACATGATTTAATATATCTATAAACATTTCTAAAAAGTGTAGGCCAATAAAATCCAGATTGTAAAATTTTAAAAACAGTTTTATCAACACCAAAACGACCTCCAAATTCAGAATCATGACATCGTTGAATAATCAAATTTGTTTCATCTTGTGGCACACATTTCCTGATAATCAGATCCTTACACTGTTTATATAGATAGGGCTCATCCCAAAAATAGAATTTTGCATCATATTTAAACTTCTTTTGTTGTTGCCTTGTTAAATCAGGTGGTACAATATCACTTATAATATAATTCACAATATCAGCATACCAAAGCAAATTATTTCCCATAATGGTATAGAGTTGCTCATCAGGGAAAATTTCAGTAATTTCTTTTTCAAATTCAGATAATTTATCATAGTCTATTCTAGATAGATGATCAACTATTTGATTATCAGTTCCCTTCCTATCAACTATCACAAAATCAAATTCTTGCATAAGAAGTATCTATCTAATAAGTTTAAGTTTTACATCCTTCTTTTGCATTAGATATTTGATAGCCGAATGGTCTGTATGCACAATACTTTTAGCTCCAATTAAATAAGGTCTAAATTTTTCAAAAGCAAACACTATAGCTAATAATTCTCTTTCAGTTGTGGTATAATTAATATGAGCCTCATTAAGAGTTTTACTAGCATAGTAAATGACTTTGAAAACTTTATCATGCCTTTGCCCCAATGCTACTCCTATTGCATAATCACTAGCATCACACATAAGTTCAAATGGTTTCTCTCAATCAGGTGAAACAATTATAGGTGCAATGATTAATTTTTCTTTTAATAATTCGAAAGCTCTTAAGCATTCATCATTAAAATCAAACTGTCTATCATTTTCTAAAAGTTAGCATAAAGGTTTAATAACTTTAGAAAAATCTTTAATATATCTCCTGTAAAATCCAGCGTGTCCTAAGAAATTTCTCACCTCTCTCACAGTTATGGGTAGCGGTAATCTCTCAATCACTCTAATTTTAGCAGGGTCGACCTCCATACCATGTTTAGATTTTTTATGCCCAAGCACAATTCCTCCTGCAACCATAAATTGACATTTCTCCCAATTCAGAACTAGATTTTTTTTCTCACAAAGCTCCAAAAATTTTGCTAAGTTTTCTAGGTAAATTTCAAATGAAGTCCCGAATATAGAGAAATCATCCATAAAAACTTCTATTCCATCATCTATCATACTACTGAAAATAGACATCATATATCTTTGAAATGTTGCAGGTGCATTACACATTCCAAAAGGCATTCTTCGAAAAGAAAAGGTTCCATAACGGCTAGTAAATGTTGTCTTTTCTTGATCCTCAGTAGCAATAGGTATTTGATGGTAACCAGTATATCCATCTAGAAAATAGTGGTACTTGTGTTCAGCAATTCTATCTAGCATTTGATCGAGTAAAGGAAGAGGAAAGTGATCTTTTCTGGTGGCGGCATTTAATTTTATGTATTCAATACAAATTCGTCATCCATTAATTTGTCTCGTGGGTATAATTTCATTACATTAATTCACTTCAACAGTCACTCCTCCCTTTTTCGGTACACAATGTATTGGACGTACCCAAGCACTATCCGAAATAGGATAAATAATTCCAACATCCAGCCATTTTAAAATCTCTTTCTTAACTACTTCTTTCATTATAGGGATTAGTCTCCTTTGTGGATCAACTCTCAGTTTATGTTCTTCATCTAATAAAATTCTGTGCATACAAATCGAAGGACTAACTCCTTTAATATCTGCCAAAGTCCATCCAAAATCTTTCTTGTATCTTTTTAAAGTTTCCAACAACTTCTGTTCTTGGTAATCGTTTAGTTCCGATGATACAATAACAGGCAAAGTAGATGATTCTCCTAAAAATATATACTTTAAATGATTAGGGAGAATTTTCATTTCAAGTTCAGGAGGTTTTATGATAGATGGAATTAAGCTTTTATCTCCACCTTCCATAGTGTCTAATATTTTGAATCTCTACTGAACATACTCCAAATCTTCATTCTTTTCATTATCTGAATTTTCTTCATCTTCACTTTCTTCTTCAAAAATATTTTTATATTCTTCTTCTTTCTCAAATATATTTTCAAATTGATCGTTTCTCAAGTAATCACTGACTTCCATTCTAAAACATTCATTATCTTTTTCCATTGAGGGATACTTCATAGATTTTAAAATATTAAATGTCACCTCTTGATCATTAACTCTCATAGTTAATTCTCCTTTTTGAACATCAAATACCGCTCTTCCAGTAGCAAGGAATGGTCTTCTCAAAATGATTGGAATTTATTTATCTTCCTCCATATCAAGTACACTAAAATCCACAGGAAAGATAAATTTATCCACTTTCACTAACACATCTTCCACCACTCCTTTAGGATAAGCAATGGATCGATCGGCTAATTGAAGAGTCGCGGATGTAGGAGAAATTTCTCTTATTCCCAACCTTTTGAAAGTTGATAAAGGCATCAGATTAATACTCGCTCCCCGATCACATAAAGCTTTTCCAAAAAAATTTTCACCTATAGCACACGGAATAGTGAAACTACCAGTGTCTTTAAGTTTTTTTGGAAGCTTCTTCTGAATTATTGCACTACACTATCTGCTAAGTGCAACAGTTTCATGATCTGTAAACTTTCTTTTCTTTCTCAGAATATCCTTCATAAACTTAGCATAGTCAGACATCTGTTCTAATGCTTTAACAAAAGGAATATTAATCGTTAATTTCTTAAGGATCCCCAAAAATTTTCTAAATCTGTTATCCCTGTTTTGTTTCTTTAATCTTTGAGGAAATGGAGGTGGTGGTTTTTCTACAGTTATCTTCATTAGTTCGAGAGGATAATCCAAGTCTAGATAAATCTTGTTTGAACCTTTTAAAATTTCCAACTTCTCCTTTTCTATTTCAACTTCTTTTTACACTCTAGTTTCCAATTCTTTTCCACTCCTTAATCGAATAACCTTAAGTTGTTCCTTGTTTTGATCTTTTGGATTGATCTCCACATTACTTGGAAGTGTTCCATAAGGTCTATTATTAAGTGCAGTGAAAATATGTCCTCGTTGATTTTCAATATTCTTCATAGCAACACCTTGAGCTTGTAATTGATTTCCCATATTCAGAATCAATTCTTCATTAGACAACTTCTTATCCTTAAATTGTGGGTTACTATTGAATCCAGGGGGATAAGATGGTCTAAAATTAGAATTTCCTTAATTGTTCGAATTTCCAATTGGATTCATAGAATTGTTAGCCCAATGCGGGTTAACATTAGCATTATTATTGTTCCAATTGAAGTTTGAGTGATTCTTTCAACCAAGATTATAATAATTTGAATAAGGATTTTTAGGTCTATTAATAGCATTTAAGGTCTCGTAAGGTAATTGAGATTTTGTTATCTATCCAAATGAATTTTCCTCTAACACTGGGGGTGGTTGAGAATAATTCATTCCATATTGATCTATTTTCTTTGAAAGGGCTGCAATTTGAGAAACTATCATAGTCATCATATCTGAATCATGAACACTAGCTACTCTCTTAGGATTTACCAGTTCAGAAGGCCATTGAAAATTATTAGTAGTCATTTCTTCAATTAATGTGTATGCTTCATCAAAAGGCTTTGACATTAATGATCCACCAACAGCAGCATCTATAATAGATCTCAATGATCCCACTAATCCATTATAAAATGTTTGAATTATTAACCAATCTGGTAAAGCATTATGTGGGCACTTTCTAAGAAGATCTTTAAATCTCTCCCAAGCTTCATATATTGACTCTCCTTCAAACTGACAAAAAGATGTAATATCATTTTTTAGTTTAGCAGTCTTTGATGGAGGGAAATATTTTGATATAAATTTTTGAGATAATTCTCCCCAAGTTCTAATAGATCCAGGTGCTAACGAATTTAACAACGCCTTAGCCTTATCACTTAATGAAAAAGAAAAAAGTCTAAGTCTGACAGCGTCACTGGACACTCTATCATATTTAAAACTAGCACATAGTTCTAAAAAACTAGCGAGATGTAAATTTGGATCCTCATTAGATTTTTCAGCAAATTGATTGTTTTGTACCATTTGGATAATAGCAGGTTTAAGTTTAAATCAATTAGCAGCAACATTAGGATTTTGAATAGTTATGTAAATTTCATCAACTGTTGGGTTAGCATATTCTCTTAAAGGTCTTGGCAAATTTCCAACTTTGCTTCTTTTGTTATCTTGAATATTCGCCATTTTGCAAGGATTCTCAATTTTTGTTGTTGTTTTCTAATTCTTCTGACAGTACGCTCTAACTCTGAATCGTAAGGCACTAAACCTATAGATCCGCTACTATGCATATACAAACAGAAATACTATAATAAAGATAAACAAACACACAATTACACGCTACTAAATGAAGGTTTTCTTCTTTTTTTTTACTATACTATTAATAAATACCTTCCTACTTACTTCTTAGTTAGTTACATTTCTTTCTTAACTCTGTTACCTTCCCCGGCAACAGCGCCAAAAACTTGATGCATTGGACTTATATTGCAAGAATTTATGAACTTAAATTTATATATTTCTAATGATTTTGATAAGTCCAAGCATTCAACGCAAGTATATGTATCGTATCAAGTAATACAGGGCTCTAATGGAGTCCCTGGTTATCGATCCCACAGGGAAGTTTAAAGTTTTAAGAAAGTGATCCCAAGATAAGTAAGATGGCACTAAAATCCTATATTTAAGTAGCACTTAAAGTTTAACACAAACTCCTACTAACACTTTGCAGAAAACAGTAGCAGTTAACTAAACTACAAAAACTTCTCACATCTTTAAGGATCTAATTAACTAATATACACACTAAATTAAGTTTTTGAAAGGTTTTTGATATAAAAGAAAACTATCTTTCCTCTTGAAAGGAGAATATGATGTGTGGATTGACATGGAGCAAATATTTATATTATTGTGCCAAATAGGAGCATAGATGATTCTTTACCCTTAAAAAAGTACCCCCTCTTCTAAGTAGAAAAGAACATTGAAATATTCTAAGTTTAGTCACTAACTCTAAGGCTAGGCTGGGAGGATACCGACTCTCGCTTTGGAGCTCCCACTCACTCTTCACCCGAATGCTAACTTTGATATTTAGTTACTAATCTTAGAACCAATTTGGGGATTTCAGCCTGTCATCCTGAAATCTCCACATTGAAGTCCATCAAAACACATTTCCCTATTTATTTGCACTCAATTCCCATGAACTACGCAATTCATCCATAGGAATTGAATGGATCTTTCATTATTATTGTAGGACATTAAATCTTTTCAAACTTAATGTTCAACAACATATTTTAATATTTCAATTAGTCAGATCGAAAGTAAATTAAGTTCTAAATGAAAAACCATCACAATCTTTTCATTACATTAAAAGCACATCAAATCCACATTAATCCATCATCACATCTCTTATGTGAGAAGAAAGATAAAAAACTACTCAGAATTCATTGAGAAGATATAATAAAACATGGATTTTATATATAAAAGAAAAGTCATACAAACTACAAAAGAAAATACAACTTATCTCTTTCTCTTCCCCTATTCAATTCCCTTGAAGTTACTTTGAATCCTCTTCTCTTCTTCTTTACAACACTTGATTCTCACTTTAGAATGGAAAGGAAGAAGCAATCTCTCATTTTACCCTTTCTCCGTCACTCCTTAGAGAAGAATTCCTTTGAAATCCTCACTCTACACACTCTTTTCCTAAACCCTAACTCTTAACTCTCACTAAAACTACTCTAAAACCACTGAAGAAGCACACCATTTTCGTTAAAAAATAGTTACTTATAAGATAGGGATGAATTCCCAAGAGTTTCCATAGGCATCCCTTCAAAAAGTTGTGAAAACTCTTCAAATTTGAATTTAACCGACTTCGGGCGTCGGCGACACTCCATCGTGCCAATTAATTTAGTGCTCTTTGGATTTGGGTGTCGGCGGCGCCAGAACATTTTTTCCACCATTTTGCTCCTTTTTGCTCTGGATTCGTTCCTTTTTGCTTCTTTTCTCTCCAATCACCTAAAATCATCATACCTGCAACAAATCATGAAAAATACCTTTCTTTAAAGTGCAATATCACCAAAAATGGGTAAAATTAGATAGCAAAAACTGTATATATTTTCAGTGCATCAGTGTGAAATGATTGTTACAACTTAATGAACTTGAAGAGATTAGAAATGAAGCATATGATAATGCTAAAATTTATAAAGAGAAAATGAAAATATGGCATGATCGGAAGATATTAAGAAAGAAATTTGAACTTAGATAAGAAGTTATGTTATATAATAAAAGGTTGAGATTATTTCCGGGAAAACTCGATTCTAGGTGGTTAGGGCCATTCACTGTTATTCAAGGTTATTTATATAGAAATGTTGATATTGATTATCCTAAAGTTGGAAATATATTTAAAGTTAATGGGCACTGATTGAAACCTTATTTTGAAGGGCGTATACCCCATTTTAAAGAGGTTTTAATGTTGAGTCATCCCGAGTAAAAATTAGATACGTCGGGCTGACGACATTAAACCAACCACTTTTTGAGAGGCAACCCATAGTTATGATTGTTGTTTTGGTTTGTTTTATTTGTTATTGTTGATAAATTTATGATTCAATATTACTTTAGAGTCCTATACATACTTATATGTGATAAGTAAAAGTAATTATTGAATATAATGGAAGATTTAGAATTTATTTTGACTAAAAATGAATCGGTGAGCAAACCTGCTCTAGGTGCCGATGGCGCCATCTGATAGAGAGTGGGCGCCAACGGCGCCGTAGTTAGATGGATGGGTTGGACGATTTAAAGTGTGATATTTGGCAGTTTTTGACGGATTTCTTGCCAAAATAACTTCTGAAACTCGCTTTTAAAGGCACTTTTGACAGAAAAACGTCAAGAGATTCACCATTGACGAATTCCATGGCTTCCAATTCCAAGAATACTTCAAAATATGGAATTTTAAATAGAAGAAAATTCATCAATTTCAAGGTGCAGAAACTTTACGATAAAGTTATTGTGAAGAAGAGAGTAATCAAGGAAAGAGTCTTCGTGAATCGAGGATTGAGTAATCCAAGTACTTAAGTGGAAGAGATTATTGTACAAAGGTGTTAGGAAGTGTTATGCTACATTATTGAATCAACAGTTGTTTCTCTGGTGAAAGAATTTTATACAAATCTTCATGGAATCAACCAAGAAGTCGTGTATGTTCAAGGTATGTGGGTACTGATTCATGAAAAAAATATCTATTTTTATGCCTTGATTTTTATCAAATTTTTAAGGATATTATTCTTTAATGAAAGGTATTTTTGTGTTTTTGGATATAGGTAATGGAAAAATGTTCAAGAAGGAAAAAGAGTGAAAAAGGAGCAAAAATGGAGCCAAAATGCAAAATTGTCAAAATTATTGGTCTGGCGCCTATGCGCCAGAATCCGGCGACTAAGCACCAGGTCGATACGGGATCTGTCAAGATTTTTAACGACTTTTGGACCGTTATTTTGATGGTGTTAACGGTTATTGGACCTTCTAGAAGACTGGCAGTTGTTCTTGGTTTATAGGACATGTGATAAAATGTATTTGGACGCTTGGAAACGGTTTTAATCGCGAAGAGGTGCGATCCAAAGTGAAGAGGTGCGAAGAACTGGACGCAGAGTCCGGCGCCTAGGCGCCAGATTCCAGCACCTAGGCGCCAGACACACCTTCTAGAAGATTCATTGAATGTGGACACATTTTAAAGAGGTGCCTTGAGGCAACCCTTGAAGCCTATAAATAGGAGGCTACTCCTTCAGTGCCCAACACCCAACTTAGCCCCCCTATCTAGAGTTTCATCTAGAGAGAGAATTGGAGAGATACTTTAGGGCCACATTTTATTATCCTTCATAAATTAGTTAGTTATTTTATTTAGAGTTTGTATTGTGAGTTTAAAGAGTTTGTGCTTTTGAAGTTTATTTGCTTTGGAGTCAGAAGAATTCAGAGGTTCAGTAGGAGAAACACTTGAGATAAGTATTTGTAATTTTATTCAAAGTTTCATTATCATGTTTTTTTGTTTAAATTCAATGTGTTCTGAGTAGTTAGTTTACTTTCTCCTTTCAATTATGAAAAGATAAATAAGATAATATAAGATTCGTTGGAGAATTGGAAACTATTTATATTTTAAAACATTGTGATGATATTAATATCGGATCTTAATTTACTATTTAAATTAGCCATTTAAACTTTTAAAATCTATTGAAGAGTTTTGATACCTAGAAGGAGATAAATTCTTAACTAGTAGATATCACATGAATCCTTGGGTAGTTGAAGGCCTTGCGCAGTTTATTCAAGGTGAAGTGCAAATAAAGAGGAAGATATTATATAATGGGCGTAGAATTGATATGTTTTTAGAGTGACAGAGTAAATTCTTATGATTTGGTTTATTGAGAAGGAAAGGGTCACTAGTAGGGCCGACCATAGCCACCCTTGGACATCTAGTAGTGTGAGCCTAGATTAACCCATTCTACTAACAATACATCCGGACTTGATCTATAGGCTAGCCAATGTTCTTTACACTTGGATCAAAGGGTAAAGAATATGAATGCTTCTATTTAGCACAATACCATAAATTTATATTCTCCACGAATATTATCATTATCTTATAAAATCTTGGATTAATTGAAAGGAAGAAAGTTGTTTTCTTATTGCTATTTACATCAATAATTTCATTAATGCTTTATTATTGCATCTAGTAAATTAAAAATACCAAATTTATAACTATATAAGAAATACTTAAATATAAAATTAAAATATTTAAAAACTCATAACTCACTCCTCGTGGGATCGATGCTGGGGTCTTTGTTTCAAAGCCCTATATTAATTGATACGATACGTATACTTGCGTAGTACCCCTAGTGTATAAAATATTTTCGATAAAATTATATTTATATACACTAGCCGCTATTATTATCTATTACATTTATTTGAAAGCATTAATTATTATATTTGTCATCAGCGGACTGCGGGTCAAGTTTTTGACGTCGTTGCCGGGGATTGAATTTTTAGTACGCATATATTTAGCGTGGGTCAAGTTTTTAACGCCGTTGCCCGGGGAGGAGCGGAGGCAAATTTTTAGATTTTAAATATTTTTATTTTATTTTATTCATTTTCTTTTATTGTCAAAAATATAAAATACCAAAAAAAATAAAAAATATAATATATATATATATATATATATAATATTTTTTTTACTAATAAGTAGAGATTTTATTTCTTGTTAATTTACTTTTTATGCGTAGTGCTGGATCTGAAGGGTTATTACCTTTAGATTCTAAATTAGAAAGAACTGTTAAAAGAATTAAAAAAGGAAAACAAACTCAAAAATCCAAGAGATGGCTAATTTACATAACAATTTACAAAATCCAATTGAAATTAATGAACAAAATGTTTACAAACCATTAAGGGATTATGCTAACCCTACAGTTAATGAACTTCATAGTAGTATTCAAATACCTATTGTAGATGCTAATTCTTTTGAGCTTAAACCATCTATTATTCAAATGGTTCAAAATAGTCAATTTGGAGGAACACCAAATGAGGATCCAAATTTAGACCTTGCTAGTTTTTTAGAACTTTGTGCTACCTTTAAATATAACAATATTTTTTATGATGCTATTAGACTTAGACTCTTTCCTTTTTCTTTAAGAGATAAAGCAAAATGTGGTTGAACTCATTAGCAACAGGTTCTATTAAAACATGGGCTGAAATGGCACAAAAATTTCTTGCTAAATATTTTCCTCCTTCAAAAACTATTAAATTAAGAAATGATATTACTTCATTTAGTCAATTTGACAGGGAGACAATTTATGAAACTTGGGAAGGATTTAAAGAACTATTAAGAAAATGTCCTCATCATGCTTTACCTGATTGGTTAATTATTCAAACATTTTATAATGGTTTAATTGGATCACTAAAATCAATTATTTATCTGCTCATTGGAGGTTCTTTAATGTCTAAATCATTTGAAGAAGCTTATACTTTAATTGATGAAATGGCTAACAATAATTTTCAATGGCCTTCTGAAAGGATTAACTCTAAAAGAATGTCAAGTATTCAAGATAACGAAGCCTTTTCTATCTTAGCTTCACAAGTAGCTGCAATATCTAAGAAATTAGATAATTTTGCCATCAACATATCACATAACAACTCATCTAATATTGAAGATTCTCAAACTATTGAAACTTTACAAGCTATTGCTAGTAAAAAATAATCCGTATTCAAATTATTATAATCCTAGATGGAAAATTCACCTTAATTTTAATTGAAATAATCAACAACAACAATGGGGTAATAATCAATCCCATCCAACTGGAAATCGGAATAATCAAGTAAATTCAAATTATAAAGCACCTGGATTTAATAATCAACAGAAAAAGTTATCAATAGAAGAATTAATTTTACAAATGAGTAATCAATTACAAAATCAAAATACTGTTATTCGTAATATTGAGAATTAAATGTGACAAATCGCTAATTTAATTAATTACAGACCTCCAATAACACTTCCTAGTAATGTTGAAATTAATCCAAAAAAAACTGGAAAAGAACATGAACATGTTAAAGCTGTACAACTTAGAAGTGGAAAGGAATTAAAAGAAAGAATGCAGAATGAAATTGAAAAAGAGATTGAGGTTGAAGAGATTGAAAAACCTAAAAAAAACTCCTTCTCCTAATCAAGATTAAACTAATATTTCTATTAATGTGGAAGTTGAAAAACCACCACCACCTTTTCCTCAAAGATTAAAACAGCAGAAGCTTGATCGTCAATTTTCTAAGTTCTTTGAAATTTTTAAGAAACTTACTATAAACATACCTTTTGCTGAAGCTTTGGAACAGATGCCAACTTATGCAAAATTTATGAAGGATATATTAAGTAAGAAATGAAAATTTGAAGCCTTTGAAACTGTTGCATTAAGTGAAGAATGTAGTGCAATAATTCAAAAGAAATTACCTCAGAAACTTAAAGATCCTAGAAGCTTTACTATACCTTGTGCTAATGGAGAAAAATTTTGTGGAAAAGCTTTATGTGATTTAGGAGCAAGTATTAATCTCATGCCATTTTTTATTTATCGATGGTTGAATTTAAGAGAGATTACTCCCACAACTGTAACCCTTCAGTTAGCTGATAGATCTATCACTTACCCTAAAGGAGTTATAGAGGATGTACTTGTAGAAGTAGATAACTTTATCTTCCCTGTGGATTTCATTATACTTGATATGGTAGAAGATAAAGAAATATCAATTATTTTAGGGAGACCTTTTCAAGCTATCAGACGAGCTATGATTGATGTGCAAAAAGGAGAATTAACTATGAGAATTAATGATCAAGAGATTAAATTCAATGTTCTTAAATCGATGAAGTACCCTTACAAAGAAAAATGATATTGAATGGATATTTTTATTTTATAATTGAATAACACTATCAAGAAAAATGTAAAATCATTCCTGAAGAAGAAATTAAATTTTTAATTGATAAAAATGAAGAACTAAAAGAAGAAGAATTACTTAAAGAAACTCATTATATTAAAGATAACTGGGAAACTTTAGACATAACTCAAAATGATATACTTTTACCCTCAATTAAAAAAGCCCCTGAACTAAAAATAAAAATGTTACCTTCTGACCCACTTTTTAATGTTTACAAAAATAGCAACGGCACCAAAAACTTGATCTCGCTTAATATATATATTTAATTTTATGATGGAATGTATAATGTGGATTCTACACAAGTATACGTATCGTATCAAGTAATACAGGGCTCTAGTGGAGTCCTGGTTATCGATCCCACTGGGAAGTTTTAAAAGATTTGTAACAGCTAAATTTAAAAGGATTTACTTAATAATATAGTATACGGAATTTAGAATACTTAACTAAAGAGATCTAAAGTAAACTAATGTTTTAAATAAAGTTGATTTAAAGATTTTATTTTAGAAAAAGTATCATTCCCCTTGTTTTTAGAAACTTAAGTGAATGATGAATTCAAATAGATTTTTTTTCTTTTTTTTTATTGTATTGTGACAAATAGAAGCATTCTTATTCTTTACCCTTTGGTCCAGGTGTAAAGAACATTGACTAGTCCTATGCTTGATTACTGAATCTGCGGCTTGAGCTGGAAGGATACTGCTACCACTTCGAGCTCCCACGTTCCCCTCACTCGAGGGCTAACATCTACACTTCAACTCTCAAACAATAGGACCAAATTGAATATTTTAGTCTGTCACACTAAAATGTCCAATTCTACGTCCGATAAATAATATTTCTCTATTTATTTGCACCCTCCTTCCAAGGCTTTTGACTTCCCTGAATATTGGATGTAATATTTACTATAGTTGATAATTCAACATATTTTAACAATTCAATTGGCCAGATTGAAAGTAAATTAAGTTTTAAGTAAAAGATTATCACAATTTATTTTAATATATTAGGCACTTCTATTTAATTTCATCAATTCACATAATTTCATAAACAAGGAGAAAGACTAAGAAAACTACTCAGTATGCATGGGAATGAAACAAAGAATGGATTTCATTTAAAGTTAACAACAATAAACAAAGATACTTATATTAATTTCTTCCCCAAGCAAACTCCTTGAAGTTCCTTTGACTTTTCCTTCTAGCACAACACACTTCTTAACTCACTACTTACACTTACTCGCACTAAACTTCAACTTAGACTTTTGAAGCACACTAATAGAATACTCTAAGACTCCTAAAATATACACACCACATAGTAAAATTCGTCCTCTATTTATAGAGGTAGACAAAGGTCCAAGGGGTACTTAAGCACCTCTTCAAAAAGCGTCCAGGTTCAATGTATCTGGCATTTTGAACTGTCTCGCCGTCAGCTAGAAACGCCTCGCCGTCAGCGGGGCTTCTATAAGGTCTTCAATCCACACGATCTCGCTGTCGGTGAGGTAGTTGCAAACCTTTAAGAAATTCTCTTCATAATCTCGCCGTCGGCGGGCTCGATTTCGCCCTCGGTGGGCTCGATTTCGCCCTCGGCGACTTAGTTCATTTTGCATGTATTTCTTCCTTTTTGATCCAAATTTGCTCTATTTAATGTTTTTTTTTCTTCCATCACTTATAAATCTTCGTTCCTACAATAAAATAAAGAAAATATCTTTCTTTAAAGTGCGATTTCATAAAAAATAGGTATGAATTTCTTAACATATTTTTCTGTGATCAAAATCCCTCAAACTTAATTATTACTTGTCCTCAAGTAATTTTTATACTAAATAAAAATAATGATTTTTGTAATAGAATTTTTTTTAATTCAAATAAACTACAAATTAAATTTAAATAATACTATAGTAAAGTTAAATAGAAATATTTTTAAGTAATTAAATTAACTTTATAGATATAAGATTATTTAGTTATCAGATCTAAGATTTCTAGCTCTCTATTTATTTCAGGAAAGACTATATTAAAAAGAGTAATTTACTTAAGATATTTAGATGATAGGAAGTTCAAGAAAACAATATTTAGTAAAATACTAATCCATATATATAAGTTTAGAAATATATTTGAGTTTTACCCTTTAGGTTGATTCCATTGAAGCCAACTTTTTGATAAGGCATCTCCTCAAGCTTCTCCTCACTTATATTATTTTCTTTTCTTTTCTTTTCTTTTTTTTTTCTTTTTGGATTGATTTTCAATCCTTCTCTTTTTCTTTTTCAAGTGAGGATTACTGTATCTGGATAGCCTGTTAATAATTTTGAACTTCAACTTTCTCTTCCTAAATTTGAAACTTAAAATATTTCTTTGCTTATATGTATTTCATAACCTTTACTTCATTGAGTTTCAATCTCTTCTTCTTCACCTACATACTTAAGAATTTCAATTTTAGAATATAGTTTCCCTTACTTTAAATAGTTTACTATATTCTTATTCCTTTTAACCAAATATCTTATTCTATTAAATTAATTTGGATTTCTAGAAATATTACTATTCAACTTTATATAATAATTATATAAATTAATTTAAGTTACTTGAATTAAAAATTATTACAGAAAATCAAATAATAATAATTTTTTTAAACATAGAAATTGAGAACAATTTAATAATTAAATTTGTATTTTTCCTCCCCCAAACTTAAATTTTTCTATCTATTTCTAAATGGTGAAAAGGAAAATATATAATGAATTTACATCATACCTTTGAGCTTTAGGTATTTCTTTTCCTTGAAATTTTTGCAGGCTTTTTCATTATTTAAAGAATCTGTACTGTTAGTATTCTTCCATATATATAGTATTTAAAAGAGAGTGCTGGGTAAAGAAATTTTTAAATAAGTATAAAAACACAAAAAGATTAAAACTTAATCTACTATTACATATCCAATCAACTGGGTTACTAAAACAATCTAAAATTAAAGTTCACAATTTATAAAACTTAAACAACACATTTAAAGAAAAACTAACATACTACCTTAAAGAGAATTTGCATACTAATTTAACATATATAAAAAGTCTAACATAACAGCTTAAGCAATTTAAAACAAACACACCAACTCCACAGTCCACAGAAAGTACATAACAATTACACACAAAGTAATAAAGTTCTTAAAATAACAATTAACCTAAACAACCAAATAAAGTCTCTAATCTTCAACATCAAAATCCCAAACTATATCATCTCCCTGATCTCCAGGCTGAGAAGGCTAAGCAGGCTGATACTATGTGTAGCGGGGGCATTCAGGAAAGACAACATCTAATTCACCTCTCCTGTAATGACGTTCAGCCTCATAATATGCTATTTCATATTCTGAATGTCGCTGGAGATATTCACTATCATAATCATGTCTTCTCTCCAAGCCTCCAATCCTTTGGTCCATATGCTCCAGTTTTTCTTCTATTTTCTCAAAACTTTTCCGCTGTAAAGTCATCTCATTCATCAAATCTTGAAGGGTAGGATTACTATAGGGAGGTGGGTCATAACTAGTAGAGGGAATATCTCTACTTAAAGAAGGTACATAGTTCCTTGTCCCAGATCTCCATCCTTCGTGGGATTCATATTTCTTAATATTAGCCAGAGTAATGGGTTTCATAGGCTCAACCCATTCCTCATCATCTCTTGCCTCTACCCCAGATAATTGGCAGAGTACATAGATAAGACCAGGATGTCCTAGTCCTCCTCCACTTTCACTTCTTGAGGTGGCTAATATATTTGTTGACCTCATTTTTGATGAGGTCTTCCCTTCTTCTTTTTAGTGCTTAGGATCTAGCCTTAGGCTTTTCCTTTGACTATCTTAGAGGACTAGAATTGGGACCCACATTTTAGAAATTTAAACCACTTCTAAACTCCCTGCAAACTCCACAAACTTGACTATAGACCCCTAATCACCTAGAGGGTTGAAATCGAATGTGGAAGTTTAAAGGATGAGTTCCTATAGGACTCTTTGGCCTTAGGGCCGCCTACAGGTGGCACTGGTCCGAGTGAAGGGGCGACTTACACATACACTTACATACACACTACACTTACACACTACATTTCCACACACTTCCTAAAACCACACCCATACCCAACTTAACCTCCCGACTCATGTAGGTGATTCACATGGATGGTCCTTAACCCCCGAGCTCTTCGGCTAAGAGGGTTAGGAACAACATAGTGAATGCCTCGAAATGAGTCCTTTCATGGCTCATATGGGCTTGAAATGGCTTCATGGCTCAACCAAAATGATTTCTTTCCACCTAGATTCACCCAATCTTCAATTTCCCAAATTTTCAATTTTTGACCCTCGGGACCCTACACCTACTAAACCTACCAAAACCCTTGAAATTACCCAAATATTTGCAAAATTTCCAAATTACCCAAAATTTTCCAAAATCACTCTCAAACATCTCCACATCACTCAAATTGATCATCCATACCCAAAAATACCAAAAATTCCAAAAATACCTCCCAATACCCTCCAAATACCCAAAATACCCTTCTTGGCCTAAAAATCAAAAAATTCAGAAAATTCCCAGAAAATTCCAGAAAATCCCACATATTTCCAATTTCATTTTGTCCAACTACACCATGGGCCAATTTTGTCAATTTACCCTACTTTTGTCAAAACCCCCAATTTCACCCATTTTAACCCAAAGTGAACCCAATGTCAAACCAAACCTACCCAATTGACCCCAATTTTGGTCCAATTCAATTCTAAACTTCAATTCAACATCCCCAATACCAATCTAGACCAAATCCAAGTCCAATTTGGTTGACATTTGGATCCAATTCCACTTTTGGCCTCAAAGCCCAATTTAGACCCATGACCCAAACCTAACTCAAACTCACTCAATTCAACTCCAATTAACCTCAAATCTTTTCTAAATCTTCCTTAACATTCCCACAAACAAAACCCTAACATGATTTGCCCAAAATTTGAACCCAAACCCCACTCAAACTCAACCCAAGGTTAAAAGGCCCATTTTTGACCTAAGCCCAAACCTAACCCAAATCCAACCCAATTCAAGCCCAAACTACCCCAAATTTGCTTCAAGTCACTCATGACACATCCATGAGCTAAACCCAACAATTATTTAGCCCAACCTCTTTACAAAATTTCATTCCAAAATCCATTTTAAAATTCAAAAGCCCACTTTCCTAATCCATCTTAAAAGCCCATCTAAAACCCTTTCAAAAAAGCCCAAAATTCTTCCAAAGCCCATATGACATTTCCCCTCATCATACTTTCAATTAAAATCATCCCTAAGTCCTAAATTCATCATCAAATAATTTCAAATCAAGCCTCATGCCAAATCACCCCTAAATACCAAAATTTTCCTTAAATCCATTTCCATGAAATTGACTTCACTTTTCCCAAGCCAAATGGAGCCATGGAGCCATGCACAAGCCATATGCAAGCCATGAGAGCCTCTTTACATGTCACCATGCCATTTTGGGCAAAAGGAGGAGGCTCTTTCCTTAATTCCTAAAGGTGATTAACCACTTCCATGACTCCACTAAACCATGCTTAAGCCTAATTGTACTTGGATTGTGACTTGACCCCACTAATCAAGCTGATCCAAATCACTTTCTCCTCAGCCTAAACCAGGCCTTGGGTGGTGCACCTAGCCCAAATGGGTGGGTTGACCCATTTAGGTCCAAATCTAGCCATGCCCCATTCCACTTTGGATCAAAGCCTTTACACATGTCCATGGCCGATTGATTGCACAAACCTCCATCCCCGACCCACCTGACCTTGAGGGTGACCCATGCCGGCCGGCCGGCCACCAGGCCGCCGGAAAACACCATGGCCGAGAGCTCACATGTGAGCCGACATTGAAATTCTCACTTGCCGAGCCGCCCCATGCCTAGTGGTCACCATGGCTGTTCTTCTCCTCACCGAGAGCAGGCTCGATCCCAAGCCCTAACTCCCCCAGGAGGCCCCGACCAGGCTCTATTTAAACTCCACCCCTCTCGGCCATGATAAGGAGAGAAGCACAAACCTTGCCAAAACTACGCCAAAATTGTTCCGGACCCTCCTCCACCCTTAGAGCACTTGATCCCCAGGTGAAATCCCCCTGCCATTTCTCCTCTCGTAAGCTCAATTTCAGAGTTGAAATTCCACCCAAAACCAGGACACTTCTCCACAGTAAGTCAATTCCCAAATTGATTGGCTCTACACCTTCACCAGACCAAGAGAAGGTGTCCACCATCAAAAGCCCCATCTCCAGACCACCCAGTTGCTCCAGCCTCCAAGCTTTGTGATCGGGCTTGGTCGAAATCATATCCAGACAATTCACCAGACCAGGAGACTTCATCTGGAGCTTGCTAGGATCCAATCGAAGGTGCAACAACTCTCAGATTGAAGCCACACTTCTCTGAGCCAAGGTATGAGCTAACTCTTCATCCCGAGCTTCTGAGATTCTCCATTTTAAATGCTTTAGTTTCGATGCATGTTAACCGTATAGATGTGTTCGTCTCTTCGAGACGAATCCATAGAAGCATAAGAACATGAAAATCCATTGAGAATCGAGTGAGATCTTAGGGATTTAGTGTGGACGGCTCTCGGGTGAGAACACTTGGGGACGATGAACGGATGCCGTCCATTCAATACACGCGCGGACGGACGGCTCGGATGGCGTCGGACCGGGGAGACGGAACGAGAACCGCGGGGCCCGGGCTGCCGACTCGAGTGGCGGCGTCGAATGGGAGCGCGCCGCGTGGCCTTTCGGAGCTGCCGAGGATGCGTAGAAAATTAGGGATTTTTTGATTTATTTAATTCCCTAAACTTCAAAAATTCATATCTCTGTGTAGAAAAATCAGAAAAATAAAATAAAAATACCCTCTTGCTCAGTGAAGAGAGGAGAATAATGTGGAAAAGAAATCACTTAATTTCATCAAATATTTTATTTGTTATGATTTATTTACTCACTGCATTGTTTTAATTCTCCATGCATGCATACAATTCACCATGGCATGAGACCATAGGGCTTTTGAAGCCTCTGAATTTGGGAACATTCCATGAATTTTCCAAAGTCAGAGGCCATCCCTATGAAGAGTTCTTGATTTTTCAAGTTCGAGTCACCATTTTGAGTATTTTAATTCCAGTAAATAGCATGTTGTGAAATAAATTCTAGGAAAATTTGGTGATGTT
Organism: Papilionanthe hookeriana x Papilionanthe teres; assembly: GCA_022702705.1. NCBI lineage: Eukaryota > Viridiplantae > Streptophyta > Magnoliopsida > Asparagales > Orchidaceae > Papilionanthe > Papilionanthe hookeriana x Papilionanthe teres. Next base: position 18,228,553 of record CM040423.1, read on the forward strand.
CCTTATGACCAGAGAACCCTAGGAAAAATAGATTTTGGCTTAGTTCATTCAAAACAACCCTAATTGGCTTAAACACCCAAAATAGGTCTTTAATTAATTAGAGTTAACCAGGCATCAAATTGACTTGAAATCAATTCTCCACTGACCTTTAGGATCAGAGGAATCCACCATAAAAATTTGAGGTCGATTGGACTTGGTTAGCCCCACTAATTGGGTTGATTAAGTCACTTAGCCATTTTAAACTTTAAAAATTCATAACTTTTAAAATACATTTTAAAAATCCATCAAATTGGTTTTGGAGCCTCTTTGATATCAGGGGAATCTAAGAAAATTAAAATTTCAATTTTCTAAAAAAGTTGATTTTTAATAATATTTTAATATTTTTAATAATTAAAAAATAATAAAAATCACAAAAACAATAAAATTCACCAAAATGTCACATTTTGAATTTTAATCACTTAGGAACAAATCCCACATTTTTCTTAGGTCTATTTAGTGAGATATTGAATTTTAAAGTTTTAAGGTAATTTTAAAATTAAAAAATGTATTTTCTAGCATTTTCACTAAAATAATTATAATAAATCATAGAAAAATCAGAAAATTGCAAAATTTGCTTCTCTGGTTTTCTTGATATTAGAGAGATTTTTGAAAAATATAAAACCCATTTTTCAACATCTATTTTATTTTTAAATTAATTAACACTCCAAAACTCAAAATAATTATAATAAAAATAATATAATTCAAAAAATCACCAAAATTGGTCCAAGTGCTTCTCTGGTCATTAGGAATGTCCCCTAATTTTCTTAAGGATAGAAACTTTCCCTTGGTCATGTTATTAAATTTTCCTTGGAAATCTCTATTTTCGACCAAAAATAATTATATAAATAAATTAAATACAGAAAAATCACATTTTCTCCTCTCATGTCTTTATTGACATATGAGTGAAGTCACATAAAAATTTCAAGTTCATTTGGGTTCAATTTAGTGAGTTATGAAATTATTAAGCTTAAAGGGTAAAATGGTAATTAAAATTTTAACCCTTAATTAAAACTTTAGGTTTAATAAAATTAACAAGTAAAATATTTGATCTTAATCTGGTTTGGATGATTGAAATTTAAATAATTAAAGGGTAGAAACCCATTAAATAATTTTAGAATGATTAAACTTTAATTAAATAATAGATTAAATTTGGAGGAATAATGAATTGGAATTATTAAAATAAGGGATATTTATTAGGAAGAGATTTATTCTTTAATTTAAAAATCCCTAAACTAATTATATCATTAATACTCAATTCTTAATTAAAATGATAACTCAAATGTAAAACATTAAAAGACTTAATTAAATCATTAAACTCTTTTAAAATCTCAATTAAAATTATAAATTAAATTAAATTAAAATTAAATTAAATAAAATTAAATTAAATTAAACTAAATTGAAATTAGATTAAATAAAATTAAATTAAATTAAATTAAATAATTAAATTAAATTAAATTAAACAATTAAATTAAATTAAATTAAATTAAATCAAATTAAATTAAATAAAATTAAATTAAATTAAACTAAATTAAAATTAAATTAAATTAAATTAAATTAAATTAAATTAAATTAAATTAAATAATTAAATTAAATTAAATTAAACAATTAAATTAAATTAAATTAAATTAAATTAAATTAAATTAAATTAAATTAAATAATTAAATTAAATCAAATCAAATTAAATTAAAATTAAATCAAATCAAATTAATTAAACATCAAATCAAATTAAATTAAATTAAATTAAATTAAAACTCAATTAAATTAAATTGAATTAAATATAACATCACCTAAGACATAAAAGAAATTAAATATAAAGCAACTTGAACACTATTCCAAATTTAAACCCTTTAACTTAAATCAAACCATTTGAATACTAATTTACCCTTGAAAGCTTTGATTATTATAACTCCTAAATGAAACATTAAATGAAGTGTTACTCCACTCATAAGATATTCAAATGTCTTAATTCACCTGAGCAAGTTAACAAAACTTGAAAACCTCGGACGATTGATTCATTTATATAATTAAATTCATTTGGACTTAAAACAATCCTAAAAATATTGAAAAGATGTTTAAGATTCTCCTTAAGCACTTCCTCAATATGATAGGATATTTATAAGAACAATTGGACTTAATTGTTCTTTGATGAAGAAAATCGTCCTCAAACAAAAACACAAAGAACCTAGACGTCATAGGGGATTACTAGCTATAGGATTAGGAACTTGGTAGAAAACCATATCCCTTACCTTAGCTTTACCTAGGAACTTGCTTAAATATTCTAATTGTGTTTTAAGTGTAGCTTGGGATGACGGGAAGACCCTCCGAGTACGCTTTTATTTTATTGCGATTTACTTTCTTGCGATTTACTTCCCTGCAATTTACTTTATTGCAAATGCACTTTACTTTTCTTGCATGATAAAACAACTCGTTGCATGAAAACCCACACCTTTAGGATAGTCCCTAAAAGCCGAAACCAAAACTAAGTTAAAAGTCATTGCAAGATAAAATTCACCGCCACAACATTTCAAAATATAAAACAACTCAAAATTTAATCACAAACGAACACAAAACTACAATTGCAACTAAATTAAAACGTCATGTTGGATGATCGGGAATACCTCGGATGATGTAACCTACGTGTTGCTAACGGGATTTCCACGGTCTAAATGAAAGTGTGGAACTCATTCGATTGAGTTTAGCAAATTCATCTGGACTAAGTGAATCCGATAAAAATAATGATGTCGGAAGGATGGAACCGTGGGATCTTAACCGGTGTCGTTATAATCAACTTTAAGATTTGTTTTAATCAAAACATAAAAAATACTTGGAAAATTGAGACTTCTCTAAACCAAAACACTTTTCTCATCCCCTGATTTATGATTTCTAAAACTAAACCTCTGCGACAACAAGGAGCTCGGAGCATGGTGGGCAGCACGGCCATCGTCATCGGCTAAAACTTGAACCTACTTCAAGCAAAACCTTCTTAGAATTAAACAACAAAGCCATAGGACTTCGAGGTAGCTTGCATAGTGCAACATAAATCCTCGACTCTTCGTTAGGCATTTACATTGCAAATTAAGCCCTAACCGGTCTTAGGATTCCGAGGTAGTCGTCCGATACGACAATAAACCCTCACATCTTCTAAAGTTATTTGTTTGATTTTATCATACAAATATAAGCCCTAATTAATTAAAATTGGCAAAATCAAAACATTTAAATAAATATTAGGACTTTCTTAAATCCAAGCCAAACAATAGGATAGTCGGGAAATTACCGAAGTTCACTTCGAATCTGTGATTTCTCCTACTTTTCTTCCTTTGGATTCACGAAAACAAAATGTTCCAAACTTGATCCATTCCCTATTGAAATTCCAAAATTCAATCCCTCGAAAATCTTAAACTTTGAAATCCTCGAGAGCAGAATTATTGATTATTATCGAGAGTTTTCTTAGGTGATTCCCATCACTTAAGATGTAATTAACTATAGGGGCTTGCCCTTATAGGGAATTTTAAAGAACCCAGGTAATATAAACCCTGTTTAATGTTTTCATATTAAGCGGGGGAATTTTGTCGGCTTATAAAATTGGTTCGCGGACCAAACGGATGTCACAAATCTTCTAGTTTATTTAATCGAGCCCCACCGTCAAGCAGTGTGTCTATCCTTAGGGATAGATACACGGTTTGTGGTGCGGTGCTCGTTTATATAAACTACTTGGGATGTGAGATCGGTTTAATCTCATATCTTAAAACCTTCAAATTTAAAATTATTTTCAAAATCAAATACTACTTTTCAAATTATTTATTTTAATTAAATTAAAAATTCGCCGGCAGCTTCTGTTAGGCGACCCCCCTTTTCAAAATAAAACACACAACCTAAAAATATGCCGACAATATTCTTATAAATTACACTTCCCACATTAATACCTTTTTGGTTATGAATTCAGAAATTCAGACCTACTCTATCTCTTGTTACCTCACTATGGTGGTAAGTAGGTAACAAAGTAGAACAAATAAAAAAGTGTCAGGCTTTAGATGACGCATTTAACATAGAAAGAGGAAAATTTACCCTTTCGCGCTGCTTTATCTTCCAAACTCCTTTCCCGTCAGTGAGAAAGTTTATCACCTCTTCCAGTGGTCCTTCCATTATTCCAAAAGTATCATAGTCACCGGTATACGAGTCACGTACCTCATAAAATGAATTAATCCTAGCAGCACTGAATTCAACCAAAAATCCTCTTACTTTGATCGGTGCATCTTCAATTGCAGTCAGATTGGCATAAAATTCCTTGACAACATCTACAGCGGCTTTGTTTGTTATGTAATAGAAGTTTTCCCATCCTCTTTCTTTTATTATTCGCACTACTTCACCTCCAGGATTTTTGAAAACTCGATCCTGAATGCATTTTCTGGCTTGAATATTGTGAAAATATCGAGTTTGTGCTCTTGCATTTATGAATCGGGTTTCGTCGTAATCCAACCTTCCCTTTCGTCGTGGAGCCATTTTCGTTCGATCTATGAAAATCACAAAAATTCTAACTAAACTTCCAAATATTACTAAGATGGCTTCCTATAGCAACTAAAATCTATTTAAATCGATCTCCATGAATTTCTTCCAAGTATTTTCTCCATATTTCGAATTTTTCCAAAATTTCCCAATGTAGAAGAAATTCATGGTGAAAATCAAAAATTTTCATATAGGAGTGAAGCACTTACCAAGGGGAGATGAAATCCGATGTCAAAAAGTGTTGAAATCGCCTTAAATCCAAGATCTCACGAACCCTAGGTCGGTTTTTTCGAAGTTTTGAGGAAGGGGATGATGAATAGTGTCGGTTGACTGGTCAAATATAAGACATTTCGCGATCTCGCTGTCGGCGAGATTTTTCTCGCCGTCGGCGAGCTAATTAATTTACCAAGGCCAAAGTTTCTGGAAAATCTCATCGTCGGCGAGATCGTTCTCGCTGTCAGCTGGCTTTCCCTCGCTGTCGGCGGGATAATTCTCGCCGTCGACGAGCTCCCAAAAATTTTAAATATTTAAAGTTCTTCAATCATTTTCAACATCGATTTGGCCCTAATTAATCTTCCGATCACTTAATTTGATAATTTAGTATGAAGACTAGATACTTATACTCACAAAAGTTCACACAAACAATATAACTTTATATATGAAATCCATAGTACTTACCAACTTCACATTTTTAAACACTAACACTTAAGACTTCAATACTTCAAAATCTCATAAATACTCAGCATTGCAATCCACACCACAGCACTCCAAATGCTGAGACATAACAAATACATATAATTTCATCAAATCTGAGATGATCAAATTTAAAGTTTAAATCATAGTAAAACCTAAATCCAAATCAACACATATATACACACAAATATAACATAAGATAAAAATCTTTACTACTCCTCGATGTACGAACTAACATCCTCTACGATATTCCCGATGTGACGCAGTGCACAAATAGATTGTAGAAAGGCCCGAAAGGGAATTCGCGATAGATTTTTCATCAATCCACCCTTTCGTCTCGGTAAATGAATAAAACTGGCCTCCAGATGTCCAATATGATCAAAGTGCTCCATCATCCTCCAGTCAATGTGATCAAACATATCAGAGATATTATCGATGGAATTCATCATGTTTTGCAACTCTTTCTCTAATCCTTTAATCTTTTTCAGAATAAATTTTTTTTTATCAGTAAGGGGCCTTACTAAAAGATTGTTTTGTGATGCTCTGTCAGAAATAATGGTAATATCATCATTGTTATCCAAAGTTGGAAACATATTCGTAGGATCGAATGGTTTCTATGGCAAAAGTACCTTTTCCCACGCCTCATAAGAAACTTGGTACTGACTGCATAAAGCAAATATAGTCGATGGGTGTCCAAGTCCATGAACTGACCCATGCACAATCAATCCCAATGCAAACTTTACTATAATTGATCCAACATCGATAGGTAGTCCAATTTGAATACAGTAATTTAATATAGGGCATTCCTTTGAAACCATATTTACCCTCATAGTGGGTAATAATTTTGATGAGATAAAGAAATGACAATGCTTTGAGACAGGGTTAAGAAGTGATGCGAGAAACCGACATACCCGTCTTCGCGCAACTCCCAATCATCAGGTTCGTCGGTCAGGTATCTATAAATCTCGTTCATATTGTATCTTGAAGGAACAAAGTTTGAATAATGACAGACAGGGGTATTCTCTATAGTAAATAATCCATTTACCCTTGAAGGAGTAAATGTTACCCATCTTCCTCTGACGTAGACACTTCCATTGTTGATCGCATGTAGATTAGAGTAAAACTCTTTAACTACAGGATTAACTACAGCGGATGTCATAAAGCAAAATACCTCTCAATGCCGCTGCACGATCATTTCTTCAATTTTTATGGTGGAATTTTCTACTCCTCTGTTGAAAAATCCCCTTTCTTTAATAAGTCGCTTCTTCATCAAAACTTTGTTGAAAATACGATGAGCCTCCGAACTGATGAATTTTCTTCGGTTGAAAACTCTAGTTTTTGTGGTTTCTAAGAGTTTGTTAGCCATTTCGGATTGAAAGGAATGGTCTCTAGTCGTTTCTTAGGAAGAAAACAGTGTAAAAATGAATTTGGGATGGTTTTCTACAAAGAAATAGCTTTAGAACCGTCCAAAACCGCACATAAAACTTAAGAGACCAATTTTTCAACTGTCTTGCCCTCGACGGGAAGTTTCTCGCCGTCGGCGAGCTAGTTATAAAATTGATGTAAAGATATGGCATGCGATCTCGCTGTCGGCGGGCTCGGGCTCGCTGTCGGCGAGATTTGGTAAAATTGCTAATTTCGCTCTGGTCCGAATATTTTCTGATCTCATCATATAGGTTTGAATTTGTGATGATTCTAATTAAAAATTGAATAGTAAGATTTATTTTAATATTACACCTCACTAATTGTATATAATTAAAATAAAAGACTACTATGGGTTGCCTCCCATAAAGCGCTTGGTTTAACGTCGTCGACCGACCTAATTTCGGTTAGTAATCGAGTCGACTAAGCATTAAAACCTTTTTAAAATTTGATCTTCTACCTTCGAAATAAGGTTTTAATCTATGTCCGTTTACCTTAAATCTATGTCCTGTTTTTGGATCTTCAATTTCTATAGTTCCATAAGCAAATATTTGAGTTATAGTGAAAGGTCCTAACCATTGAGATTTCAATTTCCTAGGAAATAATTTCAATCTAGTATTATATAGCAAAACTTCTTGTCCTGGTTCAAAATTTCTCTGATTAATCTTCCGATCATGCCATAATTTCATCCTTTCTTTATAAATCCTATCATTATCATATGATTCATTCCTTAATTCTTCTAATTCATTTAATTGCAACAATCTCTTCTCACCAGCTTCTTTCATATTATAATTAAATTCTTTAATCACCTAATATGCTTTATGTTCTAATTCAACTGGTAAGTGACAAGTTTTTCCATATATAAGTCTATAAGGAGTCATTCCAATCGGAGTTTTATAAGCAGTCTTGTATGCCCATAATGCAGTGTCTAGTCTTATAGACCAGTCCAATCTATTAGGGTTTACAGACTTTTCTAAAATATGCTTAATCTCTCGATTAGAAACTTCAACTAATCCACTAGTTTGTGGACGATAAGCAATTGATATCTTATGAATAATATTATATTTTTCTACTAGTTTGTGAATATATTTATTTCTAAAATGAGTTCCTCCGTCAGTGATAATAACTCTCGGCATTCCAAATCTAGTAAAAATATTTTTCATTAAAAATTTTGAAACACTTTTAGCATCACACCTAGGTAAAGCTTGCACTTCAATCCATTTGGAAACATAATCAACAGCTACTAATATATATGAGTTTCCAAATGAAGGAATAAAAGGTCCCATGAAATCTAATCCCCCATCATCAAAAATTTCAACTTCTAATATAAAATTCAGAGGCATTTCATTTTTTCTTGATATATTTCCTACTCTTTGGCATTTATCGCATGTTTTTATATATCTGTATACATCTCTAAATAGAGTACGCCTGTAGAATCCAGATTGTAGAATTTTATACGCAGTTTTATCTGTCCTAAAATGTCCTCCAAAACCAGAATCATGACATTTTTGAATAATTGGTTCAGTTTCTTCATAAGGCACGCATCTTCTAATAATTAGATCATTACATTGCTTATATAAGTATGGTTCATCCCAAAAGTATGTTTTAGTATCATGAATGAATTTTTTCTGTTGTTGCAAAGTTAAAATAGGTGGAAAATGTCACTTACAATATAATTTACTATGTCAGCATACCAAGGTATTTTTCACTCATTTATATTATAAAGTTGTTCATCAGAAAAACTGTCTATAATTTCATTATCAGTATCAGATAATTCATGATATTCTAATCTTGATAAATGATCAGCATTTTGATTATCAGTTCCCTTTTTGTTAACGATCTCAAAATCAAATTCTTGCATTAATAATATCCATCTAATTAATCTTGGTTTAGAATCCTTCTATTGCATTAAATACTTTATAGCAGATTGATCAGTATGCACAATACATTTAGTTCTTATTAAATAAGGCCGAAATTTATTAAAAGCATATACAACTGCTAATAATTTTCTTTCAGTAACTGTATAATTTATTTCAGCAACATTTAGAGTTTTACTAGCATAATATATAACTTTGAAAATCTTATCATATCTTTGCCCAAGAACTACTCCTATAGCATAATCACTAGCATCACACATAAGCTCAAATGATTTCTCCCAATTAGGTGAAACTATTATAGGTCTTGTAATTAATTTATGTTTTAATAATTCGAAAGCATTCAGGCATTCAGTTGTAAATTTAAATTTCATGTCCATTTCAAGAAGTTTGCATAGAGGTTTAGTAATTTTTGAAAAATCTTTTATATAATGTCTGTAGAATCCAGCATGTCCAAGAAAACTTCTTACCCCTTTCACCGTAGTTGGAGGTGGTAATTTAGTTATAACTTGAATTTTTACAGGGTCTACTTCCATGCCCTTTTCTGAAATTTTATGCCCTAATACAATGCCGCCTGCAACAGTAAATTGACATTTCTCCCAATTAAGAACTAAATTAGTTTTCTCACATACTTCAAATACTTTTTTAAGATGATTTAAGCATGCGTCAAATGATGTTCCAAATACAGAGAAATCATCCATAAATACTTCTATTCCATTATCAATTAATTTACTAAATATAGACATCATACATCTCTAGAATGTTGCAGGTGCATTACATAATCCAAAAGGCATCCTTCGAAAAGCGAAAGTTCCATAAGGGCTAGTAAATGTAGTTTTCTCTTGATCCTCAGGAGCAATTTTTATTTGATGATAATCGGTGTATCCATCTAAGAAATAAAAATACTTATGTCCGACTAATCTATCTAACATCTGGTCTAGAAATGGTAAAGGGAAGTGATCTTTCCTGGTGGCTGCGTTTAATTTTCTATAATCAATACATATTCGTCATCCAGTAACTTGTCTTATAGGGATAAGATCATTATTTTCATTAGCTTTTACGGTCACTCCTCCTTTCTTAGGCACACGATGAATTGGGCTTACCCAAGCATCGTCGAAATAGGATTTATAATACCATTATCTAACCATTTTAAAATTTCTTTCTCGACTACTTCTTTCATTATCGGGTTTAATCTCCTTTGGGGATCTACTTTAGGCTTATGTTCATTATCTAAAATAATTTTGTGCATACAGATTGAAGGACTAATTCCTTTAATATCCGCTAAAGTCCAACCAAAAATTTTCTTATATTTTTTAAGGTATCTAAAAGTTTTTGTTCTTGAGATTCATTTAATTCAGATGAAATAATAACTGGTAGAGTTGAAGAATTACCTAAGTAAGCATATTTCAAATGATTAGGTAACATTTTTAACTCAAGTTCAGGAGGTTTAATAATCGATGGAACTATATTTTTTTCAGTGTTTTCTGTATTATCCAAAAATTTAAATTTCTCTTGAATATAATATAGTTCTTCATTTATATCAACTTTTTCAATTAAATTCAGTATTTTCTTTTTCTAATTTTTCTTCATAATATTCCTTAAAATGTTCTTTTTGTAAATGATCGAGTACTTCCATTCAAAAACACTCATCATCTTTTTCTAGTGCAGGATATTTCATTGATTTAGCAATATTAAAAGTAACTTTTTGGTCATTTACTCTCATAGTTAATTCTCCTTTCTGAACATCAATCATAGCTTTCCCAGTGGCTAAAAATGATCTTCCTAAGATAATAGGAATTTCTTTATCTTTTTCCATATCTAATACAATAAAATCTACAGGGAAGATAAATTTATCCACTTTTACTAAAACATCTTCAATAACTCCCTTAGGATATGTAACAGAACGATCAGCTAACTGAAGGGTTACTGAAGTAGGTGAAATTTCTCTCAATCCTAATCTCTTAAAAATTGATAGAGGCATTAGATTGATGCTTGCTCTTAAGTCACACAAAGCTTTTCCATAGAATTTTTCTCCAATAGAGCATGGTATAGTGAAACTACCATGATCTTTTAATTTTTTAGGAATCTTTTTCTGAATAATAGCACTACACTCCTCACTAAGTGTGACCGTTTCATTATCGGTAAATTTTCTTTTTTTATTTAGAATTTCTTTCATGAATTTTACATAGTTTGGCATCTATTCTAAAGCTTCTACAAAAGGAATATTTATTGTTAATTTCTTCAGAATTTCAAGGAATTTAACAAACTGTTTATCTTTTTTTATTTTGAATTAGTCGTTGAGGAAATGGTGGTGGAGGTTTTTCAACAGAAATTTTCATTGGTATTAAAGGATTTTCTTAAGTTTGGATCTTGTTGATTCTTTTCCTTTTTGATTTCCACTTCCTCTTTTTGACTTTCAAGTTCTTTCTGAATTCAAGGTTCTACTTCTTTTCCACTTCGTAATTATATCGCTTTAATTTATTCATTTCCTTTATCTTTAGGATTTATTTCCACATTACTAGGAAATGTTCCAGGTATTCTATTATTAAGCGCGGTAGCGATATGTCCAAGTTGAGTTTCAATATTTTTAATAGTAGTTCCTTGATTTTGTAATTGTTTTCCTTGTATTTGTAATTGATTTCCTTGATTTTGTAAATGTTGACCCATATTTAATATTAATTCTTCTATAGATAATTTCTTATCTTTAAATTGAGGGTTATTATTATTAAATCCGGGTGGATAACTAGGTTTATAATTAGAATTTCCTTGGTTAGAGGGATTTCCTAATGGTTTTGTTATGTTGTTCATCCATGGTTGATTTGTTGTATTATTATTCCACTTAAAATTAGGACGATTTTTCTACCCAGGATTATAATAATTCGCATAAGGATTATTGGGTCTGCTATTAATAGCATTCATAGTTTCGTATGAAGGTTGAGATTTTCTAAGTTGTCCAGATGAGTTTTCTTCTAATATAGTTGGAGAGTAATTCATTCCAAAATGATCTAATTTTTTAGATATAGAAGCTATTTGCGAAGCTAACATAGATATTGCATCATTTTCATGAATAGTGGCTATCTTTTTCGGATTCATTCTATCAGTAGGCCATTGAAAATTATTGGTAGTCATTTCTTCGGTTAGTGCATAGGCTTCATCAAATGGTTTTGACATTAATGATCCTCCAGCAGCAGCATCGATCATTGATCTAAGAGATCCTACTAATCCATTATAGAAAGTTTGAATAATTAACCAATCTAGTAACGCATGATGTGGGCATTTCCTAAGAAGTTCTTTAAATCTCTCCCAAGCTTCATATATTGATTCTCCATCAAACTGACTAAAAGAAGTTATATCATTTCTAAGCTTAGTAGTTTTAGATGGTGGAAAATATTTGGATAGAAATTTTTGTGATAACTCTCCCCAAGTTTTAATAGATCCAGGTGCTAACGAATTTAACCACATTTTAGCCTTATCCCTTAAAGAAAAAGGAAAAAGTCTAAGTCTAATAGCATCGTTATATACTCCTTCATATTTGAAAGTAGTACATAGTTCTAAAAAATTAGTAAGATGTAAATTAGGATCTTCAGTAGGTGAACCACTAAATTGATTGTTTTGTACCATTTGGATAATTGCGGGTTTAAGTTCAGTCGAGTTAGCGACTACATCGGGGTTTTGAATAGTTATATGAATTTCATCTAATGTAGGGTTGGCATAATCTCATAATGGTCTCTCTTGATTGATATTTTCATTTTCAGGAATATTCACCATTTGTGTTAAATTTATAATTTCTCTTTTTTGTTTTCTAATTCTTTTAATTGTACACTCTAATTCTGAATCGTAAGGTATTAAATTTTCGTTTCCAAATTTACGCATAAAATTTTGTAAAATAAATTTTAAAATAGTCCGTTACTCTAGTAAATAATTTCTTTACTTCCCCGGCAACGGCGCCAAAAACTTGACCCACTTTTTTAATGTTTACAAAAATAGCAACGACACGAAAAACTTGATCCCGCTTAATATATATTTAATTTTATGATGGAATGTATAATGTGGATTCTATGCAAGTATACGTATCGTATCAAGTAATACAGGGCTCTAGTGGAGTCCTGGTTATCGATCCCACTGGGAAGTTTTAAAAGATTTGTAACAGCTAAATTTAAAAGGATTTACTTACTAAGATAGTATATAGAATTTAGATTACTTAACTAAAGAGATCTAAAGTAAACTAATTCTTTAAATAAAGTTGATTTAAAGTTTTTTTTTAGAAAAAGTATCATTCCCCTTGTTTTTAGAAACTTAAGTGAATGATGAATTCAAATAGATTTTTTTTCTTTTTTTTTATTGTATTGTAACAAATAGGAGCATTCCTATTCTTTACCCTTTGGTCCAGGTGCAAAGAACATTGACTAGTCCTATGCTTGATTATCGAATGCTGCATGTAGTGCGGGAGGATCTTGGTTGCCACTTCGAGCTCCCATGTTCCCCTCGCATGAGGGCTAACATCTACACTTCGGCTCTCGAACAATAGGACAAATTGAATATTTTAGTCCGTCACACTAAAATGTCCAATTCTACGTCCGATAAATAATATTTCCCTATTTATTTGCACCCTCCTTCCAAGGCTTTTGACTTCCCGAATATTGGATGTAATCTTTACTATAGTTGATAATTCAACATATTTTAACAATTCAATTGGCAGATTGAAAGTAAATTAAGTTTTAAGTAAAAGATTATCACAATTTATTTTAATATATTAGGCACTTCTATTTAATTTCATCAATTCACATAATTTCATAAACAAGGAGAAAGACTAAGAAAACTACTCAGTATGCATGGGAATGAAACAAAGCATGGATTTCATTTAAAGTTAACAACAATAAACAAAGATACTTATCTTAATTTCTTCCCCAAGCAGACTCCTTGAAGTTTCTTTAACTTTTCCTTCTAGTACAGCACACTTCTTAACTCACTACTTACACTAACTCACACTAAACCTCAACTTAGACTCAAAAGCACACAAATAGAATACTCTAAGACTCCTAAAATAGACACACCACATACTAAAATTCGTCCTATTTTTATAGAGGTAGACAAAGGTCCAAGGGGTACTTAAGCACCTCTTCAAAAAGCATCCAGGTTCAATGTATCTGGCATTTTGAACTGTCTCGCCGTCAGCGAGAAACGACCTCGCCGTCAGCGGGGCTTCTAGATGGTCTTCAATCCGCGCGATCTCACTGTAGGGGGGCTCGGGCTCGCTGTCGGCGAGGTAGTTGCAAGCCTTTAAGAAATTCTCTTCATAATCTCGCCGTCGGCGGGCTCGATTTCGCCGTCGGTGACTTAGTTCATTTTGCATGTATTTCTTCCTTTTTGATCTAAAATTTGCTCTATTTTATGCTTTTTTTCTTCCATCACTTATAAATCTTTGTTCCTGCAATAAAATAAAGAAAATAACTTTCTTTAAAGTGCAATTTCATAAAAAATAGGTATGAATTTCTTAACATATTTTTCTGTGATCACCTTCAAATTTAAAGTATGCATTTCTTGGAAATTCATTAACTTTACCTGTTATTATTTCTTCTGAGCTAAGCTTAGATCAAGAAGAAAAATTAACAGGAGTGTTAAAGAATTATAAGAAAGCTTTTGGTTGGACTATTGTTGATATAAGAGGAATAAGCCCTTCCATTTGTATGCATAGAATTTTAATGGAAGAAAATTTTAAACCTACTATTGAACCGCAAAGAAGATTAAATCCTATCATGAAAGAGGTTGTTAAAAAGAAATTTTAAAATGGTTATATGCTGGAATTATTTATCCTATTTCGGATAGCTAATGGGTAAGTCCTATTCATTGTGTTCCGAAGAAAGGAGGAGTAACTATCACTGTCAATGATAAAAATGAACTAATTCCTACAAGACAAGTTACTGGATGGCAAATTTGTATTCATTATCGGAAGTTAAATGAAGCCACTAGAAAGGATCATTTTCTTTTTGCTTTCTGAGATCAATTGCTTGACAAATTAGCTGGACACTCATATTTATTTTTTCTGGATGGATATTCTGGTTATCATCAATTACTTATCGCTCTTGAGGACCAAGATAAAACAACATTTACAAGTCATTATGGAACATTTGCCTTTAGAAGAATGTCTTTTGGTTTATGTAATGCACCTGCAACTTTTCAAAGATGTATGATGTCATTATTTGTGATTTGATTGACAAAGGAATTGAAGTATTCATGGACTTTTCAATTTTTGGAACTTTTTTTGAGTCTTGTTTGGAAAATATTTCCAAAGTTCTGAAAAGATGTGAAGAAACAAATTTAGTTCTTAACTGGGAAAAATGTCAATTTGTGGTCACAGAAGGCATTGTACTTGGTCATAAAGTTTCACAAAAGGGATGGAAGTTGATCAAGCAAAAGTGAAAATTATTACTGAACTGCAACCCCTACCTATCATTGTCGATGTTAGAAGTTTTACAGGTCATGCTTTGGATTTTATAGAAGATATATAAATGATTTTTCTAAAATTGCTAAACCTCCTTATCATTTATTGGAAAAAGAAGCTAAATTTGAATTTAATGAAGACTGTGTTACTGCTTTCAAAATTTTAAAAGAAAAATTAATAACTGCACCTATAATTATTGCACCTAATTGGAATAAATCTTTTGAATTAATGTGTGATGCAAGTGATTTTGCAATTGGAGTTGTATTGGGACAAAAATATGAGAAAATTTTTAAAGTTATATATTATGCTAGTAAAACTCTTACTGAAACTTAAAGAAATTACACTACTACAGAGAAAGAGCTTTTAGCTATAGTATATACCTTTGATAAATTTAGACCTTATCTTCTTGGAAACAAATCCATAGTTCATACCGATCATTCCGCTATTAAATATTTAATGTTGAAAAAAGATGTTAAACCTAGACTGATAAGATGGGTTCTACTTCTACAAGAATTTGATTTTCAAATAGTGGATAAAAAAGAAACGGACAACCAAATTGCTGATCATTTATCTAGAATTAAGAATGATGTTATTACTGAAGAAAATATAAATGAGAAATTTCCTAATGAACATTTGTATGTTATTCAAGGATGCCAAACACCTTGGTATGCAGATATAGTTAACTATTTAGTTAGCAATATTTTACCTTATAGATTGGATAAATATTTGGGAAGATCCTTATTTATTTAAATTAAGAAGAGATTCTGTAATTCGTAGATGCGTACCTTATGAAGAAACTTATGCTATTATTCAAAAATGTCATGATTCTGAATTTGGAGGACACTTTAGAGTAGATAAAACTGCATTTAAAATTTTAAATTTAGGATTTTATTGGGCTACCTTATTTAAAGATGTGAGACATTATGTGAAAACATGTGATCGATGTCAAAGGATGGAAAATATATCCAAGAAAGATGAATTGCCTTTAAACTATATATTGGAAGTTGAAATTTTCGATATATGGGGTTTAGACTTTATGGGACCATTTGTACCACCATCTGGAAAAATTTATATTTTATTAGTGGTTGATTACATTTCAAAGTGGATTGAAGCTGTAGCTTTACCTAACTGTGATTCCAAAAGTGTTTCAAAATTTTTGAAGAAGATGATTTTTTTAAGATTTGGAATGCCTAAGGTAATTATCACAGATGGTGGAAGTTATTTTAGAAATATAAGAATTCAATCATTATTGGAAAAATTTGGAATCAAACACAGAATTGTAACTGCATATCACCCACAAACAAGTGGAATGGCTGAAGTATCAAACAAATAAATTAAAAGAATTTTAGAGAAGACTGTTAATCCTAAAAGAACTGATTGGGTTGATAGACTTGATTCGCATTATGGGCTTATAGAACGACTTATAAGACACCAATCGGAATGTCACCTTACCGGTTAGTTTATGGTAAACATTGTCACTTACTCGTTGAACTTGAACATAAAGCTTATTAGGCGATAAAGGAGTTTAATTTTGATTTGAATATTGCGGGGAGAAAAATGATTATTGTAATTAAATGAGATGGATGAAATAAGAAATGAATCATATGAAAATGCAAGGATTTATAAAGAGAAAATGAAAATATTACATGATAAAAAGATTTTAGGAAAAATATTTGAGCCTGGACAAGAAGTATTATTATTTAATACTCGTTTAAGACTTTTTCTTGGAAAATTAAGATCAAAATGGTTAGGACCGTATATAATTGAAAAAGTATACCATTATGGAGCTGTGGATATTAAAGATCCCAAAACGGGAAAAATTTTTAAAGTTAATGGATTAAGACTAAAGTCTTATTTGGGAGATATTAAAAAGATTTATAAAGAGGCTTATGAGTTGAGTCTACCTGATTAAAAACTTAATTAGGTCGGGCTGACGGCATTAAACTAAGCCCTCTGTGGGAGGAAACCCATAGTTATTCGAGGAAAGCCATTAAACTAAGCCCTTAAGGTTATGCCTCGGTCTTGTTTAATTTTATATTACTTTATAAAATTTGATGCTAACAAGTCTTTATTGACTTAAGCTAAAAATTATCTCGAAATATATAAAGCTTAGACATTGGATCACTCTATTTCATATATAAGTAAAAAGGAGATCAAGTTAACCTTCATTGTGATTGCTTATAATTTGTGTTACTGAGTCTATATTGATCTTACCATTCTAAATTACCTATTCTAGAGAATGAAACTTTGAAATTTAACGTTAGGCGAAACGGAGTCGAACATGGTTCCAGTGCATAGGCGCCAAATTTGGCGCCTAAACACCACAGTTACTGGATCGTGTCAAAATCGAAAATCTTCAGTTTTTCACACGATTTTCTCTTATAAATTACCCTATCTTCGTCCCCAATCCCGATGCAATCATTATTTCAACCCATACACTCCATTCTTGAGAGATTAGAGAGGATTTTTGAAGAAATGGAGAGGAGAAATCTTGGAGAAGAGGCTAGAGATAAGGTCTTAAAGGATCCTCAACCCTACTTCAATGGTTTCATCGCTGTAAGTTTGAAGAAAATTTCCAGTCGTCTAGATAAGTTTGAAGCAGAATTTAAAAGCATTGGAGATCCCTTCATGAGATGTATCATCAAATTGAATATCTAGAATGGCAGGCGAAACTTTAATTTGATCATCTAGCGGCTTATCAAGATGCTCAAGTGGAGATGTATGCGAAGAATAATTAGATTGACGAGAAAACGGCTACAGATTTTCCGAGGGCGTTAGCATTCTTTCCTAGTAGGTTGAATAGTTTTCCTTGCCAAGATAATGGGAATTAGATAGTGAAGTGGTGAGATTGTGATTTAGTGTGTCGTTATATCAATTTAGAGAATCCATTGTGTTTGTTTGTGTGTTTGCTTTCATGTTCAATGTGTGTTGTATTTGCTTTCAAATTTGTGTTATTTGATCGTTGTTAGAACTTCAATCATATTATGATACTTATCTGAATTGTATTGAGCCCGAAATTGAAAATCATGAATGGAATTAGAAGAGTTTAATTTAAACTTGTGTTTAATTGGTGGATTTAATTTTTAATTTTTTAAATTTTTGAAAAATATTTTGGAAGATGGAAACTAAAGCAATACTCTTATATGAGTAATTATAATTTTAAATTATGAATTTTGGTGGAAAATAAAATTTTTTAAAGTGATTTTTTTGAAAGGCGAGTCTGGCGCCTATGCACCAGAATTCGGCGCCTAGGCGCTGGTTCGGTCTGCTTACCCGAAAATCACCATTTAAACCCCCATTAGCCATTTTTGATGCCTAAGCTTCATCCCCTTCCTCCTTTTCACGAAAACCCACCTTCTAAATCCATTTTGAGGTCAAAGCATCAAGATTTTGAACCCAAAATCACTTGATTTCTTCATCTCAAGGTCAGATCTACACTCTAATCCATTTATTTTTTTTATTTTCACCATAGTTTTTCCTATTTTTGGCTAAAAACTGAAATTTTGAGAAAATTTTTTATTTTTAATGTTTCTCCATGAATTTATAAACTCATTTTAAGTTTCTTAAGCTTAAAAAGAGTTTAAATCTTTAATTCCTTAATTTATTTGTGTTTTCTTTCACGTTTAGATGGCACCAAAATCTAAGAGAGGAAAGGCACGAGAAAATTTTGACAGTAGCAAGTTCGCAACTGCAGCAACGTATTTTCGATATCATGAATTTGCGACGTCTAGAAAATTTATCTCAGAGCGAAGCTTTTACAATCCCGGTGAAGTGATCGAGAACACGATCGTTGCGCACAACTGGCAACAATTCTGTTATTTCACCGGTGTTTCTGTTATTCCAGTCGTGCGCGAATTTTGTGCTAACTTTTTGGATGTGGAAGACTACGAAGTCTTCGTCAAAGGTGTTGGAGTAGGATTTACTCCGGAAAGGATCAATGTTTTTTATGGACTGCCACCGACCATCGAGTGTCACTATTCTGGATTATCTCCATCTGAGGGAGATCTTAAGATGATTATTGCTTATTTGACTGACGGCACTGGAACTTGGAAGATCCGGAACGATAAACGGGTAAATTTCAAATCTTCTAAGTTAAATGGAATTTCAAAGGCATGGCATTACTTTATTTCTGCAAGACTTATACCTTCTAACCACCTAAGCGAAGTGACTAGAGATCGAGCTATCTTAAACTATTGCATTCAGGAGAGGAATCCGATAGATGTCGGCAGTATTATTTATGATTCTATGGAGTCTACTGCTAGATCCAGTACTTCTGTAGAACTAGGATTCCCATCTCTGATTTATACTTTATGTGTGAACAGTGGAGTCACCTGTCGATATTTACGAGGAGAAGTTGAAGTCTACCAAGCCGATTGGGCGGGAGAGTGTTAGTATCTATGATCGTCTTCGTGGGAAGAGATCTACGGCCCCTTCTACTTCGCACCTACACCGAGTAGAGCTTCCACTTCCGGACCTTCTACTTCTACTGCTCGAGCCACAATCTAGTTTTTGGGAATCGATGCATGATCAATTTCCGGAGCGACAGAATGAGTTATTTCTCACTCACAGCAGAGTTGATACTATGGATAAGAAAATTGATCACCTATCTGATTACACCCAGAGGAAGAGTGAGTATGATGCTGAGTAGTCAGAGTCTTTAGTTAGATTCTTCAAGGGTGAGCATGATATTTAGTTTCCCACCTGTCCTAGATTTTCACCATATGTTGATCCTAAGGATGTGGAGTTTTCTTTTGGTGATGACGATGACGAGGCTACAGACAGTGATCAGTAGCCTGATTTACCTCTGAGATGTGATGAGTCTGTTGTTAGTTTAGTTTTTGTTTGCTAGTACTGATTATTGTTTGTTGTTTGTTAGTTTAGATTTGTTTATGAGACTTTGTATGAATTGTTTGATGTTGAGACTGTTTTAGATATTTAGTTGCAGACTGAAATTTGAATGAATTTGTCTTTATTTTTGTTTCGGCCTACTACTTAGTATTCTAGAATAGTTAGTAATGTTATTCTATTTCTGTTAGTAATATAGTTGTTTAATTCAATTACTGCTATAAAAAATTTTTTGAGCCTGCTTACTTTTATATGCTTCATTATTTCTGTAATATTCATAAAAAGCATGTGTAGAAGTTAATTATATTTCTTTCTAGAATTTTTTTACATGCTTATAAAATTCCTTTTTAAATTATACTTTTCTTTCTCTCATACTTTATTTTTTTATGATATACCAAAATTTAAGTTTGGGGGAAGGGAAAATACATGCAAATTTAAATTTTATTTGTCCTTAATAAACTAATATTTTCAAAAATTTATATATATTAACATAACATAAGGAATGAAGAATCTATTTAAGATCACTTAAATTTTTGAAATTATAAATAATTTAGTGGACTTAACTAAAATTTTAATAACTTTGATTGATTTTAAGAATAGAATTATTTAACTTAAAGAAGAATAAGATTAAGAAAATTTTCTATTCAAAATAGAAATAATTGAATTTTAGAAGTATTAAGAAATCAAAAATTATAACTTGAAAAAGAAAAGAATGAAAGTCTTTTTGAAATTCTATTCATGTTATAATAATTAAGTGAAAATGTAAAAGTTGGAAAATATAAGTTAAGGATAGTGAAGTTCAAAATCATTAACAGGTTATCCAGATACAGTAATCCTCACTGTGAAAAAAAAAAAAGAGAGGAGAAGCTTGAGGATATGCTTAATCGAAAATTGGCTTCACTTGAATTATCTTATATGAAGAAAACTAGTTACATACTTTACTTAATTTTTATGCATAAATCTTTATTTAGGAAGGACTTTTCATGAAAATCTTTTTCTTGTAATTAATCTATGTGATCTTAATATAATAAACTTCTATTATTTTTGAAATGAATGAAAAATTTTTAAAGTCTTATGATTTGGTAGTTGAATATTCTTTAAATTCTTAAAATTAAACTTAGTTACTGAAATTTGGTTAATGATTTACTAAAGCCTTTATAAGATCAAAAATTACAAGGAGTCTTAAATATTTATCTTTCATTCCAAATGTTATACATTTTAAATAGTAAAAAGGGTTACTTGAGGACAAGTAACGTTTAAGTTTGGGGGATTTTGATCCATGAAAAAAATAGCTATTTTTATGCCTTGATTTTTATCAAATTTTTAAGGATATTGTGCTTTAATGAAAGGTATTTTTGTGTTTTTGGATATAGGTGATGGAAAAATGTTTAAGAAGGAAAAAGAGTGAAAAAGGAGCAAAAAGGAGTAAAAAGGAGCAAAAATGGAGCCAAAATGCAAAATTGTCAAAATTATTGGTCTAGCGCTTAAGCGCTAGAATCCGGCGCCTAAACGCCAGGTCATCACGGGATCTATCAAGATTTTTGATGACTTTTGGACGATTATTTTGACGGTGTTAGCGGTTATTGGACCTTCTAGAAGACTGGCAGTTGTTCCTGTTTTATAGGACATGTGATACAATGTATTTGGACGCTTGGAAAAGGTTTTAATCGCGAAGAGATACGATCCAAAGTGAAGAGGTGCTAAGACCTGGACGCAGAGTCTGGCACCTAGGCGCCAGTCACACCTTCTAGAAGAGTCATTGAATGTGGACACATTTTAAAGAGGTGCCTTGAGGCAACCCTTGAAGCCTATAACTAGGAGGCTACTCCTTCAGTGCCCAACACCCAACTTAGCCCCCTATCTAGAGTTCCATCTAGAGAGAGAATTAGAGAGATACTTTAGGGCTACATTTTACTACCCTTCATAAATTAGTTAGTTATTTTATTTAAAGTTTGTATTGAGAGTTTAAAGAGTTGGTGCTTTTGAAGTTTATTTGCTTTGGAGTCAGAAGAATTCAGAGGTTCAGTAGGAAAAACACTTAAGATAAGTATTTGTAATTTTATTCAAAGTTTCATTATCATGTTTTGTTGTTTAAATTCAATGTTTTCTGAGTAGTTAGTTTACTTTCTCCTTTCAATTATAAAAAGATAAATAAGATAATATAAGATTCGTTGGAGAATTAGAAACTATTTATATTTTAAAACATTGTGATGATATTAATATCGGATCTTAATTTAGTATTTAAATTGGCCATTTAAATTGTTAAAATCTGTTGAGGAGTTTTGATACCTAGAAGGAGATGAATTCTTAACTAGTAGATATCACATGAATCTTTGGGTAGTCGAAGGCCTTGCGCGGGTTATTCAAGGTGAAGTGCAAATAAATAGGAAGATATTATATAATGGGCATAGAATTGATAAATTTTTAGAGTGACAGACTAAATTCTTGTGATTTGGTTTATAGAGAAGGAACGGGTCACTAGTAGGGCCGACCATAGCCACCCTTGGACATCTAGTAGTGTGAACCTAGATTAACCCATTCTACTAACAATACATCTGGACCTGATCATAGGCTAGCCAATGTTCTTTACACCTGGATCAAAGGATAAAGAATATGAATGCTTCTATTTGGTACAATACCATAAATTTATATTCTTCATGAATATTATCATTATCTTAGAAAATCTTGGATTAATTGAAAGGAAGAAAGTTGTTTTCTTATTGCTATTTACATCAATCATTTCATTACTGCTTTATTATTGCAGCTAGTAAATTAAAAATACCAAATTTATAACTATAAAAGAAATACTTAAAAATAAAATTAAAATATTTAAAAATCCATAACTCACTCCTCGTGGGATCGATACTGGGATCTTTGTTTCAAAGCCCTATATTACTTGATATGATACGTATACTTGCGTAGTACCCCTAGTGTGTAAAATATTTTCGATAAAATTATATTTATATACACTAGCCGCTATTATTATCTATTACATATATTTGAAAACATTAATTATTATATTTGTCATCAGCGGATTGTGGGTCAAGTTTTTGACGCCGTTGTCGGGGATTGAATTTTTAGTACGCATATATTTAGCGTGGGCCAGGTACCATTTACTCCTTCTAGGATAAATAATTTTTTCATGATTGAAAGTGTTCCAATTCGTTATTACACAAATTTTGTCCCTAAAAGAGATATCATGAATTAAATCTATCCATTATTAACTGATGAAAATGAAAATTAGGAGAAAAGAGATGACAGGAATGTAAGTTTTTCTTTTTTCACTCTTAAATCCTACTTCGAAGCAATGGCATTTCTTCATTTCAGCAAAATTACTCCCTTCCATGAAAATCAGTAAAGCTACAAAGGAGAGTGTTATTCTAAATCATTATATTCAAATGGGAAAACCTATTGATGTAGGTTCTATAATTGTGAAATCTGTCTTGGGCTTGAATGTGCATGAATCTACTTATGAGTTGGGACATGCTTCTACAATATTCCTGCTTTGTAGTCAGTCACAAGTGCCATATGAACATTGGGAAAAAAGTGATTTTGCCTTGGAAGTCTATGGACCCAACAAATTATTATAACTACATAGGATATGGGGAAGAGAATGATATGAACATTATTATGGATCAACCATCTCAAAATTCATCACCATTACGACCCTGCATTCCTAATAATTCGCATGTTATTTTGAAAAGGATCAAGAAACTGGAGAAAGAGGTTCAGAATATTATG
This sequence comes from Papilionanthe hookeriana x Papilionanthe teres, assembly GCA_022702705.1. Lineage (NCBI taxonomy): Eukaryota > Viridiplantae > Streptophyta > Magnoliopsida > Asparagales > Orchidaceae > Papilionanthe > Papilionanthe hookeriana x Papilionanthe teres. The sequence goes on from CM040423.1 coordinate 18,252,112, forward strand.
GATGCAATTAATAACATTTCTAAATTATTTGATCACCTAGATTGGAGGATGAATAAGCATTTTGATCGCACGGGGCACATTGAAGATGGTATGATACACATGTTTAAGAAAAAAGACTTGGATTGAAGAAGATTCAACTGATGAATTTCACTACCGACCTTTTTATAATCTATATGTGCATTACCAAATCATGGGAGACATTCGAGGATAAGATAGTACTGAGGATGATGAGTAGTGACTCTGAAGACTGGATTCCTAGTATTTGAACTTATATGTGCTTATGTGTGTTTGTGATGGATTTGCTTTAAATTTAAACACTTTATGGTTTGATTGAGTGTTTTTTTTAGATTTCAGCGTTATGGTGTTGGGGTTTGATTTTGAAGCTAAAATTTTATATTATGTGGCTCGCATCACTAGTGTGTTAGTGTGCATGGAAATATTTGCTTGTAAGTGTTGGATTTTATATATAAATATGAAGTTTTGTCTTGATTGTGAAAATTATTGTTAGTAGACAGCTTAATGATGAAAATTAATACTTATTAAGGCTAATTAGATGATGAAGTGACAAAGAAATGACTGAATTCGTGAAGATAACTTGAATTCTAAAAATTTAGTATGGGCGCCAACAGCGCCCGAAGCCCGAACTTCCCAAGTTTTCTTAAAAAATGTGAAAACTGCTCTGTTAAACGACAATTTTACCTTTCTATTCATCTTCTACCTCTAGTCTAGGCTGAAAACTTCCATTAGGGCTTAATTATACTCGGGTTTGAGGTGATTTGATGAGAAAAAGGACTTGGATCTCATCTTCACTTGGTAAGAGCTTTACTCTAAACTAGAAATTTTTTATTTTCACCAAGGATTGCTCTTAAATTTTGTAAATCTAAAATTTTTGAAGTTTTTGGAGAAAAGTTTAAGAAAATTGATGGTAGAAAGTTCTTACCTGTTAGATTGATCTTTGGAGTCTTCCACATTTTAATCTTTGAATTTATTTGGATTTATTTGAACTTTTATAGGTTTTAATATGGCTCCAAGGACGAGTAAGGGGAAGAAGAAATTAGATTTTGATGAGAAGAGATTTGTGAGCTTGAAAGCTCAATACTATTACAATTCTCAACTTTTAACAAAGAAGATTGTTCTAGATCGAGCTTTTCGAAGTCCGGGAGGAGTCATTGAAAGGTTGATTGTTGATCGGCACTGGGAAAACTTTTGCTACTTCATGGCCGAAGCGATTGTTGGCATAGTGTGGAAGTTTTATGAAATTTTGAGGGAAACCTCAGACGAGCATGTATTTGTATTTGGTAAAATGGTGGAGTTTACCCCGGAGCGAATCAATGCTTTTTATCAGTTGAGGGGTTCATTTTGTGAGTATACTAGATTTAGTGCTACTGATGTTGCTTTAGATGAAGTTATTGTCGATTTGACTGATGGAAATGGAGTTTGGAATTTGAAGCATAACTAAAAGGTAAATTTTTCTACTTCAACGTAAATGTTTCATCCAAAGCCTGACATTATTTCATTTCTACAAGATTATTACCTACCTACCACCAGAGCGAAGTGACAAGGGGTAGAGCCATTTTAAATTATTGTATTCAACAACTGAAAATGATTAATATCAGCTCTCTCATTTATAGAAATATTCGTGATATTGCTATGGGTGAAACTACAGGAGGTTTAGGTCATCCTACCCTAATTTTCACTTTATGTGAACAATCAGGAGTTGATTTGATAAGGATGAGGAATTGGTTAAGCCTCTTAAGCCTATAGGAAAGGCAAAAATTAAAACTTATGAGTCTCATGTTGGATGGAGAACTGGGATTAATAGTCGTGATATCCCATCTACTTCTAGTACTCTAACTCTTCATAGTATCATGGAACAACTTATGATCCAACAGAGAGATATTTTGACAGTACATAATAAGATTGAAGGTTTAGAGGCTCGAAACGTGTATACTAATGAATATATGAAGAGGAAATTTGAATATGATGCTGCTTAGGATGAAGCTATGGTCAGGTTTATTAGGGGAGATCATACAGTTGAATTCCCTGCTTGTCCAAGCTTCAATCCTTATAAACGACAAGAGCTTGATGTTGAGGGTGAAGAAGAAGAAGAGGAGGAGGAGCATGATGATAGTGGTTTGTTTTTTTTTTTTTTGATTTGTTGTGATGTATTGGTTGTAGTTGTACTTGTATTTTATTTTGCTTTGTTGCATAGTTAAACTTTGTGGCATGGATAGACGTGTTTAATTTCAGACTACTTGTTTAAATTTAGATTTGAATTGTAATTTTTTCTCATGTTGTTGTTAAATATTTAAATTTTATGTTTTAATGTCTCTTTACCCTGTAAATCTTTGATATATTATGCATATCAAACTTTCTACACTGTTATATATTTATTATTGTACATCTTTCATCAATACATGTGTAGCTTTAAAGAAAAGAAATAAAAAACCCAGTACACAAAGGTTAGTACTTTTTTGTTCTTTCTTCCTACATTTTATATTTTTAATGTGTTATATGTTGAAAAATTTAAGTTTGGGGAAGGAAAGACTAAACTTTATTTGTCCTCAAATAAACTATATATTTTTAAAACTATTTTAACATGATTTTTGGTAAGAATTTAACTTTAGAAAGTTATATTTTTTTATTTTATTCAAATATTATAGTAGACTTGAAAATTAAGTTTTAATAATTAAAGTTAACTTTAGGTTAAGATATTTAGTATAAGAGTATAAGATAATAGTTTACTATTTTAAATAAAGGAAATGGTATTTTTGAAATGTTAAGTGTCTTAGGATTACATGTAAGAAGAAAGGATTGAAACTTTATGAAATAAAGTTAATACCAATATTGATGTATAAAGAAAGAAATGTAATGAGTCATAACTTTAGTAAGATGATGGTGAAGTTCAAAATCATTCATGGCTATCTAATTATAATAATCCTCACATGAAAATAAAAGAAAGAAAAGAAAGGTTTGAAAAACAATCTACATATATATATATATATATAAAGAAACAGAAAATTAAAAGAAAAGAAGAATATACGTGAGGAAAAGCTTGAGGGGATGCCTAATAAAAAATTGGCTTCACTTGAATTAACCTAAATGACATAACTTAACAATATTTTTGAATTTATATTGATGTGTTAGTGTCTTTATTAATAGAGTCTTCATAAGAGTTCTTTTTCATATGATTTTTCTAAGTATTCTTAATATGACAAATTATACTTATTCTTGAAATGAATAGAAGATTAGAACTCTTAAACTTGATTACTAAATATTCTTACCTATAGTTTAACCCAAGTTATTAAAACTGATTTAAAAGTCTGCATGAAGAAGATAATGGAAGAGATGGCTACTACCATGACCGCCATGGCTACATTGTACGGGCAGTCGCAATCATGATCGGTAGTATCCCCTGAGGTGAATCAGCCCAATATACAAATGATATAAGAGAGGTCGCTTTTGCTAATAAAGATGAGCCACCAAAGGAAGACTCAGTTCAGAATATGGTGCTAGAATAGGATATCAATCAGTTAATCAAACAGCAAATTAAGGAAGCCTTATCCCAATCGAAAGGGGGTGCATCGGTTTCAAGTGGTAGACCTTACCCAGAGGAATTTGATGTTGTCCCATATCCTAAAGGTTTTATACCTCTGACCTTTAAGATGTTCAATGGAACGAGAAACCCTAGATAGTATATTGTACACTTCCGGGCAAGCTGCTGCAATGCAGGGGAAGCGATGCATTGCTCATCAAATAGTTTGTGAGCAGTCTTTTAGGGGTCGCATTTGATTGGTATGCAGAACTGCCTAACGGATCGATCAAGACGTTTACATAACTGGAAAAGTTGTTTGTGAAAATTTTTGTCAGGGTGCATCACCACATCACCATTAGAGATCTTAAAATGAATCGACAGAAGCCCAACAAAACTTTGGTGGAAAACATTTTACGATGGAGAAATTTGAGCATGAAATGTGAGCCTCAGTTGCAGGAATAACATGCAAGAGAGATCTTACTTAAGAGCATCAAAGGGCCAATAGCAACCACTCTTATAGGATTTACCAATAAATCATTTGAAAAGCTACTCAATAAAGCTAACAGTTTGCAAGAAAAGATCAAACATAGGAGCCTTGATGCACTAAAAGTATGTTAGTTTTCATATATAAAAATTGTACTAATTTTTTTGTGATATTGTATTTTAAAGGAACGTATTTTTCATGTTTTGTTGTAGGTATGATAATTTTGGGTGTTTTAAGAAAAAAGAAGCAAAAATGAACGAATTTAGAGAAAAAAGACGTAAAATGAAGAAATCAGTCTACTGGCACCACCGGCGCCCAAATCTAGAGAGTTCGGAATTAAATTCACAATAGGGTGTCAATGGCACCCTATCCAGCGCCGACGGCGCCCAAAGTCGGTGGAGGCCAAATTCAATATATTTGGATGATTTTTGAAGGGTTACTTGAGGAAACTCTCAAGGAATTTGTTTCTAAACTACTCCAAACAGATTTGGACACCTAGAAGAAGAGAGAAGAGAGGGAGAGGAGTCTTTGGAGTGTAAGTAAAGTGTGTTAGGGTTTTGGAAATTGAGTGTGTAAGTGTGTTCAAGTGTGTAGAAGTCTTGTTTTGTGAGGGATTTTTCTCTAAAGAGTGTAGGAGAAGGAGGAAAGTGAGAGTTTGTTTCTTCCTTACTATTCTAAAGAAGGAATTGAGTGTTGTTGTGAAGAGAGAAAAAGGATTCAAAGGAACTTTAAGGGATTTTCTTTGGGAAGAAATTGAGATAAGTTGTATTTACTTTTTATTGTTTATATGACTTTGCCTTTATATATAAAATCCATGTTTTATCATATCTTCCTCATGAATTATGATTAGTTTACTTTGTCTTTCTCCTTGCAATGAGATATGGTGAAGTGGTGATGTAGATTTTATGCGCCATTTAAATGTTAAGAAATTATGACGATTTTTCACTTCTTACTTTATTTGCTTTTCAATCTGGTAAATTGAATTGTTAAAACTTATTGTGAAACATTCAATCCGAGAGGACTAAGTGTTCTACAACAAAAGTGGAGAATTCATTCAATGTCCATGAATGAGATATGTAGTTCATGGTGGTTGAGTGCAAATAAATAGGGAAATGTGATTTGATGGGAGTCAAATTAGAGATTTTAGGGTGACAGTCTGAAATCCCCAATTTGGTCTTAGAGTTTAGTAACTAAAGCTAGATTTAGCCTTCAGGTGAAGGGAAGTGGGAGCTCTGAAGTGAGAGTCAGTATCCTTCCAGCCTAACCATGGATTTAGGGACTAAGCATGTGATTTCACAATGTTCTTTACATAACTCTGAAGAGGGGGTACTCTAAAGAGGGTAAAGAATATGAATGCCCCTATTTGGCACAATACAAAATTTTATCAATCTATATCATTCACTCATCAAGTATCATTGTAAGGGGAAAGATGTCTTTTCCATATTTGAACCTTTCATTACAAACTTTGTCTGTATTAGTTAACTCTGTTTAAAATTTAGTAAGTAACTTTAATTAACTTAGCTTTAGTTATCATTACACTAGCAACTTTAATATTTCTTGAACTTGCATTGTGAATTGAGTATTGGATTTCATTCCTATACTATACTTTGAGTAGTTCCAACCTTCCTCGTGGGATCGATAACCAGGACTCCACTAGAGCTCTGTATTACTTAAACGATACGTATACTTGCATATACGAGTGGCTGCTTAATTATTAAATTAATCTTACTGTGAAACTGAACTGAATCTACCTTTGAAAATTAACATTTTTAGCAGCACCGGTCAAATTTTTGGTGTCATTGCCAGAGAAGGTATAAAACGGTAACTATCAAATTCGCAGTGTTTAAAAACCTTACTTTATAATTTGCATTCTGTGTTCTTGCTTACTTTTAAGTGTGTTTAGTGTGATTTTATATGCATAGTATTGGATCCATAGGTTTAGTGCCTTACGATTCAAAATTAGAGTGTAATATTAGAAAAATTCGAAAACAACAAAAAAATCTAAAAAATTCTCACTAAATGACAAACAATTGAAATGATCAAAAAAAATGAAAATGAACATATACCAAGACCTTTAAGAGCTTATGATAACCCAACAACAGATGAAATTTACTTAAAAATTCAAAATCTTGATGTTGCTGCTAATTCATTTGAGCTTAAACCTGCTATTATCCAAATATGACTGAGTGTCGAATGATGCTATCAGAGTTAGTCTTTTTTTTTCTTTTTCATTAAGAGATAAAGCTAAGGCGTGGTTAAATTTGTTAGCACCTAGATCTATCAGAACTTGGGGAGAACTTTCACAAAAATTTCTGTCAAAATATTTTCCTCCATCAAAAACTGCTAAGCTTAGCAATGATATTACATCTTTTGGTCAGTTTGAAGGGGAATTAATATATGAAGCTTGGGAAAGAACTAAAGATCTCCTAAGAAAATGTCCAAATCATGCTTTACCATATTGGTTAATAATTCAAACATTTTATAATGATTTAGTAGGATCTCTTAGATCAATTATAGATGCTGCTGCTGGTGGATTATTAATATCTAAACCTTTTAATGAGGCACACTCTTTAATAAAAGAGATGGCTACTAATAATTTTCAATGACCCTCTGAACAGATAAATCCTAAGAGAGTAGCTTGTATTCATGATTCTGATGTTGTAACTATGATAGTCTCTCTAATTGCTGCCCTATCAAAAAAAATAGATCAATACGGAATGAATTATTCTCAAACACCCCCAGTGTTAGAGGAAAATTCGTTAGGACAGATGATAGAATCTCAAAAATCCTATGAGATCTTGAATGCTATAAATAATAAACCCAAAAATCCTTATTCGAATTATTATAATCCTGGTTGGAAAAACCACCCAAACTTAAACTGGAGTAATAATAACAATGCTATTGTTAACCCGCAATGGGGAAACAATTCAGTGAATCATGTGAGAAATTTAAATAACTAGAGAAACACACACTATTGACCTTCTTATCCTCTATGTTTTAATAGTAACCCACAATTTAAGGAAAAAAAAATTATCGATGGAAGAAGTAATCTTAAATATGGGTAATCAATTACAAACTTAAGGTAATCAATTACAAACACATGGAGTTGTAATTAAAAATATTGAAAATCAATTAGGACATATTTTCACTGCGCTTAACAATAAAACTTCAAGAACTCCTCCCAGTAATGTTCAGATTAACCCAAAAGATCAAAGTAAAGAACAAATTAAGGCTATACAATTGAAAAGTGGAAAAGAATTAGAAATGAGAGTGCAAAATGAAATTGAAACTGAGAAAGAGAAGGTGGAAATTTAAAAAGGTAATGATAAAATTTATCCAGACTTAGACTATCCACTTGAACCAATGAAATTACTGTAGAAAAACCACCACCTCCATTTCCTCAAAGATTAAAAAAACAAAACAGAGATAATTGATTTGTCAGATTTTTAGAAATACTTAAGAAATTAACAGTAATATTCCCTTTGTTGAAGCCTTAGAGCAGATGTCTGGTTATCCAGATATAGTAATCCTCACAAGAAAAAGAAAAAGGTATAAAAAAGAGAAGAAAAAAAGGATTGAAAAGCAATCCCAAAAAGAAAAGAAAAGCAATATATATATATATATATATATATATATATATATATATATATATATATATATATATATATATATATTATAAAAGAAGCGACTCGAGGCTTCTGCATGTTGAAATAAAGAAGCTAATTACGGGAAAGCCATTGGGTAAGAGGTCCCCCAAAAGGCCAAAAGAAAAACATCATCGGAGGCTTATAGGATGCCATTACAAAGTCTAAGCATAGAGGTAAGTGACAGGAAACACAAACAGTGAAACTACTCATAAGACAGTGGCAACAGCAACAGCAGGAGATGTACTGACTTCTAGTGAGGAGTTGTGCTCAATTCTGAAATGAGGGAGCGAGAGGTTGTCCCCTTTGATAAGAAAATTGAGGTCCCAAGAGGGGTATTGGAAACCAGAACTTTGGGTGAAGCCGCACCTTTTCTAGCCGACCAGGTGAGTCGGTTTGTTAGCCTCCCCGTAGTTGAAGGAGATTTTGATCCGTGGTTGCAACATTGTTTGGATGAGTTGGATCCAGTAGTTATGGTGCCAGATGGTATGAGAGCCACTGGTAAGGCTTGAGATTAGATCATTGGAATCCACCTCAATCCAAAGATCAGTCCAGCCAGCAAACCTGGCCAACTGTAAACCCCACAGCACAGCAATGAGTTCTGCCTCAAAAGCATCTTGTGCAGCCACAGGGCCATGGAAAAATAGCAGACATTGTCCTTTAGTGTTCCTAAATATACCCCCCACACCAGCACAATCCTTGAAGAAGCTACCATCTGTGTTGATTTTGATGATATTACAAGGAGGGGAAGCCATTTGACAATTCTGATGAAAGGTTTGGGAGCCCAAGGTGTTTGGTATGTCTTGAGGATGTTTGGAAACTGCTTATGTGTAATAATTTTGGAGATATAATTCCTACAGTTTCTAACCACATTAGAAACTGTAGCTGGAATGTTGTTAAATTTAGAATTGTTTCTGGCCATCCAGGTAAACCACAAAACAATAAAGTAGGTGGGATTAAAATTTTGGTAGTTTCTATCCTGCCAGCAGGTATGGAATAGCTCCCAATGGATACAACAACCTTTACTCAGTAGAGGACAAAGAGCTTTCCACACATCCTGGGCAAAAATACATCTGAAAAACAGGTGATCTAAGGTCTCCTCTTGTTGATGGCATAGAACACAAATGGATGGCCCTCTCAGCCCTTTTAATTTGAGAATGTCATCAGTTGGAATGATTCTGTGCAAGGCTCTCCATGAGAGAAAGGACATGGAGGGGGATAGAAATTTGTTCCATATAGCCTTGCCCCAGGGTACAGAAGTGCATTGGAATGTTTTCCTGTAGATGGCATTGGTTAAACTTTGGGACTTTAGTTTTTCCAGAATTATGCTGTCAGGCCTCCCCCTAGTAAATTTGATAGTGGAAATCTGGGTTGCTGAATGGTCTTGAAGGATTGCTTTAAGATGGGGAAGAGACCAGTTAATGCCATCCCAAAGATCAGCCACCATTAATTTATGATCCACTTCGGGAGAAATGGGAATCAACCAATCCTTTAGGCACCAGTTATCCAGCCAGAAGCTTATCTCCCCATTGCCCAAGTTCCATAAGAAGAACTTTTCAGCTTCATTTCTAACTTTTAACATTCTGACCCAAATTTTGGAATCCCCCAGTCTTCTCGCGACAAGAGAGGGGTGAAAGTGCCTGCAATATTTTCCTTTCATGAATTTAGCCCACAAAGAGTTCTGTGCCCTGAAATGAATCCACAGTTTGTAAAATTAATCTGTTGAAGTTGGTCAAGCCCCTTAAACGCCAAACCACCAGCTTCGGTGGGTTTAGTTGCTCTGCCGGGAGGTCCAGTGGAGTTGCTGTCTCTGGCCAGACCATAGGAAACGATTAAAAGCTCTTTCAATTTGCACCTGAGTGCTCTTTTTCAGTGGGGTAACTTGTAGTAGGTAGGATGGAAAGGATGTTAGTATACTTCTTAAGAGGGTTATTCTGCCACCATTTGATAAAAATGAGTTGGTCCAGCAATTCAATCTGGAATGAATCTTATCCAGAATCTCATCAAAGTGCACTTGTTTTGCCCTTCCCAAGGTGAGAAGTACACCCAAGTATTTGATAGGGAGAGATGTAGGAGAGAAGCCAGTAAATTCCAGAATCCAATGCTTAGTGTGGATAGGGATGTGTTTAGAGAAGACCACTTGGCACTTTGCAGTATTAAAGAACGAGGCGGATTGAGTTTGAAAAGAATCCAGACACTGTTTTAGCTTCTTAACAACATTCCTGTGGGCCTTGGAATAGATCATGATGTCATCTGCAAACATAAGATGAGAAATAGCTATGTTAGATCTATGATTATACCTGGTATAATTTTGATGAAGAAAGTCTCTATCCAGTATTCTAGAGAAGTAATCCAGTGAGATGATGAAGATGGTGGGAGATAGGGGGTCTCCTTGTTTGAGCCCTCTAGTAGCTTTGAAGGAGCCCCAGGCTTGGCCATTAAGAAGAATAGAATGTTCATTAGACTCACGCCATCTTCTTATAAGGTTGCAAAATTGAGAGTTAAATCCTCTAGCAGTAAGCACATCCATAATGAAATCCCAGTTAATTGTGTCATAGGCCTTTTGAATATCCAATTTGTAAATGATATTGCCCCCCCTCTTCAACTTATCCAGATCAAGAAGGAGCTCCTATGCTAGTAAGATGTTGTCATTTATGGATCTTCCTTTAATAAAAGCTGACTGGTTTGGGCTAATTAAGCCATCCAGGTGGGGTTGGAGTCTTCCCACAATGATTTTACTGATGGTTTTGCTGATCACAGAAGTAAGACTAATTGGCCTATACTGGTTCCAATTCTGAGGGTTATTATTCTTAGGTATCAAAACAATGTTTGAGGCATTCGAAATAGTCTGAGGAGGGGTAACCCTGGAAGAAATTTTGGACGACCTTAACCACATCTCCTTTAACATTATCCCAGGCTTTCTGGTAGAAATCAGCAGTGTATCCATCAGGTCCTGCAGTTTCAGAGCTGTCCACTGAATTTAATGCTTCTCAAATTTCCTTCTCAGAGGGGATGCCTGTCAAATTTAAATTGCTAGTGAAATGGATATCATTCCGGAAAATAGAGCTATCAATTGGAGTTCTGGTTCTGTTGTTGTGGGTAAGAAGATCCTCAAAATAATGGACAGCATCCTGGGCAATATCAGCAAGATTACTTAACATAATACCATCAGCAGACTTGATACTGTGAATGTTGTTGCATTTTCTTCTATATCTGATGTAGGCTTGGTAGTATTTGGTATTCCTATCCCCTAGGTTGAGGTGATTGACTGCAGCTTTCTGTTTCAGATAAAGCTCCTGTCTTTCAGAAACTAAGAGGAGGTTAGCTTGAGCAGAGATTAGTTGATCTTCACTAGCGAGTACCGACTTGGACTTTTGTTTCCGGATGGGCGACTTCATCTTCGACCTTGATAACGGCTTTGAAAACATCACCAATAGTATGCCGGCTCCAATATCTAAGTGCTTTACTCGAGCTTGATCCGAAGGAGTTTTAGTCTAATGAGAGGGGAATCATGATACACACTCGCCCAGCCTACTATGAACAATGCTAAGGAAATCGACTCGTGAGGACCACATGTTCAGGTACCTAAAAGGGGGGGAGTAATTAGAAGGTTTTGGGGAGGTTATAGTAATAAGTAGGGGTCTGTGATCAGAGGCTGTAAGACTTAAATGTGTCACATAGGTGAGGAGCCAATGGGAAATCCAACTGCTGTTAACTAGAATTATGTCCAGTCTTTCCTAGGTGTTACTCTTTTCCAGGTGTAGAGAGGTCCTCTGAAGCCAAGATCAAAAAGATCTACAGCCTGAATTTGTTCATTGAACTTTGACATAGATGCAGTGTTAGGGGATCTACCTCCCAGCTTTTCAGTTGGTGAGCAGATGCAGTTGAAATCTCCTCCCACAAGCCAAGGGGAAGAGAGGCTGGAACCAATGCCTTTTTTTGGGCTACATCCAGCATAAACAAAATTTGTAAACCCACTTTGACCATTGATGTTGAAGGAGGAGTGAATGAATTGCTGATTGTCTATGAGGGGGGTCCAAGTGATTTCCTTCCTATAAAAGATCCAAATTTTATTATTGTAATTGGCAAAATGTTTAAAGCCATTGAATTTATTGATAATTTTACTGGAATGTTTGTACACCATGGGTTCAAGGATTGCAATACACCAAAGCTTGTGTTTTTTAGTAAGGTGAAGAATTCTTTTCAGAGATGAGGGGTTACCAATACCCCTAATGTTCCAGCAAAGTAGATTAATCATGGGTGGGGGTGGGGGGTTGTGATTTGGATCTGGTTTTGACAGTCCCAGCCAGTTCCCCCTCAGTGAGGGATGTGCCAAGTTTTTGGGCTTCAGATAATGCCTTTTTTTTCTTCCTTGAGATCTGTGTGTGCCATTTCCCTTCTAACTCAGCTTCCATATTAGCCATAACATTAGCAGGTAACTTTTCTACCCAGGGCACAGAGTCTTGGGATGGCGTGATGATTTGAATTTCCACCTCTTCTCTTCTGCACCAATTGTCATTTTCATTAGGAGGGGACTCAAGCACAGCAGTAGACTCTCTAGTAGAAGAGTCCAACTTACGGGGGATTCGGGATCGAAACCCTGACCAGGGGCTAGATTCAGAGAAGCCCTGGAAGCACTCCCATCAGGAGCCCTGGGGTTGGAGATGCCAGCTTTCTAGAAACCTGTAGTGCCTGCATGTCTCACCTCAGGCACACTAGGATTCAAATGGATAATATCAAGACTGAAAACATGTCTCACAGCAGAAACCTGAAGTGCTGGAATTGGTTCCACCTCGTCATCAACACCAACAGATGGAAGGTTTGCTTGAGATAAGAGAGGGGTTCTTTTGTTAGGGGGATGGATTCTGTAACATCTGTCTATGGTGTGGCCAAACATCTTACAGTGTGTGCAAAAATAAGGTTTTTGCTGCATAATAACCTCCTCGCCACTCGGCCCTCCTCTTGAGACCCAATCCATATTTTCTTGATTTCAGGCAAGGAGACATCTCTTTCAACTTGGATTCTGGCCATTTCAGGCTTTGCTTTATTAATTGTAGCAGCATCACACCTGAGGGGGGTTCCAATTGCTCTACCAATTTGGAATAAAGCAGATTGATTAAAATATCTGTAAGGAAGATTGGGAAGTTTAAACCAGAGGGGAACAATTGGAGGGTCTTTGCTGGGATCAAAGTCAGCTGTCCACTTAATGATTTTCATATCCACTCCTGCAATGCTTACCAGTTGTTTAGCAAACAGTAAAGCATAATCCTCTTCACTTGTGAAGTTAATTAACAAATGTCTGCCATCCAAGAGTCCAATTTTCCAACTCCCTTTGAAATTGAGAGACTCAAAAACTTCCTCACAAGCTCCATCTTGGGGTGTCCCAAACCGAATTTACCAACCGGGGTGAGTTTAACTTCTTCATCCGAGTACATTTAACTCCTCGAAGTAAAAATAACAAGTGGGCAGCCCTCCCTTTCCTCAATGGGTCTGATGAAGGGGCAGGAAAGCCTACCAGCTGCAGCATCATGGAGTCTTTGAGGAAAGAGAAGTTTAGAGGGGTCAGAAGTAGAAGGAGCATTACCAACACTCCAGCATAAGTTGCTTTGGCCCAAGCTATGTTAGTTTCCAAGTCAATGGGGTAAGCCATTGCAGGAAAGCCAAGCTCTACCAACTCCAGAAAAAATAAGTGGCAGCAAAGTCAAGAACTCAGCACAACAGAAATGATCCAAGAAGGAACACTAAAATCCAGAGCGGAAACTGAAGAAAGAAAGAGGACAGCCAGCAAAGGTAGCCAAGAAAAACCAATGGAACAGTAGAAAGTTTAAATGGAGGAGCCCGGGAAAGTCAAAACCACCAGCAAAGAAGCCCAAAACAACCACCACACTCGACCAAGAGTCAACACCAAGAAAACCACAAGTCCCACTCACCTCTCCCACCACTGGAAGGCCGGCTAGCCAGCGAGTCATGGCCGAAACCCTAGCGAGCTCCACACCCAGCCTCCATATATATGCAATATATATATATATATATATATATATATATATATATATATATATATACATACATACATACATATGAGAAGAAGCTCGAGGAGATGTCTAATCAAAAATTTGCTTCACTTGAATCAACTTAAAGGAAGAGATTAGTTACATTTCTGAATTTGTATTTAAAATATTAGCCTACTTTCCAATAGAGTTTGCATGAGCTTATTTTTCATATATTCCTTCAAAGTACCCTTAATGTGATAAATTATGGTTATTCTTGAAATGAATAGGAAACTAGAACTCTTAGACTTAACTACTAAATATTCTTATACTTGTAGTTTTGACCTAAGTGACTGAATATCTTTCTAAGAATCTTACTATTATATTCATTTTAATCGAAAATTATAGTATTCTTTAAGTGAAAGTTCACTACTATGAGTTATATTTGTATGTAGTAAAAGAATTGCTTGAGGACAAGTAATAATTAAGTTTGGGGGATATTGATGCACCAAAAGTATGTTAGTTTTCACATATATAAATTGTACTCATTTTTTGTGATATTGAACTTTAAAAGAATGTATTTTTCATGTTTTGTTGCAGGAAAGATAATTTTAGGTGTTTGGAGCAAAAGGAAGCAAAAAGGAATAAATTTAGAGCAAAAGGAGCCAAAATTAAGACATCAGCCTGTCGGCATATTTTTAGGTTGTGTGTTTTATTTTGAAAAGGGGTTCGCCTAACAGAAGTTGTCGGCGAATTTTTAATTTAATTTAAATAAATAATTTTGGAAAGTAATATTTGATTTTGAAAATAATTTTAAATTTGAAGGTTTTAAGATATGAGATTAAACCGATCTCACATCCCAAATAGTTTATATAAACGAGCACCGCACCACAAACCGTGTAGCTATCCCTAAGGATAGACACACTCGCTCGACGGTGGGGCTCGATTAAATAAACTAGAAGATTTGTGACATCCGTTTGGTCTGCGAACCAATTTTATAAGCCGACAAATTCCCCTGCTTAATATGAAAGCATTAAATAGGGTTTATATTACTTGGGTTCTTTAAAATTCCCTATAAGGGCAAGCCCCTATAGTTAATTACATCTTAAGTGACGGGAATCACCTAAGAAAACTCTCGATAATAATCAATAATTCGCTCTCAAGAATTTCAAAGTTTAAGTTTTCAAAGGATTGAATTTTGGAATTTCAATAGGGAATGGATCAGGTTTGGAACATTTTGTTTTGGGAATCCAAAGGAAGAAAAGTAGCAGAAATCACAGATTCGAAGCGAACTTCGGTAATTTCCCGACTATCCTATTGTTTGGCTTGAATTTAGGAAAGTCCTAATGTTTATTTAAATGTTTTGATCTTGCCAATTTTAATTAATTAGGGCTTATATTTGTATGATAAAATCAAACAAATAGCCTCGAAGATGTGAGGGTTTATGTCGTATCGGACGACTACCTCGGAATCCTAAGACCGGTTAGGGCTTAATTTGCAATGCAAATGCCTAACGAAGAGTTGAGGGTTTATGTTGCACTAGGTAAACTACCTCGAAGTCCTATGGCTTTGTTATTTAATTCTAGGAAAGTTTTGCTGAAGTAGACTCAGGTTTTGCTGATGACGATGGCCGTGCTGCCCACCATGCTCCGAGCTCCTTGTTGTTGCAGAGGTTTAGTTTTAGAAATCATAAATCAGAGGATGAGAAAAGTGTTTTGGTTTAGAGAAAATCTTAATTTCCAAGTGTTTTCAATATTTTAATTAAAACAAGTCTTAAAGTTGATTATAACGACACCGGTTAAGATCCCACGGTTCCATCCTTCCGGCATCATTATTTTTATCGGATTCACTTAGTCCAGATGAATTTGCTAAACTCAACTGAATGAGTTCCACACTTTCATTTAGACCGTGGGAAATCCCGTTAGCAACACGTAGGTTACATCATCCGAGGTATTCTCGATCATCCAACGGGACGTTTTAATTTAATTGTAATTGTAGTTTTGTGTTCTGTTTGTGATTAAATTTTGAGTTTTTTATATTTTGAAATGTTGTGGCGGTGAATTTTATCTTGCAATGACTTTTAACTTAGTTTTGGTTTCAGTTTTAGGGACTATCCTAAAGGTGTGGGTTTTCATGCAACAGTTGTTTATCATGCAAGAAAAGTAAGTGCGATGCGATTGATGAAATTGCAATAATGTAAATTGCAAGAAAGTAAATCGCAATAAAATAAAAGCGTACCTGGAGGGTCTTCTCGTCATCCCAAGCTGCACTTAAAACACAATTAGAATATTTAAGCAAGTTCCTAGGTAAAGCTAAGGTAAAGGTTATGGTTTTCTACCAAATTCCTAATCCTATAGCTAGTCATTTCCTATGACGTCTAGGTTCCTTGTGTTTTGGTTTGAGAACGATTTTCTTCATCAAAAAAATAATTAAGTTCAATTGTTCTTATAAACATCCTATCATATTGAGAAAGTGCTTAAGAAGAATCTTAAACATCTTTTCAATATTTCTAGGATTGTTTTAAGTCCAAATGGATTCAATTATACAAATGAATTAATCGTCCGAGAATTCAAGTTTTGTTGTTATCTTGCTCAGTGAACTAGGACATTTGAATATCCTATAAGTGAAGTAACATTTCATTTAATGTTCCGTTTAGGAGTTATAATAACCAAAGCTTTCGAGGGTAAATTGGTGTTCAAATGGTTTGTGATTTAGTTTAATTTCCATTAATGGGTTTAAATTTGGAATAGTGTTCAAGTTGCTTTTATATTTAATTTCTTTCTGTTTTAGGTGATGTTATTTAATTCAATTTAATTTAACTTTAATTTAATTTAATTTAATTTTAATTTTAATTTAATTTAATTTAATTCAATTTAGTTTGATTTGATGTTAAATTAATTTAGTTTAATTTGATTTAATTTCCTTTAATTTAATTTAATTTGATTTAATTTTAATTTAATTTAATTTAATTTAATTTGTTTTAATTTAATTTAATTTAATTTAATTTGTTTTAATTTAATTTAGTTTAATTTAATTTAACTTAATTTATTTATTTAATTTGATTTAATTTAATTTATTCATTTAATTTAATTTAATTTGTTTATTTAATTTAATTTAATTTAATCTAATTTAATTAATCTTTAATTTAATTTAATTTGATTTAATTTAATTTAATTTAATTTTTAATTTAATTTTATTTTTAACTTTAATTGTAATTTTAAAAGAGTTTAATAATTTAATTTTAGTTTAATGATTAAGTCTTTTAATATTTTGAATTTGAGTTATCATTTTAATTAATAATTGAATATTAATGAGATAATTAATTTAGGGATTTTTAAATTAAAGAATAAATCTCTTCCTAACAATATCCCTATTTTAATAATTCCAATTTTATTATTCTTCCCAAATTTAATCAATTATTTAATTAAGGTTTAATCATTTTAAATTGCTTAATGGGTTTCTACCCTTTAATTATTTAAATTTCAATCATCCAAATCAGATTAGGATCAAATATTTTACTTGTTAATTTTTTATTAAACCTAAAGTTTTAATTAAGGATTAAAATTTTAATTACCACTTTACCCTTTAAGCTTAATAATTTCATAACTCACTAAATTGAACTCAAATGAACTTGAAATTTTTATGTGACTTCACTCATATGTCAATAAAGACATGAGAGGAGAAAATGTGATTTTTCTGTATTTAATTTATTTATATAATTATTTTTGGTAGAAAATAGAGATTTCAAAGGAAAATTTAATAACATGACCAAGGGAAAGTTTCTATCCTTAAGAAAATTAGGGGACATTCCTAATAACCAGAGGACCACTTGGACTAATTTTGGTGATTTTTTGAATTATATTATTTTTATTATAATTATTTTAAGTTTTGGAGTGTTAATTAATTTAAAAATAAAATAAATGTTGAAAAATGAATTTTATATTTTTCAAAAATCTCTCTGATATCAAGGAAATCAGAGAATTAAATTTTACAATTTTTTGATTTTTTTATGATTTATTATAATTATTTTAGTGAAAATGCTAGAAAATACATTTTTTTAATTTTAAAATTACCCTAGACCTTTAAAATTTAATATCTCACTAAATAGACCTAAGAAAAATATGGGGTTTGTTCCTAAGTGATTAAAATTCAAAATGTGGCATTTTGGTGAATTTTATTATTTTTGTGATTTTTATTATTTTTTAATTATTAAAATATTAAAATAATATTAAAAATCAACTTTTTTAGAAAATTGAAATTTTAATTTTTTTAAATTTCCCTGATATCAGAGAGGCTCCAAAACCAATTTGGTGAATTTTTAAAAAGTATTTTGAAAGTTATGAATTTTTAAAGTTTAAAATGACTAAATGGCTTAATCAACCCAATTAGGTAGGGCTAACCAAGTCCAATTGACCTCAAATTTTTATGGTGGGTTCCTCTGATCCTAAAGGTCAGTGGAGAATTGATTTCAAGTCAATTTGATGTATGGTTAGCTCTAATTAATTAGAGATCCATTTTGGGTGTTTAAGCCAATTAGGGTTGTTTTAAATGAACTAACTCAAAACCTATTTTTCCTAGAGGTCCTCTGATCATAAGGAACATCACCAAATTTTCCTAGAATTTATTTCACAACATGCTATTTATTGGAATTAAAATACTCAAAACAAGTAACACGAATTTGAAAAATCAATAACTCTTCATAGGATGGCCTCGACTTTGGAAAATTCAGGGAATGTTCCCAAATTCAGAGGCTTCAAAAGCCCTATGATCTCATGCCATGGTGAATCATATACATGCATGGAGAATTAAAAATATGCAGAGAGTAAATAAATTATTAAAAATAAAATACTTGATGAAATTAAATGATTTCTTTTCCACATTATTCTCCTCTGTTCACTGAGCAAGAGGGTATTTTTATTTTTTTTTTCTGATTTTTCTACATAAAGTTATGAATTTTTGAAGTTTAGGGAATTAAATAAATCAAAAAAAATCCCTAATTTTCTATTTATCCACGCGGCGCCGCGTCAACCTCGGCAGCTCCGAAACGCCACGTGGCGCGCTCCCATTCGACGCCGCCATCTGACTCAGGGCTCCGGGCCCCGCGGTTCTCGTACCGTCTCCTGGTCCGACGTGATCCTGTCCATCCGTCGGCGCGTGTATTGAATGGACGGCATCCGTTCATCGTCCCCAAGTGTTCTCACCCGAGAGCCGTCCACACTAAATCCCTAATATGTCACTCGATACTCAATGGATTTTCATGTTCTTATGCTCTATGGATTCGTCTTGAAGAGACGAACACATCTATATGCGTGATCATGCATCGAAATTAAAGCATTTGAAATGGAGAATCTCCGGAAGCTCGGGATGAAGAATTAGCTCATACCTTTGCTCGGAGAAGTGTGGCTTCGATCCGAGGGTTGTTGCACCTTCGATCGGATCCCGACAAGCTCCGCATGAAGTCTCCCGGTCTCGGTGAATTGTCTAGGTGGGATTTCGACCAAGCCCGATCACAAAGCTTGGAGGCCGGAGCAACCGGGTGGCCCGGAGATGGGGCTTTTATCGGTGGACACCTTCCCTTGGTCCGGTGAAGGTGTAGAACCAATCAATTTGGGGATTGGCTCACCGTGGAGAAGTGTCCTAGTTTTGGGCCTAGATTTCAACTCGGAAATCGAGCTCGCGGAGAAGAAATGGCAGGGGGATCTCGGTGGGGATCAAGTGCTCGTGTATGGGGAGGAGTCCGGAACAATTTTGGTAGAGTTTCCTTAAGGTTTTTTTTCAGCACCTCTCATGGCCGAGAGGGGTGGTGTTTAAATAGGAGAGAGTGGAGGGCCTCCCGGGGAGAGTTAGGGCTTGGGATCGACCTGCTTCGGCAAGAGAAGAACGACTCTAATGGCCACTCGGGGATGGGGCGGCTCAGCGAGTGAGAATTCCAAGTTGGGCTCACATGTGAGCTCTCGGCCATGGTGTTTTCCGGCGACCCGGGCGGCTGGCCGGCAGGCATGGGTCACCCTCGAGTCCAGGTGGGTCAGGACTCAGAGGTTTGTGCGATCAATTGGCCATGGACATGTGTAAAGGGTTTAAATCAAAATGGAATGGGAAAGGGCTAGTTTTGGGTCTAAATGGGTCAACCCTTGGTTTTGGGTTAGGTTCACCCTCCAAGGTCAATTTGGGCTAAAGGGAAAGTCACTTGGATCAGCTTGATTAGTGGGGTCAAGTCACAATCCAAGTACAATTAAGTCTAAGCATGGTTTAGTGGAGTCATGGAAGTGGTTAATCACTCTTAAGAGAATATGGAAAGGGCCTCCTCCTCTTGCCATCTTGGGTATGGTGAGGTGGAAAGTAGATTCCATGGCTCTCATGAGGCTCATGCATGGCTTCATGGCTCACCTTTGGCATGGGAAAAGTGAAGTCAATTTCATGGAAATGGATTTAAGGAAAATTTTGGTATTTGATGGAAATTTGTATGAGACTTGATTTGGAATGATTTGATGATGAATTTAGGACTTAGGGATGATTTTAATTGAATGGATGATGTAGAGAAATATCATGTGGGCTTTGGGACCAATTTTGGGCCTTTGAATGTGGTGAAGGATGGGCTTTTAAAATGGTTTAGGAAAGTGGGCTTTTGAATTTTAAAATGGATTTTGGGATAAAATTTTGTAAAGAGATTGGGCCAAATAATTGTTGGGTTCAGCTCATGGATGTATCATGAGTGACTTGAAGCAAATTGGGGGTGATTTGGGTTTGAATTGGGTTGAATTTGGGCTCTTTTGGTGAATGGGCCAATATAGGTCCAAGTGGGCCAAGTTGGGCCAATGTTGGGCTAGGGTTGAAATTGATGTAAAATCAATGTTGAGAAATGTCTATGGGAGTGTTTCAAAGAGGTTTTGACTTTGGTTGGGCTTTGATTTTGGGTTTTGGGCCCATTTGGGTTAGGTTTGGGTTTAGGTCAAAATTGGGCCTTTTAGCTTTGGGTTGAATTTGAGTGGGGTTTGGGTCCAAATTTTGGGTAAATCATGTTAGTGTTATGCTTGTGGGGATGCTAAGGAAGATTTAGAAAAGATTTGGGGTTAATTGGAGTTGAATTGGGTGAGTTTGGGTTAGGTTTGGGTCATGGGTCCAAATTGGGCTTTAAGGCCAAAAGTGAAATTGGATCCAAATGTCAATCAAATTGGACTTGGATTTGGTCTAGATTGGTGTTAGAAATGTTGAATTGAAGTTTAGAATTGAGTTGGACCAGAATTTGGGTCAATTGGATAGGTTTGGCTTGACATTGGGTTCACTTTGGGTTAAAATGGGTCAAATTGGGGGTTTTGATAAAAGTGGGGTAAATTGACAAAATTGGCCCATGGTGTAGTTGGAAAAAATGAAATTGAGAATATTTGGGATTTTCTGGAATTTTCTGGGAATTTTCTGAATTTTTGGATTTTTTGGGTCAAGGGGGTATTTTGGGTATTTGGAGGGTATTGGGAGGTATTTTTGGAATTTTTGGTATTTTTGGGTATGGATGATCAATTTGAGTGATGTGGAAATGTTTGGGATTGATTTTGGGGAATTTTGAGCAATTTAGGTGATTTTGCAAATTTTGGGTAGTTTCAAGGGTTTTGGGTAGGATAAGCGGGTGTAGGGTCCCGGGGGTCAAAAATTGAAAATTTGGAAAATTGAAGATTGGGTAAACTTGAGTGGAATGAAATCATTTTGGTTGAGCCATGAAGCCATATCAAGCCCACATGAGCCATGAAGGGACTCATTTGAGGCATCCACTATGTTGTTCCTAACCCTCTTAGCCAAGGGCTTAGGGGTTAAGGACCATCCATGTGAATCACCTACATGAGTCGGGAGGCCAAGTTAGGTATAGGTGTGTGAAAGTGTAGTGTATAGGTGTAGTGTGTGTGTAAGTCAGCCCCTTCACTGCGACCGAGCCACCTGTGGCGGTCCTAAAGCCAAAGAGTCCTATAGGAACTCATCCTTTAAACTTCCACATTTCGATTTCAACCCTCTAGGTGATTAGGGGTCTACGATCAAGTTTGTGGAGTTTGCGGGGAGTTAAGAAGTGGTTTGAATTTCTAAAAGGTGGGTCCCAATTCTAGTCCTTTAAGATAGTCAAAGGAAAAGCCTAAGGCTAGATCCTAAGTACTAAAGGGAAGAAGAGAAGACCTCATCAAAAATGAGGTCAACACAGCCTATTGGCATAGACGGTGCCAGAATGGGCTCTACCGGCGCCCAAATCCATAGAGTTTAGAATTAAATTGACAATAGGGCGTCGACGGCACCCAAAGTCGCCGGAGGCCAAATTCAACGTATTTGGATGATTTTTTAAGGGTTTCTTAAGTAAACTCTTGGGGAATTTGTTTCTAAACTGTTTCAAACAGATTTGGATGCCAAGAATAAGAGAGAAAAGAGGGAGAGGAGTCTTTGGAGTGTGAGTAAAGTGTGTTAGGGTTTTGGAGAGTGAGTGTGCAAGTGTGTTCAAGTGTGTAGATGTCTTGTTTTGTAAGGGATTCTTCTCTAAAGAGTGTAGGAGAAGGAGGAAAGTGAGAGTTTGCTTCTTCCTCACTATTCTAAAGAGAGAATTGAGTGTTGTTGTGAAGAGAAAATGATTCAAAGGAACTTTAAGGGATTTGTTTGGGGAAGAAATTGAGATAAG
The DNA here is from genome assembly GCA_022702705.1 of Papilionanthe hookeriana x Papilionanthe teres. Classification (NCBI taxonomy): domain Eukaryota; kingdom Viridiplantae; phylum Streptophyta; class Magnoliopsida; order Asparagales; family Orchidaceae; genus Papilionanthe; species Papilionanthe hookeriana x Papilionanthe teres. Next base: position 18,274,409 of record CM040423.1, read on the forward strand.
TTATATTTACTTTTTGTGGTTTGTATGACTTTGCTATTATATATATAATCCAAGTTTTGTCATATCTTCCTCATGAATTCTGAGTAATTTAGTTTGTCTTTCTCCTTACAATGAGAAGTGGTGAAGTGGTGATGTAGATCTGATGTGTCATTTAATTGTTAAGAAATTGTGATGATTTTTCACTTCGTACTTCATTTACTTTTCAATCTGGCCAATTGAATTGTTAAAACTTATTGTGAAACATTCAATCTGAGATGACTAAGTGTTCTACAACAAAAAGTGGAGAATTCATTCAATGGCCATGAATGAGTTACGTAGTTCATGGGGGTTGAGTGCAAATAAATGGGAAATGTGGTTTGATGAGCGTCAAATTAGAGATTTTAGGGTGAGAGGCTGAAATCCCCGACTTGTTCCTATAGCTTAGTAACTAAACCTAGAGTTAGCCTTCAGGTGAAGGGAAGTGGGAGCTCTAAAGGGAGAGCCAGTATTCTCCCAGCCTAACCATAGATTTAGGGACTAAGCCTATGATTTACCAATGTTCTTTACATAACTCTGAAGAGGGGGTACTCTAAAGAGGGTAAAGAATATAAATGCTCCTATTTAGCATAATAGAAAATTTTATCAATCTATATCATTCACTCATCATAGTATCATTGCAAGGATAAAGATGCCTTTTCCATATTTGAACCTTTCATTACAAACTTTGTCTGTGTTAGTTAACTCTGTTGTAAAATTTAGAAAGTAACTTTAGTTAACTTAGCTTTTAGTTATCGTTACACTAGCAACTTTAATATTTCCTGAACTTGCATTGTGAGTTAAGTGTTGAATTTCATTCCTATACTATACTTTGAGTAGTTTCAACCTTCCTCGTGGGATCGATAACCAGGACTCCACTAGAACTCTATATTACTTGAATGATACGTATACTTGCGTATATGACTGGCTGTTTAATTATTAAAGTGATCTTACTGTGAAACTGAACTAAATCTACCTTTGAAAATTAACATTTTTAGCAGCACCGGTCAAAATTTTGGCTTCGATGTTGGGGAAGGTATAAAACGGTAACTATTAAATTCGTAGTGTTTGAAAACTTTTACTTTATAATTTGCAATTGTGTGTGCTTTCTTACTTTTAAGTGTGTTTAGTGTAATTTTATATGCGTAGTATTTTAAAGCGCCAATACGTGTGGTGTGCTTGTCCATTACACCACAACTATTGGGGGTCAATTTGTTGACCTCATTTTTGGTGAGGTCTAGTTGGCCTTTCTTAGAAGCATAGTATCTATACATAGGGCTTTCTTATTGACTATCCTAGAGGAATAGTGATGGAACTATACCGCATTAGAAATTCTAAACACTTCCTTGCTCCTCTTAGAGTTCTACATGTTTGGTCCTAACCTCTAACAACTAGTAGGTGGGAGCCAGATATGTGAGAGCTGAAAAGGAGTCCCCATAAGATGGTCAATCCTTAGGGTTGACCCTAGGTGGAGTGATCTTGGTCAGTCTTGCACACACACACAACCCTTCACAATTCCACTCAAAATTGCCAAAATACCCAAAATTACCAAAATGTCCTTCATACCCTAAAAATCCCAAAAATTCCTGAAATCTCCAAAAACAGTCCAATTATTCCAAAAAATCAATTCAAACCACTCCATTGAGCTCAATTTCACCAAATTGACCAATCTTGACCAAAATTCCCAAATTGCCCTTAAAGGCCAAAAATGCCTAAATCACCCCCGATCTCACCCAATTTTAATTCCAAATCAAAATTCATCATGTCTAATCTCAATCAAAACCAATTACAAGCCCAATTGAATCTGATCTTAATCCAATTCCAAGCCTAATCCCAAAATCCTTAATTTTGTCCTAAAATCCAAATGTCACAAAATTGAGCTTCCTAACTCTACAATTTCCACTGAACTGATATCCAAAACTCTTCAACGCAATATCTTGGACTAATGTGAACCATCAATTGAACCATATCCAAAACCTAGCCCAATCTAAACCTAAGTCTAGCTCAAATGCCCTAAATTGATCCAAATTCAAAATCACATTAAATTGAACCTCCCAATCAATTCAAAATCACCCAATTCCTTTTCAAAACTTCTCATGACAATCATCCACATCAAATTCATCAATTATTTGACCAAAATCTTAGCCTAAACCCAACCTAAACCAAAGTTCAAACCAAAAGCTCAATTTTGAAACCCCCTAAACCCTAAATTTGACAAAACCCATTCAAATTGACTAAACCATTGTCGCCACAACTAACTTCTGAGCCCTAAGAACCATGCTAGATCCACCTAGCCCAACCTAGTTGAAACATGGACCAAGGGTCCCATGAATTAATGGATTTCTTCACATAAGTAGCTAAACTAAGGAAGATCGTTGCCACTGTTGACCTCATTTTTGATGAGGTCTCCTCTCTTCTCTCTCCTTAGTACTTAGGATCTAGCCTTAAGCTTTCCCTTTGACTATCTTAGAGGACTAGAAATGGAACCCACCACTTAGAAATTTAAACACCTCTTAAACTCCCTGCAAACCCCATAAGTTTGATTGTAAATCCTCAAATCACTTGGAGGGTTAAAATCAAATGTGGAGGTTTAAAAGATGAGTTCCGTATAGGACTCTTTGGCCTTAGGACTACCCTTGGTGGCTTGGTCTGGTGAGGGTTGACTTGCACACACATTACACTTTCACACACATTCCAAATCCTAAAACCATTCATACCTAACTCGACTTCCTGACTCATGTAGGTAATTCATATGGATGGACCTTAAACCCTGGGCTCTTGGCTAAGAGGGTTAGGAACAACATAGTGAATACCTCAAGTGAGTCATCTCATGGCTTTTATGGCCTTGATATGGCTTTATGGCTCAACCAAAGTGATTCCATTTTACTCAAACTTGATCAATCTTCATTTTTCAAAATTTCAATTTTTGACCCCCAGGGCCCTACACCCGCTAAACCTACCAAATACCCTCGAAATTGCCCAAATTTTGCAAAATTACCTAAATTACCCAAAATTCCTCAAAATCAATCCTAAACATTTCCCCCCACTCAAATTGATCATCCTTAGCCAACTATACAAAAAAATTCCAAAAATACCCCCCAATAACCTCCAAACACCCAAAATGCCCTTCTTAACCAAAAATTCCATAAATTCTAAAAAATCCCAGAAAATTCCAAAAAATTCCAAATATTCTCAATTTCATTTTGTTTAACTACAACATAAGCCAATTTTGTAAATGTAGCCCACTTTTACCAAAACCCCCAATTTGACCCATTCTTAACCCAAGTGGACCCAATGTCCCACTAAACCAACCCAATTGACCTCAATTTTGGTCCAATTCAATTCTAAACTTCAATTAAATATCCCCAATGTCAATGTAGACCAAATCTAAGCCCAATTTGATTGACATTTGGATCCAATTTCAATTTGAAGCAAAAAGCCCAATTTTGGCCCATGACCTAAACCTAGCCCAAACCAACCCAATTCAACTCCAATTAACCCCAAATCTTTTTCTAAACCTTCCTAATATCCCGAAAAACAAAAAACTAACAATATTTGCCCCAAATTTGAACCTAAACTCCACCCAAGCCTAACCCAAAGACAAAATCCTCATTTTTTGCCTAAACCCAAACCTAACCCAAATGGGCCCAAATCCCAAAATTAAAGCCCAACCAAAGTTGAAAACTCTTTGTGACACTCCCATGAACATTTCTCAAAATTAATTTTACATCAAATCCAACCTTAGCCCAACCTTAAACCAAGTTAGCCCAATTTGACCCACGTTGGCACCTTTACTAAAAAGACCCACATTAAACCCAATTCAATTCAAAATCACTTCAAATTTGTTCCAAATCACTCATGGCACATCTCTAAACTAAACCCAACACTTATTTGGCACAATCTTTTACAAAACTTTCATCCACTAACTTGTTTTAAAACCTAAAAGCCCACCCTTTTTAAGACACAATAAAGCCCATCCAAAACAATTTCAAAGGCCCAAAACCTATTTCAAAACCCATATGACATCTTCATTGGTAATCCATTTGATAAAATCACCCCCTAAGTTTTATTTCATCATTTAAACAAACCAAATGTGGCCCCATGAAAATTTTCCATCAAAATGTCAAAAAATTCAAAACCCTTTTTCATGTAATTGACCAAGCTTTGCCCCAAGCCACATGGAGCCATGGAGCCATGCATAAGCCATATGCAAGCCTTGGAAGCCACTTTCCACATCACCAAACCATTTTTGGCTAGAGAGGGAACCCCTTTCCAAACTCCTTATTAAGCCTTTTTAACCCCTTTTATGTCACACTCTAACCCATGCTTAATCAAAATTCTTGGGATAGGGACTTCTCCACCTAAAGTCAACTGAGCCAAATGATTCATTTCAACCCAAATAAAACTCTTAGAGGGTGAACCCAACCCATTTCCATGGCTTGACCAAATTAAGCTCAAAATGACCCTTTCCCCTTACTACTTAAATCAAACTCCTTCACACATGTCAAGCCTCAATTGAACTCACCAACTTCCACCCTTGACCTCACTGAGCCAGATGCTGACCTAACCCTGCCGGCCAGCCGCCGGGGTCGCCGGAAAACGCCATGGCCTAGAGCTCCATGTGAGCCAAATTTTTCAATTCTTCCTTGCTGAGTTTTCCCAGTCCAATTGAACACCATGGTTGTTCTTCTCTTGCATAGAGCAACTGATCCAAAGCATCAAACCCCCCTGGGAGGATCTCCAGCCATGTTTATTTAAACCCACCACCCTCTCGGCCAAAGAAGGTGATGAACCAGACCTAAATAAAACTCTGTAAAAATTGCTCCAGGGCCTTCTCCTCACCTAGAGCAATTGATCCCCACTGCTCTCCTGCCCTAAACCCCATTGATTGAGCTCAATTTTGGAGCTCAATTTTCAGCCCAGAACCATTACATCTCTAAAACCTCCACCAAATCAAAATTAAACTCACCCACACCTGCACAGGACCAAGAGAAGGAGTTCCCCAGTGAAAGCCCCCTCTCCAGGCCACCCATTTGCTCCAGCCTCCAAGCTTTGAAATCGCCTGTGGACACTTTCATACCTAGATAATTCCCCGGAGCCGGAGACTTCATCCGGAGCTTCCTCGGTGCAATCGAAGGTGACACAACTCTCTGATTAAAGCTACACTTCTCAGAGCAAACGTATGGATCATTCCTTCCTCCCGAGCTTCCAGTGATTCTCCATTTTTTTTACTTAATTTCATAGCATGTAAACCGTATGGATGTGTTTGTCTCTTCAAGATGAATCCATAGAGCATAAGAACACGAAAATCCATTGAGAAATGAGAGAGTTCTTAGGGTTTTAGTGTGGATGGTCATGGGTGCACACCAGTCGTAGACGATGACCAGGAGCCATCGGATCGAGCGTGTATCGAGTGAACGGTCCAGATTGCGCTGGACCAGAGAACGTTACATAAACCGCGGGCCCCTGGAGCGCTGAGTCAGATGGCGGCGTCGAATGGGAGCGTGATGCGTGGGCTTTCGGAGCTGCCGAGGATGAGTCGGCACCGCGTGGATAAGTAGAAAAATATGGAATTTTTGATTTATTTAAATAGCCAGAACTTAGAAAATTCATATCTTTGCATAGAAAAATCATAAAAATAAACTAAAAATACCATCTTTCTCAGTGAACAGAGGAGAATAATGTGGAAAAGAAATCAAGTTATTTTGATGAGTATTTTATTTTTAATTAATTATTTACTTATTTCAGTATTTTGGTTCTTCATTTGCATAGACAATTTACCATGTCATGAGATCTTTGAAGCCTCTGATCTTGGGAACATTCCCTGAATTTTTCAAGGTCAGAGGCCATCTCTATGAAAAGTTATGTATTTTTCAAGTTTATGTCACTGTTTTTGGTATTTTAATTCCAATAATTACCATATTATTCAATAAATTCCAGAAAAATTTGAGAAAGTTTCTTAGGACCAGAGAACCCTAGGATAATTATATCTTGGGTTAATTCATTAAGAATAATCCTAATTGGCCTAATTACTCAAAACTGAACTTTAATTAATTAGGGTTAACCACACATTAAAATAACTTTAAAATAATTCTCCACTGATCTTTAGGATTAGAGGGACCTCACATAAAAATTTGAAGTTAATTGGAAATATTTAACCCCACTAAATGGATTAATTAAGCCACATGATCAAAATTAAACTTTAAAAATTCATAACTTTAAAAACACATTTCAAAAATTCACCAAATTAGTTTTGTGAGCTCTCTGATATCAGAGGAGTCTATAGAAATTAAAATTGAAATTTTCTAAAAGTTTTCATTTTTAATGATATTTTTAATATTTTAATAATTAAAAAATAATAAAAATCACAAAAATATTAAAAATCATAAAAATGTCACATTTTGATTCATAATCACTTAGGAATAAACCAACTATTTTTCCCAGGTCTATTGAATTTTAAATGCTTAAAACAATTTTTTAATATTAAAAAATGTATTTTCTAACCTTTTCACTAAATTAATTCCAATAAATCAAAGAAAAATCAAAAAATTCTAAAATTTATTTCTCTGAACTCCTTGAGGTCACAGAGATTTATGAAAAATATAAAATCCATTTTTCAAATTTAATTTTATTTTATAATTAATTAACACTCCAAAATTCAAAATAATTATAATAAATAAAATATAATTCAAAAAATCACTAAAATTGGTCCAAGTGGTCCTCTCGTCATTAGGAACATCCCATAATTTTCTTAAGGGCAGAAACCTTTCCTTGGTCATGTTGTTGAATTTCCATTGAAAATCCCTATTTTTCACTAAAAATAATTATATAAATAAATTAAATTCAGAAAAATCACATTTACTCCTCTAATGTCTTAATTGACATATGAGTAAAGTGACACAAAAAATTTCAAGTTCATTTGAACTCAATTTAGTGAGTTATGAAATTAATAAGTCTAAAAGGGCATGAGGGTAATTAAAGAATTTAAACCCCTTTATTAAAATTTTAGGTTTAATTAAAATGGAGGGTAAAATATTTGATTTTATCTTTCTTGGATGATTGAAACTTTGGGAAATTAAAAGGGTAGGAACCCATTAATCACTTTTAATAAACTAAAAATGAAACTTTAATTATTTAAAAAATTTAAATTTTGGAAGAATAATGAAAATTTGAATTATTAAAAATAGTGATATAACTTGAGAGTATATTAATTCTTTAATAAAAAAATCCCTAAATAAGTCACTTCAATAAGATTCAACACTTAATTAAGATTAAAATGATAATCCAAACTAAGTAAATTAAAAATAAAAGTAATAATAACCCTTAAATTAAAGGAAAGCTCAAAATATTAAGTGGTTTAACAATTAAATTAAATTAAATTAAGTAAAAATTATATTAAAATTAAAATTAAATTAAATTAACATTTTAACAATTAAATTAAATTAAATTTAAAATATTTAAATTAAATTAAATTAAATTCAATTAAATTAAATTTAAATTATATTAAATTAACATCACTCAATAATAAAAGTAAAAAAAATTTAAAATAATAAGATCACTTAAAATATAAAGATTTAAACCAAAAATAATTTGAACACTATTCCAAACTTAAAATTATTAATTAAAACCTCATAATTAAACCAAATCACTTTAAACCATTAACTCAAACTTCAAATTAAGAATGATTAAAATTCTCAACAAACCAACTTGCCCCTAAAGGCTTTAATTATTATAACTCTTAAACAGAGTATTAAGTTAGATGTCACTTCATTCATCAAGTAATCAAACGCCCAAGTTCACTGAGCAAGAGACAAAGCTTAACTAAACTTCTGGATGGTTAATTCACCTGTGCAACTAAATTTACCTAGGCTCAAAATAATCTCGGAAATATTGAAAAGATGTTTAGGACTCGTCCTAAACACTTTCTCAATATGATGAGATGTTTAGAAGAACAATTGAATTTAATTGTTTTTTGATGAAGAAAATCATCCTTAAACAAAACACAATAACCTAGACGTCATAAGAGATGACTAGTTATAGGACTAGGACTTTGGTAGACAACAAAAACCTTCCCATAGCTTTACCTAGGTACTTGTTACAAATATATAAATGCCTTAACATGTGTTTTAAGTGCAGCTTGGGATGACGGGAAGACCCTCCAGGTACACTTTTATTTTATTGCAATTTACTTCATTGCAAATTACTTACAGGCACTGTACTTTACTTTTTTTGCATGTTAAACAAGATTGTTGCATGAAAACCAAAACCTTTAGGATTGTCTCTGAACTGAAACCAAAACTAAATTAAAAGTCACTACAAGATAAAATTCACCGCCACAACATTCCAAAATATAAAACAACTCAAAATTTAATCACAAACATAACAACAAAATTACAATTGCAACTAAAATAAAACGTCTCGTTGAATGATCGGGAATACCTCAGATGATGTAACCCACGTACTGCTAACGAGATTTCCCACGGTCTAAATGAAAGTGTGGAACTCATTCAGTTGAGTTTAGCAAATTCATCTGGACTAAGTGAATTCGATGAAAATAACGGTGACGGGGAGACGAAACCGTGGGATCTTAATCTGTTCTGTTTAAACAACCTTAAGATTTGTTTTAATTAAAATATTAAAAATAATTGGACTTTAAGATTTCTAAACCAAAACACTTCTCCCATCTCCTGATTTTCACCTTCTAAAACTAAACCTCTGCAACAACAAGGAGCTCGGAGCATGGTGGGCAGCACGGCTATCGTCATCAGCAAAACTCGGGTCTACTTCAGCAAAACCTTTCTTAGAATTAAATAACCAAGTCATAGGACTTTGAGGTAGTTTGCCTAGTGCAACATAAATCCTCAACTGTTCGTTAGGCATTTGCATAATTATGTTATGCAAATTAAGCCCTAACCGATCTTAGGACTCTAAGGTAGTCATTCGGTACGACATAAACCCTCACATCTTCGAGGCTATTTGTATGATTATGTCATACAAACATAAGTCCTAATTAACTAAAATTGGAAAGATTATAACATTAAATAATTTTCCCAAATTGAAGCTAAACAATAGGATAGTTTGGGAAGTTACCAAGATTCTTCTTGGATCCTCAGCTTCTCCTACTTTTCTTCCTTTGGATTCCCAAAATAAATTGTTCCGAATTTGATCAATTCCCTATTGAAATCTCCAAAATTCAATCCTTTGAAAACCTTAAACATTGAAATTCTTGATAGCAAAACCACTGATCATTATCGAGAGTTTTCTTAAATGATTCCCTTCATTTAAGATGTAATTAACTATAGGGGCTTGCCCTTATAGGGAACTTTAAGAACCTGAGTAATATAAACCCCGCTTAATTCCCTTATATTAAGCGAGGGGAACTTGTCAGCTTATAAAAGCCGGTTCGCGTAGACCAAACGTATGTCACAAATCTTCTAGTTTATTTAATCGAGCCCCATCATCAAGCAGTGTATCTATTCTTCGGGATAGATACACGGTTTGTGATGTAGTGCTCGTTTATATAAACTATTTGAGATGTGAGATCGATTTGATTTCATATCTTAAAATTTTCAAACTTAAAATTATTTTCACAATCAAATGCTACTTTCTAAATTATATATATATTTAAATTAAATTTTAAATCTAAAAAATTCGCCGACAACTTCTGTAGGCGACCCCTTTTCAAAACACAACCTCAAAATATGCCGACAACTTCTGGAGACTCCGCGGGACTAGTTCCTCTCTCCATTTTAATCAGATGATTTTGCTTTCATAAATCGGGGTATATCCATGTCCCTAGTGGAGCAAACTATCATTCTTTCCGTTGGCGTACCACGTTCATTTCTATCTTGAACGGGTATAGCCAACTTCTCTCGGATTTACGAGCCACTGTTTAGACACCCCTAAACAGAAAGGTTCTGAAATCCTTTTACCTCTTTTTCTGAGGTGGGGTGGACCCCCAATAGGTGTTAGCTTAGGAGCGGTCCTTCGGGTTGAGAAGTTTGGCGAGACTTTCTCTTCCTTTCCAATTCTTAATCAGGTCCTTTACCTTTTCTATACCTTTAATTATTTCGTTCTTAACAAACAAATCTTCTAATAAATAACCCTTTAAACAAACTCTTTTAAATCATGAATACATTAAGATAAACGAAAATGTGTTCGGACTCTTTCTTTTTCATCCTAAGTTTTGCAACAAAAGGAAGCATAATTCGGGACTAATACTCAGAATCTACCCTGCAGAAAATGACTGCACCAAAGTTAATTTTCTCCTTCACCAATGGAATGGACTTCGCCGTCTATATGGATGAACTGCCCGACAATGGAATCATCCGTTTTGGACAAGGATTCAACAATACAGATATCAAGTTCACTGACGTCACTCTCTTCGCACTAATGGACAAAGTGCCAGAAACTGAAAAGCCTGTAATTGAGTTCAACTTGAAGTCGGTTCAAGAATTCCCTCCCCTGCAAAGGGTTCCAGCCGAAAGAAGTGCTGATATTCGTAGGAGGACTGTTGTTTCTACCCCCACCGGTCTAGTCATCTCTGCACCTACCCCCACCAGTCTAGAAGAAATTCCTGAGGAAAGAGAAGAACTGCTGAGTATATACCTCTGTTAGAAGGGAGTAGGTTTCACCCCCTCTCTGCTGCATCGGATGAGGAAGATGTCCGAAGGATTGCCACTACACTACCCCAACCTGCATACTATAGTAAGTACAAAAGAAAAAGGGTTAAGAATATGTCATTTGCTCAGCTACAAGCCGTGATAGAAAAATTAGCAAAGAAAGAAAGATGCCCCGTATCAGAAATCCTAAGAAGAATGGGACGAGTTCTAGCTAGATTCCGCCTCGGACCACAAGTAGAGCCTGTCACTGCCGTAGAGAAACCAAGGAAGAAAATGAGAGCTAGTTCACCTGTTGTTGTATCGGGCCATCATATTAGGGAGGACACCACCTACCAGCATATAGCTGAGAGACCTTCCGGTCCTAGACCTTCGCCGCAAGAAGGATGGTGTGGCGACCTATTATTACGTAACCGAGACCAACACAACCTCCCGAGAAGAAAAGCCTCGTCAAAGAGCTCGAATCGAAGAAAGCGCTACTATAATAAAAGAAACTCCAGGAAAAGAAGTTCAACAGCCATCACACGACAACAGCGAGACCGTCTGGAAGAGACCCCTCGAGGATGCTATAGGAAAGCTAAGGACGGATATCCGACAGTTGGCAAAAGAAATAGGAGAAAAGTTGGAAAAGGAAGTTGATTCATCAGAGTTCATGGATGAGGAGTATGCCGAGATCAACATGGTTGAGACACGAGCATCGTCAGCTTCGCAAGGTGCTCCGACTGCTGCGAAAAGAGATGAACCGGAAGTGATGACAGCTTCGGGAAAGAGATGACACAATTTCCCAGATGGCAAGGAGGATGGAAGAAATGGTTGCTGCTTTAGCCACTCTCCAAAGTCAGGTGCAACCTCAGAAAGAAACACCCACAGAGATCATCCATATTGCAGATGGAGGAAAAGAGATCACATCCTTCAACGGAGATGAGCCACCAAAGAAGGATTCTGCACAGAGCATGATTCCCGAAGAGGACATTAAAAGCATGGTAGAACAGCAGGTGCGAGAAGCCCTAGCACAATCTAAGAGTGGAGCATCTATTCAGACGGGTAGACCTTACCCCGAAGAGTTCGATGCAGTTCAATACCCGAAAGGCTTCGTACCACCTTTGTTTAAGACCTTTGATGGAACAGGAAACCCTCGGCAGCATGTCGCACATTTTTGTGCTAGTTGTTGCAATGCCGGTGGGAGTGACGCTTTACTATTTTGTCAGTTCGTCAGCAGTTTGTCAGGGATTGCCTTCGACTGGTACGCAGAATTGCCAAATGGTTCAATTAAGACCTTTGCAGAATTAGAAAACGTTTTCGTTAAGCGGTTTGCCGGGGTTCGGCACCACATCACCATCGGTGATCTAGTGGTGGAACACCAGAAACCGAACGAAACTCTAGTGGATTACATACTTCGATGGAGAAATTTAAGCATGAAGTGTGAACCACAACTTCAGGAACAACATGCAGTCGGCATCTTGCTTAAGAGTATCCATGGCCCGATAGCACTTCTCCTTAAAGGATTTACAATCAAGACTTTCGAGAAGCTGCTTAGCAAGGTCGGGAGCTTGCAAGAGGAAGCAAAGCAGCTAAGTTTCGTAGACAAGACCGATAAATAGAAGCCCGTGAAAACATTTGAAAAGAAGTCCAAAATTATCACAGCAGTAGATAAGGGCAAGCAGCCAGTACAGATACAGCCAAAGCGGCCACAGCCTAGCTATCAACCACCGCAACGTACTTACCAACAACCTCAGCAGGGTTATCAACAAACTCAACCAAGCTATCAGTCGCATCAGCATTATGAGCAACCGCCTCGTCCACAGCATACCCTGAAAGTTTTTCTGAACAAGGAATATCCATTCAAAACTGAAGCAGTAGCGAAGATGTTCCACAGTTTAATGAAGATACTAGATTTTCAGCTACCAGAGCCCAAGAGGCCGAAAGAAGTCAATAAGAAAGATCATCCTAACTATTGCCCTTACCACTGGATGCTCGGGCACAAGATAGAGGATTGCATCACTTTCAAGATTTGGCTTGACGATATTCTCCGGAAAGGGAACATAACGATCCCGAAGGAATACATGAAGGAACCCCAAAAAGGAGGTTTCGTCAATGTTATTTCAACGGATCTCATTGTTCCGATAAACCCTTACACAACCCAGGATGGATGTAGTACCGTCTGGACAAAGTCTTCAAAGAAAATTTTGGATCACATCCAGACCACTTCTGTGCATGTTTCAACTCAAAATTTGAAACCTGCTGAGCCGGCACTATCACTTGCAATTGAAGAACCGCCCCTGAAGGAAGAGAAAATCGCAAAAGAGAAGAAAATTGAGGCTCCAAAGAGTAGACTAGGGGCTGCTTATCCTAGGATGGTTGTTTCCTATTTGGGGGAGAAATCTCTCGAACCTCTGACTCTGTATGATTATTTGCTCGCCCCGGCGGGATCTTATAATGATAAGAGTTTTGGCGTTGGCTACGTTCTGACTGTTTCTAACGATTACGTAACTAGCAAAAACCAACCTAATCCGGATCTCAATTCTGATATAAATAATGATTCTCAAATCATACTAAACCTCAATGACCATGACAAAGAAGAAGACGTTCACAAGGATGGCTATGAGAGCTCAACAAGCAACGAGTCTATTTGCGAATTTTGAGGAGCCCCAATCGCAATAGAATTAGAGTCATCAGATTCCAATGAAATGCCAGAAGAGCCAGTCATTCCGATTCAAGGGGAGACACCGGCAGATTCAAAACCAGATTCAGAAGAAATAACAGAAGTCAATCTAAGGAGCAGAAAAGTTCTACCTCCGAGAGTGGGTCCAAATGATAAAGGAAAGCAGGTGGTTGCTCAAGAAGAGCCAACCCCAGCAGAGGAATTGCCCATTCAGGAAGAAACAGAGGAACATGGTAATAAAGTAGACTACAACGTGCTAGCCCATCTTAGGAAACTACCAGCCAAACTAAGCATATACGACGCTCTGATCCTATCAAAGGAGATGAGGGAAGCTCTGATCAAGGCTCTACTTGATCCAGAGATTTGTTTAGCTCAAATGGTTGGTAATTCCTTCGAAGAGGTTTGCTCGTTAAAAGAACAATGAGGTTTTACCTTCACGGACAATGATTTACTACTAGGAATGGCTGATCACAACCGACCATTGTACATTTCAGTCACAATTGGAAATTTTACGCTCTCCAGGGTGTTGGTTGATCCGGGAGCATCAATCAACATAATGAGCCTTCGAACGTTAGCATATTTGGAAATTGATGCTCGTGAACTTGAAGCAGACAAGATGTTATTAAGAGGGTTCAATCAGAAAGGAGAAAGAGCACTCAGATCGATAACATTGTTAATGAAGACCGGTGATTTGGCAAAGACAACCTCAAGATTCCACATAATTGATTCTGAGACATTGTTCAACGCTCTACTGGGTCGACCATGGATCCATGAAAATCGGATGGTACGGTCGTCTCTGCACCAATGCATAAAGTATTACGAAGGAGGAGAACAGTGTATCAAAGGTGACTTGCAACCATTCTCCGTGCATGAAATCGGAATTCGTGAAGATGCAGCCTACTACTCACCTCCGAAGAAAATAATCTTTTCCAGAAACGCCATACCAAATGAAGCAAAAGAAGTGTGAAATGATAAAGAGCCAGAAATTCTAGTCCAACAGTTACTCACCACTCCCTTACGGCGAGATGGTGAAGGTTTCTCCAGAACTCGCACCCGAGGTCGAGGCCGGGGACGAGGTCGTGGAAGAGATGTTAGAACCGTTGGACAAAAGAAACCAGTCATCGATGTAGATTGGGAGACCAGTTCCGAAGAAGAAGAAATCAAGAAAGAAGCAAGCAATAAGAAATCAAAAGAAACCCCAGTTCAAGATCTCTCTCGAAGATGAAAAGAATGAAGAATACAAATCAAAGTACGAGAAGATTAACCATTATGTACATACTATGACCCTAACCCCAATCCATCCTAATAAGATTGAGGGTAAGATGATCAAGGAAGTATGTGGTGGTACTAACCCGATCAAATTCTACTGTGGTGTTTCTTCTTCCAATACTGAAAAAGATGTACAATTTGAAGATGTTACTTCTTCTGAATTAATGGAACTGCCTTTTGAGTGGTACTATCCCTGTGTTCAAAATTTAATTCAACGTGGTGTTTTACCTCGACGATGGACAAAAGTTCAATCACAACATTTTGAAAAATTATGGAATAATGCCGACTCGGCCTCCCAATTCAAAACATGGTCTCCGATTCGGCACGATAGAGATCAGTCGATGATACGAGATTTTGCTTGGTTGTCACTTGCAAGCCTAATGAAGACTGCTTGGAAGCTTCAGAAGATCTCGAAGATCCACCAATCAGAGATGCTCCACCAGAATTCGAAGAAGAAATTAAATCTACAATAGATGAGTTAATGGAAGTTAACTTAGGTACTAGCGAAGAGCCTAGGCCGACCTTTGTTAGCTCCTTACTCAATAAAGAAGACTCCAAAGAGATAATCAAGCTACTAATGGAATTCAAGGACTGTTTTGCTTGGAGTTATGATGAAATGCCAGCATTAGCTCCAGAAGTCGCAGTTCAAAAATTAGGAGTGGATCCCACTGTCGTTCCAGTTAGACAAGCTCCGAGAAGAATGCGTCTGGAGATTGAACAACAAGTTATAGCTGAAGTTAAGAAGCTAATAGACGCTAAATTTGTCCGCAAAGAACAATATTCAACTTGGTTAGCCAGTGTGGTACAAGTTAGAAAGAAGAATGGTCAGATCAGAATCTGCGTGGATTTCATATATTTGAATAAAGCATGTCCAAAGGACGAATTCCCGCTACCAATTCCAGAATTGATGATCGACATTGCTTCAACACATGAAGTATTTTCTTTCATGGATGGATCTTCGGGATACAATCATATAAAGATGGCATCATAAGATGAAAAGATTACAGCCTTCAGAATGCCGATCGGGGTATACTGTTACACAGTGACGCCGTTTAGATTGAAGAACGCAGGATCAACCTATCAAAGAGCAATGACAAGAATTTTTGATGATCTCATTCACAACCAAGTCGAGTACTACGTAGATGATGTGGTCATCAAAAGCAATCTAAAAGAAGATCACTTGTATGATTTGAGAATTGTTTTCGAGCGATTAAGACAATATAACCTTAAGATGAACCCCTTGAAATGCGCCTTCAACGTCACCTCTGGGAAATTCTTAGGATTTGTTGTTCGACATCATGGAATTGAAATTGATTCGGAGAAGATTAAAGCTATCTTAGAAATGCCACCTCCCAAAACCTTGAAACAATTACGATCCTTTCAAGGAAAATTGGCTTATCTTCGACGCTTTATCTCGAACTTGTGAGGAAGGTGTCAGCCTTTTTCTGCTTTGGTTAAGAAGGATGCCAAGTTTACTTGGGACTGCAAATGTCAACATGCCTTCGAGGACATTAAGAAATATTTAATGAAACCTCCTGTCTTAGCAGCCCCAGTCTCGGGTAGACCGTTGATACTTTATACCGCGGCTTTAGACGACTCTCTCGGAGCCCTGTTAGCCCAGGTCAATGATGGGGGAAAAGAAAACGCCCTCTACTACTTAAGCAGTCATCTAATTCCGATGGAAATAAAGTATCATCCTATTGAGAAGCACTGTTTGGCCCTGATCTTCGCCACACATAAGCTCAGGCACTACATGCTTTCTCACAAGGTCAACCTTATTTCGAAGTTTAATACATTGCAATATTTGATGACCCGACCGACGCTTTCCGGCAGACTTGCCAGGTGGTCAATGATACTATTGCAATTCTTTATAACTTTCATTCCTCTTCGTGCCATAAAGGGACAAGTCCTAGCAGACTTCCTCACAGCACACCCTTTACCGGCAGAATCGCCTCTTAATGATGACTTGCCAGACGAGCAGATAATGAGCCTAGAAGACCCCGATGATCAGCGTTGGGAACTGTACTTTGATGGAGCATCCTCAACACAGAAAGATAAGGAATCGCAAACGATAGTGCCTGGTAAGGCAGGAATCAGACTAATCTTTATAACGCCAGAGCAGGGGATATAAAGATTTTCCTACCACTTAACAGAACCGTGTACAAACAATGAAGCCGAATACGAAGCCCTCATAACCGGATTGGAATTAACCATTCAATGGGGATAACGGATATCAACATCTATGGGGATTCTTAGTTGATCATTCAACGAGTCGCCGGACAATACAGAATTCTAAAGCCAAGACTCGAGCAGTACTTCCTGTATGCCATGAAACTGTTGGAGTAGATTTCAAATGTAACTGTCTACAAGATTCCCAGAAGAGAAAATGCTCTCGCAGATGCGTTAGCCCGCCTTGCAAAGGAATTTGCTTGCTTGCAGGATGAGTCAGTTGAAGTGTCAGTTCAAGGACGACAGGTCCTATCACAGCTCGACATGGATACAATACACAAATCAGCATAAAAAGCAGAAGAAACAATTGCGGCAGTAACAAAAAATATAGAAGATTGGCGGCAGCCAATAATAGACTACTTGCAAACGGGAAACTTACCAGACAATAAGTCGATAGCACATCAAATCAAGAAAAGAACTCTGTCTTACGCATTGATAAACAATACATTATACAGAAGGTCTTTTGATCAGATGTGGCTAAGATGCCTGAGCGGGTCTGAGGCTCACGAAATTGTCAAAGAAGTACACTCAGGACTTTGTGGCACTCATCAGTCGGGTCTTAAAATGAAAATGAAGATTAAAAGACTAGGGTACTACTGGCCCTCAATGATGACCGACTGCATGAGGATTGCCAAACGTTGTCACCAGTGTCAAGTGCATGGAGTGGTTCTACATCAACCTCCAAATGTGCTACATCCGACAATCGCGTCGTGGCCGTTTGAGTGTTGGGGCACAGATATCGTGGGTCCGATAGAACCGCCTTCTTCAAGAGGACATAGCTTCATTCTTGCAGCTACAGATTACTTTTCTAAGTGGGCAGAAGCAGTACCGCATAAAGAAGTGAAAGCACATCACGTGCTACAATTCTTCAAGAATCAAGTCGTCTACCGTTTTGGGGCACCGTGCAGAATTATCTCAGATAACGGGTTCGCATTCAAGAGTACAAAGATCAACAATTTTGTCAGAAGACACGGGATCAACTGGCGCTATCCAACAATCTACTACCCAAGAGCGAATGGCTTGGCCGAGGCTTTTAATAAAACTCTCGTCCAAATCCTAAAGAAAACTTTGGACGGAAACAAGAGAAATTGGTACGAGAAGTTGTTAGAAGCCTTATGGGCCTACAGGACGACTTTCAGAACGCCCACCCAGTCTACGCCTTACGCCTTAGTGTACAGGTCTGAGGCCATTCTACTCTTAGAGGTTCAGCTTCCTTCTCTCAGAATTGCAGTTGCAAATAAAATTACTACATAAAAGAATGCCAAACTATGACTAGAAGAGTTAGAAAGCTTGGAAGGGAAACGACTTTCAGCACAGCAGAATCTGGAACTGTATCAAGCTAAGATGATCCAGGCCCATGATAAATTGGTTTGTCCAAGGACATTCAAGTTTGGTAACTTGGTTCTAGTTCTCAGAAGACCTATTCTTGCACATCGCAAGATAGGTGGTAAATTTGAACCAACATGGGAAGGGTCATTCGTGGTCGAGATAGTCTACTCAGGAGGTTCCTACCAGCTTGTAAATTACCGTGGAGAGCGACCTATGCTTTCAATTAATGGACGATATCTAAAGAAGTATTACGCAACCTGATGTTTTGAAGGATGAATCCTCATTCCTAGAAGCACGGGCACAGTAATTACTTATGACTAGGTCCGAACCCAAAAATATAAATAAAAAAAGTGGATGATAAAGATAATCGTTAAAAAAATATGTTAAAAGAAAACATGTGAAAACATGATAATAAAATCTTTATCCTTCCTTTTAAATCGAGTCTCACTCTTGATCTCACTTGATCTTTTCCTACTTTTTAAATTTAAAATAAACGAATAAAAGCTCGTCATTAATAAACATATTTTTCTACTGTTCTTGTTCTTAGTACAGCCCCTGATCCTTTCCGTATTTTTCGCTTTAAGAATGGTGTGAGTCTAGCACTTGATGAAAAGAGGGTGAGGGATGGAGCCGTGATCCAGATTGACTCTGACTTCACACCAACTGGGATACAATATGAAGAAAATGATTGGACCCCGATCGACCGCGAAGAACTCCGCAGCCATACAGTGATGAAATTGGGTGGCTCAAGTCAACCATCCTCCAACAAGAAGAGAAAAGTAAACTCCGCTCATGCAATGAGAGAAGACAAGAAAGTTAAGTTTGTTGTTGCTACAGCAGAGGGTGACCCGATTTTTGTATTTTCAAATACAAGAATTTGTTATCATTGCTATAAAATTTAATTTCTGGCAAAGGCGCGAAACACTTGACCCGGAATAACTTGCTATATAGATGGGTACCAAATTTAATCTAACGGCAATAGCATTAAATAAAACTTTATTGCTACTAAATGCTAGGCCGTTAGTGATTAAAATGTTTATATAGCAAAATATAATTTTAAAGGAAAATATTTTATATACTTTTTGGGTACTATGCAAGTATACGTACCGTTTCAAGTAAAAAAGGGTCTGAAACAAAGACCCCGGTATCGATCCCATGAGAAAAAAATGGTAATAAATTTTTAAATATTGTATTTCAAGGACTTTTTGTATTTTAATCTAACTATAAATTACTTTTAATTTACTAGATGCAGGTAAAGAAAACAATAATAAGAAAATGATTTTGTGAAAACTATATAAAACAAACAACTTTCTTCCTTTCAATTAATCCAAGATTTTTAAGATAATTTAATATTCGTTGGAGAATATATTTTATGGTATTGTGCTAAATAGAAGCATTATTATTCTTTACCCTTTGATCCAGGCGCAAAGAACATTGGCTAATTTACAGATCAGGTCTGGATGTATTGTTAGTAGAATGGGTTAATCTAGGCTCACACTACTAGATGTCCAAAGGTGGTTATGGTCGGCCCTACTAGTGACCCTTTCCTTATCTATAAATCAAATTATAAGAATTTAGTCTGTCACTCTAAAAACTTATCAATTCTACGCCCTTTAAATCTTATCTTCCTATTTATTTCGCACTTCACCTCGAATAGCTCGAGCATGGCCTTCGACTACCCAAGGATTCATGTGATATCTACAAGTTAAGAGTTCTTCTCCTTCTAGGTCTCAAAACTCTTCAACAAGTTTTAACAATTTAAATGGCCAATTTAAAAAGTAAAGTAAGATTAGGTATTAATATCATCACAATGTTTTGAAAATATTTTGATTTTCAATTCTCCATCGAATTTTACATTATCTTATTTATCTTTTCATAATTGAAGGAAGAAAGTAAACTAACTACTCAGAACACATTGAATATAAACAGCAAAACATAATAAATAAACTTTGAATCAAAAATAAAATACTTATCTCAAATGTTCCTTCTACAGATCTTCTGATTCGTACTGACTCCACAGTGTAATGAACTCCAGATGCAACAATTTGAAAATAAACTCACTAAACTAAATAAAAGTGGCCCTAAATTCCTCTCTCTACTTCTCTCTCCAAGGATGAGAGATACTAAAGTGGCTAAGAGATAGGGGTTACAATGGGGGGCACGTTTTTCTGAAGGAGTGGACTCCTATTTATAGGCTTCAAGGGTTGTCTTGAGGCACCTCTTCAAAACATGTCCACATTCAATGAATCTTCTAGAAGGTGTGTCTGGCGCCTAGGCGCCGGAATCCGGCCGCCTAGGCGCCGGACACCGCGTCCAGTTCTTCGCACCTCTTCGAGATTAAAACCGTTTTAGAGTGTCCAAATGCAATGTCTCACATGTCTTATTATCAAGGATCAACTGCTAGTCTTCTAGAATGTCCAGTAACCGCTTACTCCGTCAAAATAACTGTCCAAAAGTCGTCAAAAACATGACAGTTTCTATATCGAGTCTGGTGCTTAGGCGCCAACTTCTGGCGACTAGGCGCCAGGCCATAATTTTTGTATTTTGCTCCATTTTTGCTCCTTGTTGCTCCTTTTTCACCCTTTTTCCTTTTTTGGACCTCTTTACATCACCTACATCCAAAAACACAAAAATACCTTTCATTAAAGCATAATATCCTTAGAAATTGATAAAAATCAAGGCATAAAAATAGGTATTTTTTTCATGGATCATAATCCCCCAAACTTAAATGTTATTTGTCCTCAAGTAACCCTTTTTACTATACAAAATGTATAACCTTTGGAATAAAAGATAAATATTTAAGATTCCTTATAATTTAGATTTTATAAAGTCTTTAGTAAACTATTAACCCAATTTCACTAACTAGGTTTAATTTTAAGAATTTAAAGAATATTCAACTACCAAATAATAAAATTTCAAATTTTTCATCCATTTTGAAAATAATAAAAGTTTATTATATTAAGATCTCATAAATTATTTACAAGAAAAGATCTTCTTGAAAAATCTTTCTTAAATAAAGATTTATGCATAAAAATTAGGTAAAATATGTAACTAGCTTTTCCTCCTATAAGATAATTCAAGTGAAGCCAATTTTTGATTAGGCATTTCCTCAAGCTTCTCCTCTCTTCTCTCTTTATATATATATATATATATATATATATATATATATATATTGAGAGAATTACTATATCTCGGATAGCATGTTAATGATTTTGAACTTCACTATCCTTAACTTATATTTTCGAAACTTATATTTTTTTACTTAATTATTATAACATGAATAAAAATTCAAAAAAAATTTCAATCATTTCTTTTTTCAAGTGATAATTTTTTATTACTTAATACTTCTAAAATTCCATTATTTCTATCATGAATAGAAAAATTCATTAATCTTATTCTTCTTTAAGTTAAATAATTCTATTCTTAAAATCAATCAAAGTTATTAAAATTTTGGTTAAGTTCACTAAATTGTTTATAATTTCAAAAATAAAAGCGATCTTAAATAGATTCTTTATTACTTAAGTTATGTTAAAAAGTTTTTATTTTAAGAAAATATTAGCTCTTTGAAGACAAATAAAATTTAAATCTGAATGTATTTTCCCTTCCCCCAAACTTAAGTTTTGGTATACTATGAAAATTTGAAAGTATGAGAGAAAGAAAATCATAATTTTAAAAAGAAATTTTTATGAGTATGTAAAACGATCTTAAAAAGAAAAATTTACTTCTACTCATGCTTTTAATAATAAAGATAAAATTGAAGTAGTTATAAAAAGTAAGCAAACTAATTTTTATGATTATACTAAATTTAAAACAAAATAAAAGCAGAGCAAAATTACTAATTAGATCGAAACAAACATATTATAAATTAATTCTAATCTCAGTCTCAAACACAATATACTAAGAATATTCTAACAACAGAATTTTAACACTAATCAATTCACACAGGTACATAACAAATCAACATACATCAATCATTAAACAAACCAACAAACCAAACCAAACAAACTAACAACAAAGTAGCACAACATAGAGATCTATCAACTACTAGTCACTGGCTATAGCCTCATCATCATCATCACCACCAAAGGAAAACTCAACATCCTTAGGATCAACAATTGGTGTGAAACTAGGAAAAGTAGGGAAACTAACGTCATGCTCACCCTTCAGAAATCTGACGAGGGCTTCATCATACTTAGTATCATAGCTACTCTTCCTCTGGGTATAGTCAGATAAATGATCAAGTTTCCTATCATTGGTATCAATCCTGCAGTGAGTTTGAAATAACTCCTGCTGCTACTCTATAAACTGATCATGCATTGACTCCCAGAAATTCGATGGTGGCTCAGCAGAAGTAGAAGGTCGGGAAGTAGAAGGTCTACCTGGAGTAGGTGCAGAAGAAGAAGGAGCAGTCGATCTCTTCCCTCGAAGACGATCATATATGCTAACACTCTCCTGACCAATCGGCTTAGTAGTCTTCAACCTTTCCTCTGAAATATCTGCAGTGACTCCATTACTAATGCATAATGAATAAATCAGAGATGGGAATCCCAGTCCAACAGAAGTGCTAGATCTTGCAGTAGAATCCACAGAATCATAAATAATACTGCTGACATCAATAGGCTTCCTTTCTTGAATGCAGTAGTTTAAGATCGCTCGATCTCTAGTCACTTCACTCAGGTGGTTGGAAGGTAACAATCTTGCAGAAATAAAATATTGCCATGCTTTAGAAATACCATTTAACTTGGAGGATTTGAAGTTTACCTTTTTTCGGTTCCTGATCTTCCAAGATCCATTACCGTCAGTCAAATAAGCAATGATCATATCCCAATCTCCCTCAGATGGAGATAATCCAGAATAGTGGCACTCTATAGTCGGTGGCAGGCCATAAAATACATTGATTCTTTCAGGAGTAAATCCTACTCCGACACCTCTGACAAAAACTTCATAATCTTCGGCATCCAGAAAATTCGCATAAAACTCTAGCACTATAGGGGTAACAGCAACAGCAGTGAAATAATAGAATCGTTGCCAGTTGTGCGCAACGATAGTGTTATCAATCATCTCCCCCGGATGATAGAAACTTCATTCTGAAATAAACTTCCTCGACGTCGCAAATTCATGGAATCGAAAATGAGCAGCCACAGTAGAAAATTTGCTGCTATCGAAGTTATCTCGTGCCTTCCTGCGTTTAGATTTCAGAGCCATCTAAACGTGAAAGAAAAGAAGAACAAATTTAGGAAT
The DNA here is from genome assembly GCA_022702705.1 of Papilionanthe hookeriana x Papilionanthe teres. Classification (NCBI taxonomy): domain Eukaryota; kingdom Viridiplantae; phylum Streptophyta; class Magnoliopsida; order Asparagales; family Orchidaceae; genus Papilionanthe; species Papilionanthe hookeriana x Papilionanthe teres. The sequence goes on from CM040423.1 coordinate 18,297,773, forward strand.
CAAAAGTTTAAACACCTTTTAAGTTTAGAAAACTTAAAATAAGTTTAAAAATCCAAAGAAATCACTAAAAATCAAAAAAAATTTCAAAATTTCGGTTCTTAGCAAAACCTAGGGAAATATATGGTGAAAATCGAAAATAAATGGTTTAAAGTGTAGATCTGACCTTGAGACGAAGAAATCAAGTGGTTTCGCGCCCAAATCCTTGATATTTTGACCTCAAAATGGATTCTAAAGACTGATTTTCGCGAAAAATGGAGGAAGAAGAAGGCTTAGGCATCGATAATGGCTTTTGGGGGTATTTTAGGAAATTTTTCGGGTACAGGCCGAACCGGCGCTTAGGCGCCGAATTCTGGCACCTAGGCGCCAGACTCGCCTTTCACAAAAAAATATTTTTAAATTTAATTTTCCACCAAAATTCATAAATTCAACTTTCCAATTACTCACATTAGAGTAGGGCTTCAGTTTCTAACTTTCAAAATATTTTCCAAAAATTTTAAAAATTAAATATTAAATCAACCAATCAAACATAAAGTTTAAATCAAACTTCACTAAATTCCATTTATAATCTTCAATATTGGCTCAATATATTCCAGATAAGTATCTTACTTGATTTAAGTTCCTAATACACATTCAAACACAATAATTTCTAAACAAAAACAACACACATTAAACATGAAAGCAAATACACAAACAAACACAATCGATTTACTAAATCGATACAACGACTCAACAAACCAGATAATAACGATCTCATTACCAGAATACTCTAATCTTCACAAGTGAAATTGTGTATTCCGCTTGGAAAGAACACTAATGCTCTCGGGAAATCAGTAGCTGTCTTTTCGTTAATCCACTTGTTCTTTGCATACATTTCAACTTGAGCATATTGATAAGCCGCAAAATGATCAAATTGAAGTTTCAACAGCCATTTTAGATGTTCAATCTGATGAAACATCTCATGAAGGTGATCTCCAATGCTTTTAAACTCCGCTTCAAACTTATCCAAAAGACTAGAAATTTTCTCTAAACTTACCGCAATGAAACCATTGAAGTAGGGTTGAGGATCCTTTGAGACCTTGTCCCTAGCCTCTTCTTCATGATTTCTTCCTTCCATTTCTTCAAAAATTTCTCAAATCTCTCAAGAATGAAGTGTAATGGACGTAACTTTGATTGCTTGATGGTTAGGGATGAAGATGGGTTGATTTAAAGGTGAAAATCGTGTGAAAAACTGAAAATTTTCAGTTTTTGCATGACCTAGTAAATGTGGCGCTTAGGCGCCGGACCTATTGATACATAGTTTAACTCGGGCGCTTAGGCATCGAATCTTGGCGCCTAGGCGCCAGAACTATGTTTAACTCCGTTTCGCCTAATCGTTAAATTTCAAAGTTTCGTTCTCCAAGATAGGTAAATTATACTGGTAAGAGTAATCTAGACTCAATAACACAAATTGTAAGCAATCATAATGAACGTTAACTTGTTCTCCTTTTTACTCATATTCAGAATAGAGTGATCCAATTTCTAAATCTTACATACATCAAAATAATATTCAGCCTAAGTCAACAAAGACTTATAAGCATCAATTTTTTCTAAAGTAATATAAAATTAGTCAAGATCGAGGCATAAACTTACATTAAAAATATAAAAACACTCAAAACAAAAGATAATTATGGGTTACCTCCCACAAAGCGTTTGGTTTAACGTCGTCAGCCCGACTTAAGTAAATCTTTAATCAGGTTGACTCAATTCAAAAGCCTCTTTATAAATCAATTTAATATCTCCCAAATAACGCTTCAATCTTAATCCATTTACTTTAAAAATTTTTCCTATTTTGGGGTCTTTAATATCCACAACTCCATAATGGTATACTTTCTCAATTATATAGGGTCCAATCCATTTAGATCTTAATTTTCCAGGAAAAAGTTTTAAACGAGAATTAAACAATAATACTTCTTATCCAGTGCTCAAAAATATTTCCCGAAATTTTCTTATCATGTAACATCTTCATTTTCTCTTTATAAATCCTCGCATTTTCATATGATTCATTTCTTATCTCTTCCATCTCATTCAATTGCAATAATCACTTTTCTCCTGCTTCATTCAAATTAAAATTAAACTCCTTTATCGCCCAATAAGCTTTATGTTCAAGTTCAACAGGTAAGTGATAATGTTTACCATAAATTAATCGGTAAGGTGACATTCCAAATGGTGTCTTATAAGCTGTTCTATAAGCCCATAATGCAGAATCAAGTCTATCAACCCAATCAATTCTTTTAGGATCAACAGTCTTCTCTAAAATTCTTTTAATTTCTCTGTTTGATACTTCAACCATTCCACTTGTTTGTGGGTGATAAGCAGTTGCAATTCTATGTTTGATTCCAAATTTTTGTAGTAATGTTTGAATTCTTATATTCCTGAAATGACTTCCACCATCAATGATAATTACCTTAGGCATTCCAAATCTTAAAAATATCATTTTCTTTAAGAATTTAGAAACACTTTTGGAATCACAGTTCGGTAAACCAAAAGCTTCAATCCACTTTGAAACATAATCAACTACTAATAAAATATAAGTTTTTCCAGGTGATGGGACAAATGGTCCCATAAAGTCTAAACCCCATATATCAAAAATTTCAACCTCCAATATATAGTTTAAAGGCACTTCATCCTTCCTAGATATATTTCCTAACCTTTGACATCGATCACATGTTTTCACATAATGTCTCACATCTTTAAATAAGGTCAGCCAATAAAATCCAGAATTTAAAATTTTAAATGCAGTTTTATCTATGCCAAAGTGTCCTCCAAAATCGGAATCATGACATTTTTGAATAATAGCAAAAGTTTCCTCATAAGGTACACATCTTACAATTATAGAATCTCTTCCAATTTTAAATAAATGAGGATCTTCCCAAATATAAGATTTAGCATCATATTTAAATTTCTTAATAAATTTATTATCCAATTCATAAGGTAAAATATTGCTAACTAAATAGTTAACAATATCAGCATACCAAGGTGTTTGCATCCTTGAATAACATATAAAGATTCATCAGGAAATTTCTCATTTATATTTTCTTTCGAAATAATATCATTTTTAATTCTAGATAAATGATCGACAATTTGGTTTTCGCTCCTTTTCTATCTACTATTTGAAAATCAAATTCTTGTAGAAGTAAAACCCATCTTATTAGTCTGGGTTTAGAATCCTTCTTAGATATTAGATATTTAATAGCAGAATGATCAGTATGAACTATGAATTTAGTACCAAGAAGATAAGCTCTAAATTTATCAAAGGCATATACTATAGCTAGAAGCTCCTTCTCAGTGCTAGTGTAATTTCTTTGTGTTTCAGTGAGAGTTTTACTAGCATAATATACAACTTTGAAAACCTTCTCATATTTTTGTCCTAATACAACTCCAATTACAAAATCACTTGCATCACACATTAATTCAAAAGATTTATTCCAATTAGGTGCAACAATGATAGGTGCTGTTATTAGTTTTCTTTTAGAATATTAAAAGCATTAATACATTCTCTGTTCAATTGAAATTTCGCATCTTTTTCCAATAAATGACAAAGATGTTTAGCAATTTTAGAAAAATCCTTTATGTATCTTCTATAAAATCCAGCATGACCTAGAAAACTTCTCACATCAGTAATGGTAGTAGGTGGTCGCAATTCAGCAATAAGTTTCACTTTCGCTCGATCTACTTCCATCCCTTTTGTGAAACTTTGTGACCAAGTACAATGCCTTCTGTGACCATGAATTAACATTTTTCTCAGTTAAGAACTAAGTTTGTTTCTTCACATCTTTTCAGAACTTTGGAAATGTTTTCCAAACAAGATTTAAAAGAAGTTCCAAAAACTAAAAAATCGTCCATGAATATTTCAATTCCTTTGTCAATCAAATCACTAAATATTGACATCATACATCTTTAAAAAGTTGCAGGTGCATTACATAAACTAAAAGGCATTCTTCTAAAAGCAAAGGTTCCATAAGGACTTGTAAATGTTGTTTTCTCTTGGTCCTCAGGAGCAATAAGTAATTGATGATAACCATAATATCTATCCAGAAAACAGAAATATGGGTGTCCAGCTAGTTTATCAAGTATTTGATCCAAGAAAGGTAAAGGAAAATGATCCTTTCTAAGGGCGTTATTTAATTTCCTATAATCAATACAAATTCTCCATCCAGTAACTTGTCTTGTAGGAATTAGTTCATTTTATCATTGACCATGACAGTTACACCTCCTTTCTTCGGAACACAATGAATAGGACATACCCATTGACTATCCGAAATAGGATAAATAATACCAGCATCTAATAACTTAACAATTTCTTTTTTAACAACCTCTTTCATGATAGGATTTAATCTTCTTTGCGGTTCAATAGTAGGTTTAAAATTTTTTTCCATTAAAATTCTATGCATACAAATGGAAGGGCTTATTCCTCTTATATCAGTAATAGTCCAACCAAAAGCTTTTTTATAATTCTTTAACACACCTAGTAATTTTTCTTCTTGATCTTTACTCATTTCAGAAGAAATAATAACAGGTAAAGTTAACGAATTTCTGAGAAATGCATATTTTAAATGTGAAGGTAACATCAGGGGCTTTTTTAATTGATGGTAAAAGTATATCATTTTGAGTTATGTCTAAAGTTTCCCAGTTATCTTTAATAAAATGAGTCTCTTCTTCTTTTACGTCCTCATTTTCATCAATTAAAAATTCAAATTTTTCTTCAGAAATGACTTTACATTTTTCTTTATAATGTTTCTCAATTAAATAATCAATTATATCCATTTGATAACATTTCTCGTTATCAGGGTACTTCATTGATTTAAGAACATTGAATTTAATTTCTTGATCATTAACTCTCATGGTTAATTCTCCCTTTTGCACATCAATCCTAGCTCGTCCGGTAGCTAGAAAATGTCTCCCTAAAATAATAGGTATCTCTTTATCTTCTTCCATATCAAGTATGATGAAATCTACAGGGAAGATAAATTTATCCACTTTAACAAGGACATCCTCTATAACTCCTTTAGGATAAGTGATAGATCTATCAGCTAACTGAAGGGTTACAGTGGTGGGAGTAATCTCTCTTAAATCCAATCTTCAAAAGATAGAATACTTGCTCCTAAATCATATAAAGCTTTTCCACAAAATTTTTCTCCAATAGCACAGGGTATAGTGAAACTTCCAGGATCCTTAAGCTTTTCAAATAATTTCTTTTGAATTATTGCACTGCATTCTTCACTTAATGTAACAGTTTTAAAAGCTTCAAATTTTCGTTTCTTGCTTAAAATATCATTCATAAATTTTGCATAAGTTGGCATTTGTTCCAAAGCTTCAGCAAAAGGTATGTTAATAGTAAGTTTCTTAAAAATTTCAAAGAACATAGAAAATTGATGATCAAGTTTCGCTCGTTTAAGTCTTTGAGGAAAAGGTGGTGGTGGTTTTCAACTTCCACATTAATAGGTATAACAGTCTGATCTTGACTAGGAGAGAGAGTTTCTTTAGGTTTTTCAATCTCTTCAACCTCAATCTCTTTTTCAATTTCATTCTGCATTCTTTCTTTTAATTCCTTTCCACTTCTAAGTTACACAGCCTTAACATGCTTGTGTTCTTTTCCAGTTTCCTTTAGATTAATTTCAACATTACTAGGAAGTGTTCCTACAGGTCTGTTATTAATTAAAGTAGCAATTTGCCCTATTTGATTTTCGATATTACGAATAGCAGTATTTTGATTTTTTAATTGATTATTCTTTTGTAAAATTAATTCTTCTATCGATAACTTTTTTCGTTGATTATTAAATCCAGGAGGTTTATAATTTGGATTAACTTGATTATTCCAATTTCCAGTGAGATGAGATTGATTATTACCCCATTGTTGTTGTGAATTATTCCAGTTAAAATTAGGATGATTTTTCCACCCAGGATTATAATAATTTGAATAAGGATTATTTTTACTTACAATAGCTTGTAAATTTTCAATAGTTTGAGAATCTTCAATATTAGCAGAGTTATTATGTGAAATATTAATTGCAAAATTATCTAATTTTTTAGACATTGCTGCTACTAGTGAAGCTAGGATAGAAAAGGCTTTATTATCGTGAATACTTGCCATCTTTTTAGGATTAAGCCTTTCAGAAGGCCATTGAAAATTGTTATTAGTCATTTCTTCAATTAAAGTGTAAGCTTCTTCAAATGATTTAGACATTAAAGAACCTCCAGCAGCAGCATCCATAATTGATTTTAAAGATCCAATTAATCCATTGTAAAATATTTGAACAATTAACCAATCAGGTAAAGCATGATGAGGACATTTTCTTAATAGTTCTTTAAATCTTTCCCAAGTTTCATATATTGTCTCCCAGTCAAATCGACTAAACGAAGTAATATCATTTCTTAATTTAGCAAGTTTTAGAAGGAGGAAAATATTTAGCAAGGAATTTTTGTGTCATTTCAACCCATGTTTTAATAGAACCAGTTGTTAATGAGTTAAACCACATCTTTGTTTTATCTCTTAAGGAAAAAGGAAAGAGTCTAAGTCTAATAGCATCATCAGAAACATTATTATATTTAAAGGTAGCACAAAGTTCTAAAAAACTAACAAGGTGTAAATTTAGATCCTCATTCGGTGTTCCACCAAATTGATTGTTTTACACCATTTGAATAATAGACGGTTTAAGTTCAAAAGAATTAAGCATCTACAAGTGGGTATTTGAATACTACTATGAAGTTCATCAATTGTAGGGTTAGCATAATCCCTTAATGGTTTATAAATATTTTGATCATTAAGTTAAATTGGATTTTGTAAAGTAGCCATTTCTTGAAATGTTTGAATTTGTTTTCCCTTTTTAATTTTTCTATATGTTCTTTCGAGTTCTGAATCTAAAGGTATTAATCCTTCAGAACCAAAACTACGCATAAAAAAATAAAGCAAGGAAAATTTTTTTATTTTATTTTTATATATATATTTGTTTATATTTTAGGAAATATAATATTTAAAAATCTATAAATTGTACCTCTTTATCCCCGGCAACAGCATCAAAAACTTGACTCGATTTTTGTATTTCCAAATATAAGAATTTTTTACCACTGCTAGAAAATTTAATTTCTAGCAAAGGCGCGAAACACTTGACCCGGAATAACTTGCTATATAGATGTGTACCAAATTTAATCTAACAGCAATAGCATTAAATAAAACTTTATTGCTACTAAATGTTAGGCTGTTAGTGATTAATATGTTTATATAGTAAAATATAATTTTAAAGGAAAATATTTTATATACTTTTTGGGTACTACGCAAGTATACGTATTGTTTCAAGTAATAAAGGGCTTCGAAACAAAGACCCCAGTATCAATCCCACGGGGAAAAAATGGTAATAAATTTTTAAATATTGTATTTCAAGAACTTTTTGTATTTTAATCTAACTATAAATTACTTTTAATTTACTAGATGTAGGTAAAGAAAACAATAATAAGAAAATGATTTTGTGAAAACTATATAAAACGAACAACTTTCTTTCTTTCAATTAATCCAAGATTTTTAAGATAATTTAATATCCGTTGGAGAATCTATTTTATGGTATTGTGCCAAATAGAAGCATTTCTATTCTTTACCCTTTGATCCAGGCGCAAAGAACATTGGCTTATTTACAGATCAGGTCCGGATGTATTGTTAGTAGAATGAGTTAATCTAGCTCACACTACTAGATGTCCAAGGGTAGCTATGGTCGGCCCTACTAAGTGACCATTTCCTCATCGATAAATCAAATTATAAGAATTTAGTCTGTCACTCTAAAAACTTATCAATTCTACGCCCTTTAAATCTTATCTTCCTATTTATTTACACCTCACCTTGAATAGCCCGAGCATGGCCTTCGACTACCTAAGGATTCATGTGATATCTACAAGTTAAGAGTTCTTCTCCTTCTAGGTCTCAAAACTCTTCAACAGGTTTTAACAATTTAAATGGCCAATTTAAAAAGTAAAGTAAGATTAGGTATTAATATCATCACAATGTTTTGAGAATATTTTGATTTTCAATTCTCCATCGAATTTTATATTATCTTATTTATCTTTTCATAATTGAAGGAAGAAAGTAAACAAACTACTCAGAACACAGTGAATCTAAACAACAAAACATAATAAATAAACTTTGAATCAAAAATAAAATACTTATCTCAAATATTCCTTCTACAGATCTTCTGATTCCTACTGACTCCATAGTGTAATGAACTCCAGATGCAACAATTTTAAAATAAACTCACTAAACTAAATAAAAGTGGCCCTAAATTCCTCTCTCTATTTCTCTCTCTAAGGATGAGAGATACTAAAGTGGCTAAGAGAAAGGGGTTACAATAGGGGGCACGTTTTTCTAAAGAAGTGGACTCCTATTTATAGGCTTCAAGGGTTGCCTTGAGGCACCTCTTCAAAACATGCCCACATTCAATGAATCTTCTAGAAGGTCTGTCTGGCGCCTAGGCGCCGGACACCGCGTCCTGTTCTTCGCACCTCTTCGCTTTGGCTCGCACCTCTTCACGATTAAAACCGTTTTAGAGCGTCCAAATACAATGTATCACATGTCCTATTATCAAGGAACAACTATCAGTCTTCTAGAATGTCCAATAACCGCTTACTCCGTCAAAATAACCTTCCAAAAGTCGTCAAAAACTTGGCAGTTTCTGTATCAAGTCTGGCTCTTAAGCGCCAACTTCTGGCGCCTAGGCGCCAGGCCATAATTTTTGATAATTTTTTATTTTGCTCCTTTTTTGCTCCTTTTTGCTCCTTTTTCACCCTTTTTCCTTTTTTGGACCTTTTTACATCACCTACATCCAAAAGCACAAAAATACCTTTCTTTAAAGCATAATATCCTTAGAAATTGATAAAAATCAAGGCATAAAAATAGGTATTTTTTTCATGGATCAGAGGGCAGGCTTGTTAGTGTCGTGCCCACAGAAATCCAAGAGGTGAGGAGAGCCACTCTCACAGCCACTCAGCGAAGAAACAAGAACCGTCGCATTCGCAAGATGCTGACTAAGCCGGCGCGCAGATCGGGCGCGAAGATACAGCCGCTACCGTCGCACAAATGCTTCGAAGAGATTGGTTCGTCAGGAACCGTAAAGGAGAAAGTCAATTCCAAGTACAGCAAAAAGGATGAAATAAATCCTGAGGAAAATAGAAACGGAGATAGTACCACGACGCCAAACAGATGCACCAGTTCAGAAGAGTCTTGTTGCGAAAGTAACCCCGGAGGATGTCCCGACAGAGACTATCCCCGAGGAGCCAAGACATGCAGGAGAGCGTGCCGGGGTGGAACCATACATTCCCCAAGACGTTACTGGACCTCGCCCGTTGCGTAAAATTCCAGAATATGAGTTAGAAAGAATGCGTAATGTCAAAAAAAGAACTTTTGAATATTTTGAGAGAATTGGAGGCAAGAGGATCAATATCTTAGAAGGCCTCGAGCTGCATACAAATGTATTCTCAGATTACGAACAACAACAAATTGTAGACTGCATACTTGAACTCCAGAAAATGGGCTGAGCTGGTCGTCTGAGGGAAAATACTTATTCAGAACCCCGGAGATGGATGCCAGGGAAAGGAAGAGTTACGATCCAGTGCGGATGTTGCTACAACTTCGCGATAGATAGAAAAGGAAATCCACCAGGGCTACTCTGTCGCAGTGAGGTGGATCTGATGTCGAATGTTATTAAAAGAATGGTAAAGAGGATGATAACGTGGAGGGTATTGCCTGCGTATCGCATACCCAACGACCGCATCATTAACATCTACAAGGAGGGTGACTGCATACCTCCACACATAGATCATCATGATTTCGTTAGACCCTTCTACACAGTGTCTTTTGTCAACCAGTGCAATATCATGTTCGGATCTGACCTCCGGATAGCATACCCGGTGAGTTTCGAGGGCCGGTGGAGATACCACTACCGGTAGGTTCCGTCATGGTATTAAAAGGGAATGGAGCGGACATCGCAAAGCATTGCATTACAGGGGTGCCTGTTGAGTGGATCTCTGTTACTTTCAGGAGGATGGACGATAGAAAAATGCAGTTCCACTTCCAGCCAAATCCAGAGTTAGAGAATCTCTGGCCTTACGAGCTGTGAGTTACATGGGAGATAGCACACCGCCAATGCACATCCATACGGCATTTCTGTCAAGGATGACTTGGAAGGTGATGTTATTGTCCATGTATCTCACTACTCAGACATAAATTTTGACAGCTGCTTTTAGAAGAAACTTGAAGAATCTTACGCAATCCGTTTTGGATTTATATAGATTGTATGAGATATTAAATTCTCAAAGAAAATACCATCATGTTTTGGATCAAGATGTATGATGTATTTTCAACAAGATTGAAATGAAAGTGACCATGTCATGTTTTGCCTTCACCTCTTTTTGTGCGAATTGACTAGGAAACGCCATTAAATTAAAAGAACTCCGAGAAAAGAACAAAGGGAAAATGAAGATAAACGAGAACCTTTTTTAAGAATCTAATTGTCAAAATGAAATCTAAACTGATACGAATTCTAAATATTTTTTAAATTGAATCACCAAAACGAATGAAATAAATTTGATTCCTTCAATCTGAATCCTTCATTTTGAATCTCAATCTGAACCCTTCAATCTGAATCCTTCGATCTGAATTCTTTGATTTGAATCTCAATCTGAATCCTTCAATCTGAATCCTTCGATCTGAATTCTTTGATTTAAATCTCGATCTGAATCCTTCAATCTGAATTCTTCGATCTGAATCCTTCAATTATTCTTCAAAACGAAATCTGTTTGAAACTCTTCTGAAATTCAAATCATTTCCTCGACTTGTCACCGGGCCGAGTCTTTTCAACTTGGTTCACTTACCAGTTCTTTTTAAATCTTTTCTCTGTGTGTTAGAGGATCGACTAGTTCTATTGACACGGAGCCACGAACTTTGTTTGATTTGGTTCTGATGGCATGGGATTGGGTCCCTCTTCATACAGATAAATCTTCGAGATTCGAACCAGTTTCCATTTCTCATTAAATCTTCGAGATTGGAACCAGTTTCCAATTCTCATTAAATCTTCGAGATTGGAAGAAGTTTCCATTTCTCATTAAATCCTCGAGATTGAAACCAGTTTCCAAATCTCATTAAATCTTCGAGATTGGAACCAGTTTCCAATTCTCATTAAATCCACCAGTTTCCAAATCTCATTAAATCCTCGAGATTGGAACCAATTTCCATTTCTCATTAAATCTTCGAGATTGGAACCAGTTTCCAATTCTCATTAAATCCTCGAGATTGGAACCGGCTTCCATTTCTCATTAAATCCTCGAGATTGTAACCGGCTTCCATTTCTCATTAAATCCTCGAGATTGGAACCGCTTCCATTTCTCATTAAATCTTCGAGATTGGAACCGGCTTCAATTCTCTTTAAATCTTCGAGATTGGAACCAGCTTCCAATTCTCATTAAATCTTCGAGATTGGAACCGCTTCCAATTCTCATTAAATCCTCGAGATTGGAACCGCTTCCAATTCTCATTAAATCCTCGAGATTGGAACCGGCTTCCATTTCTCATTAAATCTTCGAGATTGGAACCGCTTCCATTTCTCATTAAATCTTCGAGATTGAAACCGGTTTCCATTTCTCGACAAATCTTCGAGATTGGAACCAGTTTCCAATTCTCATTAAATCTTCGGGATTGGAACTAGTTTCCATTTCTCATTAAACCTTCGAGATCGGAACCGCATTCCGGCTCTCTTTAGACCTTCGAGGCCGGAACCCGATTCCAGCTTCTCTTTAAACTTTCGAGATCAAGTACATAAATTCTAACTCTCATCCTTTTCAATTGATACTTAAACTCCAATTCTCACTCCAAGGCCGGTACCTAAATTCCAGTCTCTTCGCAATCCCGAGGTCGGAACCTAGGTTCCAATTCTCATTTCAAATCCAGATTTCCTTGAATTGATTCTAAATTAAACCTTAATCGATATTGAAACTCAGAACAAATCGAAATCTAAACTCACACATTAAAACTTAAAACAGAAAATGAAATGAAATCTAAATCAATTTTCCCCAGACCTTATGATCTGGAATTCACCTCCTTCTCTTTTCCCCAGCAAGAGTTCAGGGATCTCCAGTCTTGGAGTTATACTCAATACTCCCCAGCGAAAATTTGTTTCTACTCTGTTCTAAGTGTGTCACTTAGATGTCTGTGTTGGTTTTGTTGATCTCTTCGGTCAACACCAATACGCGCGGTGTGCTTTGTTAGCACACCACACCTATTGGTGTCCATTTGTTGACCTCATTTTTTATGAGGTCTATTCTCTGCTCTCTCCTTAGTACTTAGGATCTAGACTTAGGCTTTCCCTTTGACTATCTTAGAGGACTAGAAATGGAACCCACCACTTAGAAATTTAAACACCTCTTAAACTCCCTGCAAACCCCATAAGTTTGATTGTAAATCCCCAAATCACTTGGAGGGTTAAAATCAAATGTGGAGGTTTAAAAGATGAGTTCCCTATAGGACTCTTTGGCCTTAGGACTACCCTGGGTGGCCTAGTCTGGTGAGAGTTGACTTGCACACACATTACACTTTCACACACATTCCAAATCCTAAAACCATTCATACCTAGCTCGACTTCCTGACTCATGTAGGTAATTAATATGGATGGACCTTAACCACTAGGCCCTTGGCTAAGAGGGTTAGGAACAACATAGTGAATGTCTCAAGTGAGTCATCTCATGGATCTTATGGGCTTGATATGGCTTCATGGCTCAACCAAATTGATTCCATTTTACTCAAACATGATCAATCTTCATTTTTCAAAATTTCAATTTTTGACCCCCGGGGCCCTACACCCGCTAAACCTACCAAATCCCCTCGAAATTGCCCAAATTTTGCAAAATTGCCTAAATTACCCAAAATTCCTCAAAACCAATCCTAAACATTTCCCCCCACCCAAATTGATCATCCTTAGCCAACTATACCAAAAAATTCCAAAAATACCCCCCAATAACCTCCAAATATCCAAAATGCCCTTCTTAACCAAAAATTCCATAAATTCTAAAAATTCCCAGAAAATTTTAAAAAATCCCAACTATTCCCATTTTCATTTTTTTCAACTACACCATAAGCCAATTTTGTCAATTTAAATCACTTTTACCAAAAACCCCCAATTTGACCCATTCTTAACCCAAGTGGACCCAATGTCCCACTAAACCAACCCAATTGACCTCAATTTTTGTCCAATTCAATTCTAAACTTCAATGCAATATCCCTAATGTAAATTTAGACCAAATCCAAGCCCAATTTTATTGACATTTAGATTCAATTTCAATTTGAAGCCTAAAGCCCAATTTTGGCCTATGACCTAAACCTAGCCCAAACCAACCCAATTCAACTCCAATTAACCCCAAGTCTTTTCCTAAACCTTCCTAATATCCCCACAAATAAAACACTAATAAGATTTGTCCCAAATTTGAACCTAAACTCCACCCAAGCCTAACCCAAAGTCAAAATCCCCATTTTTGGCCTAAACCCAAACCTAACCCAAATGGGCCCAAATCCCAAAATTAAAGCCCAACCAAAGTTGAAAACTCTTTGTGACACTCCCATGAACATTTCTCAACATTAATTTTACATCAAATCTAACCTTAGCCCAACCTTAAACCAAGTTAGCCCAATTTGACCCACTTTGGCCCCTTTACTAAAAAGACCCACAATAAACCCAATTCAATTCAAAATCACTTCAAATTTGTTCCAAATCACTCATGAGACATCCCTAAACTAAACCTAACACTTATTTGGCACAATCTTTTACAAAACTTTCATCCACTAACTTGTTTTAAAACCTAAAAGCCCACCCTTTTTAAGACACTTTAAAAGCCCATCCAAAATAATTTCAAAGGCCCAAAACCTATTTCAAAACCCATATGACATCTTCATTGGTCATCCATTTGATAAAATCACCCCCTAAGTTTTATTTCATCATTTAAACAAACCAAATGTGGCCCCATGAAAATTTTCCATCAAAATGTCTAAAAATTCAAAACCCTTTTTCATGTGATTGACCAAGCTTTACCCCAAGCCACATGGAGCCATGGAGCCATGCATAAGCCATATGCAAGCCTTGGAAGCCACTTTCCACATCACCAAACCATTTATGGCTACAGAGGGAACCCCTTTCCAACTCCTTCTTAAGCCATTTTAACCCCTTTTATGTCACACTCTAACCCATGCTTAATCGAAATTCTTGGGATAGGGACTTCTACACCTAAAGTCAGCTGAGCCAAATGATTCATTTCAGCCCAAATCAAACTCTTGGAGGGTGAACCCAACCCATTTCCATGGCTTGACCAAATTAAGCTCAAAATGACCCTTCCCCCTTACCACTTAAATCAAACTCCTCTACACATGTCAAGCCTCAATTGAACTCACCAACTTCCACCCTTGACCCCATTGAGCCAGATGGTGACCTAACCCTGTCGGTCAGCCGCCTGGGTCACTGAAAAACGCCTTGGCCGAGAGCTCCATGTGAGTCAAATTTTTCAATTCTTCCTTGTTGAGTTGTCCCAGTCCAATTGAACACCATGGCTGTTCTTCTCTTGCATGGAGCAGCTGATCCCAAGCATCAAACCCCCCTGGGAGGCCCTCCAGCCATGTCTATTTAAACCCACCACCCTCTTGGCCAAAGAAGGCGATGAACCAAACCTAAACAAAACTCTGCCAAAATTGCTCCAGGACCTTCTCCTCACCTAGAGCAATTGATCCCCACTGCTCTCCTGCCCTAAACCACAATGATTGAGCTCAATTTTGGAGCTCAATTCTCAGTTCAAAACAAGGACATCTCTAAAATCTCCACCAAATCCAAATTAAACTCACCCACACCTGCACAGGACCAAGAGAAGGAGTTCCCCGGTGAAAGCCCCATCTCCAGGCCACCCATTTGCTCCAGCCTCCAAGCTTTAAAATCGGCTGTATACACTTTCATACCTAGACAATTCCCCAGATCCAGAGAATTCATCTGGAGCTTCCTTAGGTGCAATCGAAGGTGACACAACTCTCTGATTGAAGCTACACTTCTCAGAGCAAAGGTATGGATCATTCCTTCCACCCGAGCTTCTAGTGATTCTCCATTTTGTTTTACTTAATTTCATAACATGTAAACCATATGGATGTGTTCGTCTCTTCAAGACGAATCCATAGAGCATAAGAACACAAAAATCCGTTGAGAAATGAGAGAGTTCTTAGGGTTTTAGTGTGGACGGTCACGGGTGCACACCAGTCGTAGATGATGACCAAGCGCCGTCCAATCGAGCGTGTATCGAGTGAAAGGTCCAGATTATGCCGGACCAGAGAACGTTACATGAACCGCGGGCCCCTAGAGCGCTGAGTCAGATGGCGGCGTAGAATGAGAGCACGACGCGTGGGCTTTCGAAGCTGCCAAGGATGAGTCGGCGCCGCGTGGATAAGTAGAAAAATATGGAATTTTTTATTTATTTAAATACCCAGAACTTAGAAAATCCATATCTTTGTGTAGAAAAATCATAAAAATAAACTAAAAATACCCTCTTGCTCAATGAACAGAGGAGAATAATGTGGAAAAGAAATCAAGTTATTTTGATGAGTATTTTATTTTTAATTAATTATTTACTTATTTCAGTATTTTGATTCTTCATTTGCATAAACAATTCACCATGGCATGAGACCATACGGCTTTTGAAGCCTCTGATCTTAGGAACATTCCCTAAATTTTTCAAGGTTAAAGGCCATCTCTATGAAAAGTTGTGTATTTTTCAAGTTTATGTCACTATTTTTGGTATTTTAATTCTAATAATTAGCATGTTGTTCAATAAATTCCAGAAAAATTTGAGGAAGTTTCTTAGGACCAGAGGACCCTAGGATAATTATATCTTGGGTTAATTCATTAAGAATAATCTTAATTAGTCTAATTACTCAAAATTAAACTTTAATTAATTAGGGTTAACCACACATTAAAATAACTTGAAAACAATTCTCCACTGATCTTTAGGATCAGAGAGATCTCACCTAAAAATTTAAAGTCAATTGGAAATATTTAACCCCACTAAATGGATTAATTAAGCCACATGATCAAAATTAAACTTTAAAAATTCATAACTTCAAAAATACATTTAAAAAATTCACCAAATTGGTTTTGTGGGCTCTCTAATATCAGAGGAGTCTATAAAAATTAAAATTGGAATTTTCTAAAAGTTTTCATTTTTAATGATATTTTAATAATTAAAAAATAATAAAAATCACAAAATATTAAAAATCAAAAAAATGTCACATTTTGATTCTTAATCACTTAGAACAAACCAAATATTTTTCCCAAGTCTCTAAGTTAAGATATTGAATTTTAAATGCTTAAAACAATTTTTTAATATTTAAAATGTATTTTCTAACCTTTTCACTAAATTAATTCCAATAAATCAAAGAAAAATCAAAAAATTTGTTTCTCTGAACTCCTTGAGGTCAGAGAGATTTATGAAAAATATAAAATCCATTTTTCAAATTTAATTTTATTTTATAATTAATTAATACTCCAAAATTCAAAATAATTATAATAAATAAAATATAATTTAAAAAATCACTAAAATTGGTCCAAGTGATCCTCTGGTCATTAGGAACATCTCATAATTTTCTTAAGGACAGAAACCTTTCCTTGGTCATGTTGTTGAATTTTCATTGAAAATCCTTATTTTTCACTAAAAATAATTATATAAATAAATTAAAATCAGAAAAGTCACATTTTCTCCTCTAATGTCTTAATTGACATATGAGTGAAGTGACATAAAAATTTTAAGTTTATTTGAACTCAATTTAGTGAGTTGTGAAATTAATAAGCCTAAAAGGGCATAAAGGTAATTAAAGAATTTAAACCCATTTATTAAAATTTTAGGTTTAATTAAAATGGAGGGTAAAATATTTGATTTTATCTTTCTTGGATGATTGAAACTTTGGGAAATTAAAAGGGTAGGAACCCATTAATCACTTTTAATAAACTAAAAATGAAACTTTAATTATTTAAACAATTTAAATTTTGGAAGATTAATGAAAATTTGAATTATTAAAATAGGGATACAACTTGAGAGGATATTAATTCTTTAATAAAAAAATCCCAACATAAGTCACTTCAATAATATTTAACTCTTAATTAAGATTAAAATGATAATCCAAACTAAGTAAATTAAAAATAAAAATAATAATAACCCTTAAATTAAAGGAAAGCTCAAAATATTAAGTGGTTTAACAATTAAATTAAATTAAATTAAGTAAAAATTAAAATTAAAATTAAATTAAATTAACATTTTAACAATTAAATTAAATTAAATTAAAAATATTGAATTAAATTAAATTAAATTAAGTGAAATTCAATTAAATTAAATTTAAATTATATTAAATTAACATCACTCAATAATAAAAGTAAAACAAATTTAAAATATTAAGATCACTTAAAGTATAAAGATTTAAACCAAAAATAATTTGAACACTATTCCAAACTTAAAATTATTAATTAAAACCTCATAATTAAACTAAATCACTTTAAACCATTAACTCAAACTTCAAATTAAGAATGATTAAAATTCTCAACAAACCAACTTGCCTCTAAAGGCTTTAATTATTATAACTCTTAAACTGAGTAGTAAGTGAGATGTCCCTTCATTCATCAGGTAATCAAACGCCCAAGTTCACTGAGCAAGAGACAAAGCTTAACTAAACTTCTGGATGGTTAATTCACCTGTGCAACTAAATTTACTTGGGCTCAAAATAATCTCGGAAATAATGAAAAGATGTTTAGGACTCGTCCTAAACACTTTCTCAATATGATGAGATGTTTAGAAGAACAATTGAATTTAATTGTTCTTTGATGAAGAAAATCATCCTTAAACAAGACACAAGAACATAGACGTCATAGGAGATGACTAGTTATAGGACTAGGACTTTGGTAGACAACTAAAACATTCCCTTAGCTTTACCTAGGTACTTGTTGCAAATATATAAATGCCTTAACATGTGTTTTAAGTGCAGCTTAGGATGACGGGAAGAACCTCCAGGTACACTTTTATTTTATTGCAATTTACTTCATTGCAAATTACTTACAGGCACTGTACTTTACTTTTTTTGCATGTTAAATAAGATTGTTGCATGAAAACCAAAACCATTAGGATAGTCTCTGAACTGAAACCAAAACTAAATTAAAAGTCACTACAAGATAAAATTCACCGCCACAACATTCCAAAATATAAAACAACTCAAAATTTAATCACAAGCATAACAACAAAACTAAAAATTGCAACTAAATTAAAACTTCTCATTGAATGTTCGGGAATACCTCGGATGATGTAACCCACGTGTTGCTAACGGGTGTTGACCTCATTTTTTGATGATGTCTTCTCTTCTTCTTTTTAGTACTTAGGATCTAGCCTTAGGCTTTTCCTTTGACTATCTTAGAGGACTAGAATTGGGATCCACCATCTAGAATTTCAAACCACTTCTTAACTCCCCGCAAACTCCACAAACTTGACTACAATTGGGAAGTTTACGCTCTCCAGAGTATTGGTGAATCCAGGAGCATCAATCAATATAATGAGTCTTCGAACACTAGCATATTTGGAAATTGATGCTCGTGAGCTCGAGCCCGACAAAATGTTATTAAGAGGATTCAACCAGAAAGGAGAAAGAGCCCTCGGGTCAATAACGCTACTAAAGAAGACCGGTGACTTAGCAAAGACAACCGTAAAATTTCACATAATTGATTCGTAAACGTCGTTCAACGCTCTACTTGGGCTGACCATGGATACATGAAAACGAGGATGGTACCATCATCTCTACATCGGTGCATCAAATACTACGATGGAGGGGAACAAGTGCATCAAAGGTGACTTACAACCATTCTCCGTACATGAGATTGGAATCCATGAAGACGCAACTTATTATGCACCACCGAAGAAAACAATCTTCTCCGGAGATACCGTAACAAATGAAGCAAAGAAAGTTCGGGACAACGAAGAACCCGAAGTTCTAGTCCAACAGTCACTCACCACTCCCTTCCGGCGAGATGGTGAAGGTTTCTCCACAACTCGCATCCGAGGTCGAGGCCGGGGACGAGGCCGTGGTAGAGACGTTAGGACAGTTGGACAGAGGAAACCAACCATCAATGTTGATTGGGAAGATAGTTATGAAGAAGAAAAAGAAATCAAGCAAGAAGCAGCAACGATAAGTCGGAAGAAGCCGCAATTCAAGATCTCCCTCGAAGATGAAAAGAATGAAGAATACAAATCAATGTACGAGAAGATTAACCACTACATACATACTATGACCCTAACCCCGATCCATTCTAACAAGATCGAGGGTATGGTGGTCAAAGAGGTACGTAGCGACGGTGCAAAGTCAATCAAATTCTACTGTGGTGCTTCTTCCTCCAAAACTGAAAATAATGTACAATTTGAAGATGTCACTTCATCAGAATTAATGGAATTACCTTTTGAGTGGTACTCTCCTTGTGTTCAAAGTTTAATTCAACGTGGTTTCTTACCTCGACAATGGACAAAAGGTCAATCACAACATTTTGAAAAATTATGGAATAATTCCGGTCGTCCACCCAATTCAAAGTATGGACTCGGATTTGGCACGAGTAGGATCGACTGACGATACTGGATTTTGCTTGGTTGTCACTTGCGAATCTAATGAAAACTGCATGGAAACTACAGACGAACTCGAAGATTTACAAATTGGAGACGCTCCACCAGAATTCGAAGAAGAGATTAAATCTACAATAGATGAACTAACGGAAGTTAACTTAGGTACTAGAGAAGAGCCTAGCCCTACTTTTGTTAGCTCCTTACTCAATAAAGAAGACTCCGAAGAAATAATCAAGTTATTAATGGAATTTAAAGACTGTTTTGCTTGGAACTACGATGAAATGCCGTGATTAGCTCCGGAGGTAGCAGTCCATAAGCTAGGAGTGGATCCTACTTCGTCCCGGCCGGACAAGGTCCCGGAAGAATGCGTCTAGAAATCGAACAACAAGTCATAGCCGAAGTTAAAAAGCTAATAGACGCCAAATTTGTCCGTGAAGAACAATACCCGACTCAGTTAGCCAATGTGGTGCCGGTCGAAAGAAGAATGGTCGATCGAATTTGTGTGGACTTCAGAGATTTAAACAAGGCATGTCCAAAGGATGAATTCCCTCTACCGATCCTGGAACTAATGATCGACATTGCTTCGACACATGAGATATTTTCATTCATGGATGGATCTTCTGGATACAACCAGATAAAAATGGCTCCAGAAGATGAAAAGTTTACGACATTCGAACGCCGATCGGAGTATTTTGCTACACGGTGATGCCATTTGGATCGAAGAACGCAGGGAGCAACATACCGAGAGCGATGACAAGAATTTTTGATGATCTCATCCACAATCAAGTCGAATGCTACGTAGACGATGTGGTCATCAAAAGCAAAGTAAAGGAAAACCACTCGTATGATTTGAGAATTGTTTTCGAACGATTAAGACAATTTAACTTTAAGATGAATCCCTTAAAATGCGCCTTCGGCGTCACCTCCGGAAATTCTTAGGATTCGTTGTCCGACATCGTGGAATTGAAATCGACCGGGAAAAGATTAAAGCTATCTTAGAAATGCCGCCTCCCAAAACCTTAAAACAACTACGATCTTTTCAAGGGAAGCTGGCATATCTTCGACGCTTTATCTCAAACGTGTCAGGTAGGTGTCAGCCTTTCTCGGCACTAGTTAAAAGGGACGCCAAATTTATTTGGGAAGAGAAATCCGAGAAGGCCTAAGAGGACATTAAACAATATTTAATGACACCTCCCGTCTTAGCAGCCCCGAGCCTCGGTGTAGACCGTCGATACTTTATACCGCGGCTTTAGACGACTCTCTCGGAGCCTCGTTAGCTTGAGTCAATGATGAGGGTAAAGAAAATGCTCTTTACTACTTAAGCCGTCGTTTACTTCCGACGGAAATAAGGTATCCCGCAATTGAAAAGCATTGTTTGGCCCTGATCTTCGCCGCTCAAAAGCTCGGGCACTACATGCTTTCTCATAAGGTCAACCTGATCTCGAAATTTAATCCATTGCAATACTTGATGACTCGTCCAACACTTTCCGGCAGACTTGCCAGATGGTCAATGATATTATTGCAATTCGATATAACTTTCGTGCCTCTTCGTGCAATAAAGGGACAAGACTTAGCAGACTTTCTCGCAGCACACCCTTTGCCGGCAGAATCTCCCCTCAATGACGATTTGCCATATGAACAAATAATGAGCCTAGAAGACCCTGATGATTGAAGTTGGGAATTATATTTCGACGGAGCATCTTCAGCACACAAAGACGAAGATTCGCAAGTGATAGTGCCCGGTAAGGCAGGAATCGGGCTAATCTTTATAACATCGGAACGGGGGATGTTAAGATACTCCTACCACTTGACAGAACCATGTACCAACAACGAAGCAGAATACGAAGCCCTCATAACGGAGCTCGGAATTAACTATTCAAATGGGGATAACGGACATCAACATCTACGGGGATTCACACTTAATCATTCAACGGATCGCCGGACAATACGTAATTTTAAAGCCAAGACTCGAGCAATACTTCCAAGTATGCCATACGGTTGTTGGAACAAATTCCAAATGTGACGATCTACAAAATTCCCGAAAAGAAAATGCTTTAGCGGATGCTTTAGCCCGTCTCGCAAAAGAATTTGCCTGTTTGCAAGATGAATTAGTGGAAGTGTCAGTTCACGGACGTCAGGTCCTATCACAGCTCGACATAGACACAATACACAAATCAGAAAAAGAAAAAGAATCAGTTGCAACAGTGACAGAAAACACAGAAGATTGGCGACAACCATTAGTAGACTACCTGCAAACAGGAAAGCTACCAGACGATAGGTCGTTGGCCCATCAGATCAAGAAAAGAACTCTGTCTTACGCATTAATAAACAACACATTGTACAGAAGGTCTTTTGATCAAATGTGGCTAAGGTGCCTAAGCGGGTCCGAGGCCCGTGAAATTGTTAAAGAGGTGCATTCAAGACTCTGTGGCGCTCACCAGTCGGGTCCGAAGATGAAAATGAAAATTAAAAGACTAGGATATTATTGGCCCTCGATGATGACCGACTGCATGAAAATCGCCAAGAGCTGTCACCAATGCCAAGTACACGGAGTGGTTCTACACCAACCTCCAAATGTGCTACACCCGACAATTGCGTCGTGGCCATTTGAATGTTGGGCACAGATATAGTGGGTCCGATAAAACCACCATCTTCGAAAGGACATCGCTTCATTCTTGCGGCTACAGATTACTTTTCCAAGTGGGCAGAGGCAGTTCCACTTAGAGAAGTGAAAGCACACCACGTGCTACAGCTTTTCAAGAACCAAGTTGTCTACCGTTTCGGAGTGCCGCGCGAGATCATCTCGGATAATGGGTCGGCATTCGAAGCACGCAAATCAATAATTTTGTCGGGAGACACGGAATCGACCGGCGATATTCCACAATTTACTACCCAAGAGCAAACGGCCTCGCTGAGGCTTTTAATAAAACTCTCGTTCAAATTTTAAAGAAAACTTTGGACGATAATAAGAGAAATTGGCACGAGAAGTTGTTAGAAGCCTTATGGGCCTACCGGACAACCTTCAGAATTCCTACTCAAGCTACATCTTACGCTCCGGTGTATGGGTCCGAGGCGAGTGTTACCTTTAGAGGTTCGACTTCCTTCATTCGAATTGCAGTTGCAAACAAGATCACGATAGAAGAGAACGCCAAATTACGACTAGAAGAATTAGAAAGCCCGGAAGGGAAAAGACTTGCAGCGCAACAGAATTTAGAACTATACCAAGCTAAGATGGTTCAAGCCCATGACAAATTGGTCAGCCCAAGAACCTTCAAAGTTGGTTACTTAGTTCTCGTTCTCAAGAGATTGACTCGGATTTCGCACCAGCAGGCCTACAGTACGAGGAAAGTGACTGGGTCCCAGTTGACCGAGAAGAACTGCCAGGGCAGACAGGGATGAAAGTGGGTGGCCCAAGCCACCAATCCAGCAACAAGAAAAGAAAGGCAAACACTGAAGAAGATAAGAAAATGAAGTCCGTAGTCGCTACAGCAGAGGGCAGGCTTGTCAGCGCCAAAACCCACAGAGATTCAAGAAGTTCGAAGAGCTACTCTCACAGCAACGCAATGAAGAAATAAGAATCGCCGTATCCGTAAGATGTTAACAAAACTAGCTGCGGACCAGCACGACGAGACGAGTCTGCTATCGCCGACACGTACACTTCAAGGACACCGGTTCACCGAGAACCCGAAGAAAGGAAGCCGACTCTAGGATAACGAAAGGACCGGGGAAATCTCACAAAGACCGGAAGAAAGAAGGCTACCACGCCACCGGATAGAACCACCGGTAATGCATGACCGTGTTGCGAAGCAACCCCGGGGATGTCCCGACGGACATCATCCCCGAGGAGCCGAGGTATGCGGGGAGAACGTGAAGGGATTGAACCGTATATCCCACAATATGTCACCGAGCCTCGCCATCCGCAGTTATTCCGAATACGAGCTGGAGAGAATGCAGAATGTTGAAAAGAAGACCTTTGAATACTTCGAGAGAATTAGAGGCAGAAGGATCAATATACTAGAGGGCCTCGAGCTACATACAGACGTATTCTCAGAGTATGAACAACAGCAAATCGTGGATTGCATCCGGGATTTGAAAAGAATGGGCCGAGCGGGCCGCCTAAGGGAAAACACATACTCAGAACCCCGGAGATGGATGCCAGGGAAGGGAAGAATTACAATACAATGTGGATGCTGTTACAACTTTGCGGAGGACGAGAAGGGAAACCCACCGGAATACTCCGTCATGGCCAAGTGGATCCGATGCCACTAGTCATCAAGAGAATGGTAAAAAGATTGATAACATGGAGGGTACCGCCGCGGATTGCATACCCAATACTCGCATTATTAACATCTACAAGCGGGGTGATCGCATACCCCCGCACATAGATCACCACGACTTTGTCGGACCTTTCGCACGGTCTCTTTCCCGAACGAGTGTAACATCATGTTCGGATCCGACCTCCGGATAGCGAGCCCGGGTGAGTTCCGAGGGCCGGTGAAGATACCATTACCGGTAGGTTCCGTCATGATATCGAAGGGCAACGGAGCGGATATCGCTAAGCATTGCATACCGGGAGTACCAGTGAAGCGGATCTCGGTTACTTTCGAAGAATGGACGACAAGCAAGACACCTTACCATTTCCGACCGGACCGGAGCTAGAGAGCCTCCGGCCTTACGAGTCGTGAGTTACATGGAAAATATCACACCTCCAATGTACATCTATACGGCATCCTTGCCAAGGATGGCTTGGAAGGTGATGTTATAGACCATGTACCCCACTATTCAGACATGGATCTTTGACAGATGCTTCTTCGGATGGATCGACGAAGATCATACATAGTTCGTTTTGAGTCTACATGGATTGTATGAAATATATTCCAGATCGAGTTGTATGATGTATCTTCAACATGATTGGAATGAAAGTGACCATGTCATATTTTTTGGCCTTCACCTCTTTTGTGCAAATTGACTAGGAAATGCCATTAGAGTTAAATGAACTTCGAACAAAGAACAGAGAAGAAATAAAAAAAAGAGAATAAAAGAAAACTTTCCTTTAAAAAAAATCTAAAAATGTTGAACACCAAATCCACATGAACACCAAATAAACAACAAAAAAAACGGGATAGTTAAAGGACAAACAAAACAAATTTAAAGCTCAAATTGAATTCCAGTTTAAACCCATCTTCTCAAACCCTCCAATCCTTCTTCAAATCAAGATCTATTCTAGACCTCCCTTGAAACCCCCTCTCGGGATGATTTCAGAATCACGAAGAATTCTCAATTTGATCCGGACGGCATGGGTTTGTACCCTTCGCCAAGTAATCAGACTTTGATTGATTCTCATGGGATATGAAACACTTTCATATCTCATTTCGATCTCCCGCTAAATCCAAATCTCCACAGGAAATTTCAATTCAAAATTTTCGAGATCGAGTACCGAAATTCCGGTTCTCATTCCGAGATCGATACCTAAATTTTGATTCTCATCCGAATTGATACCTAAATTTCAATTCAAAATTTCTGAGACTAGTACCTAAATTCCAGTTCTCATTCCGAGATCGATACCTAAATTTCGATTCTCATCCGAATTGATACCTAAATTTCAATTCAAAATTTCCGAGATCGGTACCTAAATTCCAGTTCTCATTCCGAGATCGATACCTAAATTTCGATTCTCATCCGAATTGATACCTAAATTTCAATTCAAAATTTCCGAGATCGATACCTAAATTCCAGCTTCTCATTCCTAGATCGATACCTAAATTTTGATTCTCATCCGAATTGATACCTAAATTTCAATTCAAAATTTCCGAGATCGGTACCTAAATTCCAGTTCTCATTCCGAGATCGATACCTAAATTTCGATTCTCATCCGAATTGATACTTAAATTTCAATTCAAAATTTCCGAGGCCGGTACCTAAATTCCGGTCCTCTTCCTTCGAGGTCGGTACTTAAATTCCGACTCTCATTCGAGATCGATACCTAAATTTCGATTCTCATCCGAATTGATACCTAAATTTCAATTCAAAATTTCCGAGATCGGTACCTAAATTCCAGTTCTCACTCCGAGATCGATACCTAAATTTCGATTCTCATCCGAATTGATACCTAAATTTCAATTCAAAATTTCCGAGATCGGTACCTAAATTCCAGTTCTCATTCCGAGATCGATACCTAAATTTCGATTCTCATCCGAATTGATACCTAAATTTCAATTCAAAATTTCCGAGGCCGGTACCTAAATTCCAGGTCCTCTTCCTTCGAGGTCGGTACTTAAATTCCGACTCTCATTCGAGATCGATACCTAAATTTCGATTCTCATCCGAATTGATACCTAAATTTCAATTCAAAATTTCCGAGATCGGTACCTAAATTCCAGTTCTCATTCCGAGATCGATACCTAAATATCGATTCTCATCCGAATTGATACCTAAATTTCAATTCAAAATTTACGAGGTCGGTACCTAAATTCCAGTCCTCTTCCTTCGAGGTCGGTACTTAAATTCCGACTCCCATTCGAGATCGATACCTAAATTTCAATTCTCTTTTGAATTGATACCTAAATTTCAATTCTAAACTTTCGAGACCGGTACCTAAATTCCAGCTCTCATTTCGAGACTAGTACCTAAATTCTAGTTCTCATTCCGAGATCAGTACCTAAATTTTGATTCTCATTTTTTTTGAAGTCGATACCTAAATTTCGACTCTCTTTCGAGATTGATACTTAAATTTCAATTCTCATCCCTTTCGAGATCAGAACCTAAATTCTGATTCTCATCCTTTTTAATCGACACTTAAACTCCGATTCCCACTCCGAGTGCCGGTACCTAAATTCCGGTTTTCTTTGCAATCCCGAGATTGGAACCTAGGTTTCAATTCTCGTTTCAAATCTAAATTTTCTCAAATTAATTTTAAATCAACTTCAATCTAAAATAAAAAATCAAAATCTAAAATTACACATCCGAACTTAAATTGAAACAAACTGAAATTTAAATCGAAATTCCCCCAGATCATGTGATTTGGAATTCACCTCCTTTTCCTTTCCCCAGCGAGAGTTCAGGGATCTCCAGTTTCAGAGATATACTTGACACTCCCCAGCGGAAACTTTTCTACTTCATCCTAAATTTGTCACTTGGACATCCGTGTTGGTTTCTGCTGATCGCTTCGGTCAACAACAATACGCGCGGTGTGCTCCGTCACTCACCACAACTATCGAGGGTCCATTTGTTGACCTCATTTTTGATGAGGTCTTCTCTTCTTCTTTTAGTACTTAGGATCTAGCCTTAGGCTTTTCCTTTGACTATCTTAGAGGACTAGAATCGGGATCCACCATCTAGAATTTCAAACCACTTCTTAACTCCCCGCAAACTCCACAAACTTGACCGTAGACCCCTAATCACCTAGAGGGTTGAAATCAAATGTGGAAGTTTAAAGGATGAGTTCCTATAAGACTCTTTGGCCTTAGGACCGCCACGGTGGCCCGGTCCGGTGAAGGGGCTGACTTACACACACACTACACTTATACACTACACTTTCACACACCTCCTAAAACCACACCCATACCTAACTCGACCTCCCGACTCATGTAGGTGATTCACATGGATGGTCCTTAACCCCTAAGCCCTTGGCTAAGAGGGTTAGGAACAACATAGTGAATGCCTCAAATGAGTCCCTTCATGGCTCATGTGGGCTTGATGTGGCTTCATGGCTCAACCAAAATGATTTCATTCCACTCAAATTTACCCAATCTTCAATTTTCCAAATTTTCAATTTTCGACCCCGGGACCCTACACCCGCCTAACCTACCCAAAGCCCTTGAAATTACCCAAATTTTTCAAAATTTCCAAATCACCCAAAATTCCCCAAAATCAATCCCAAACATTTCCACATCACTCAAATTGATCATCCATACCCAAAAATACCTCCCAATACCCTCCAAATACCCAAAATACCCCTCTTGACCCAAAAAATTCAAAAATTCAGAAAATTCCCAGAAAATTCCAGAAAATCCCAAATAACTTGACCCATTTTAACCCTAAGTGAACCCAATGTCAACCCAAACCTACCCAATTGACCCAAATTCTAGTACAATTCAATTCTAAAGTTTAATTCAACATTCCCAACACCAATATAGACCAAATCCAAGTCCAATTTGATTGACATTTGGATCCAATTTCACTTTTGGCCTTAAAACCCAATTTGGACCCATGACCCAAACCTAACCCAAACTCACCCAATTCAACTCCAATTAACCCCAAATCTTTTCTAAATCCTCCTTAGCACCCCCACAAGCAAAACACTAACATGATTTGCCCAAAATTTGAACCCAAACCCCACTCAAATTCAACCCAAAGCTAAAAGGCCTAATTTTGACCTAAACCCAAACCTAACCCAAATGAGCCCAAACCCCAAAATCAAAGCCCAACCAAAGCCAAAACCTCTTTGAAACACTCCCATAAACATTTCTCAACATTAATTTTACATCAATTTCAACCCTAGCCCAACATTGGCCCAACTTGGCCCACTTGGACCTATATTGGCCCATTCACCAAAAGAGCCCAAATTCAACCCAATTCAAACCCAAATCACCCCCAATTTGCTTCAAGTCACTCATGACACATCCATGAGCTAAACCCAACAATTATTTGGCCCAACCTCTTTACAAAATTCCCATCCATAAATTCATTTTTAAACTTAAAGGCCCATTCCTTAAAACATTTTAAAAGCCCATCTTTTACCACATCCAAAGGCCCAAAATTGGTCCCAAAGCCCATATGACATTTCCCCTCATCATACTTTCAATTAAAATCATCCCTAAGTCCTAAACCAATGATCAAATAATTCTAAATGAAGCTTCATCCAAATTTTCACCAAAATATCCAAAATTCTTAAAACCCATTTTTATGAAATTGACCAAACTTTTTCCAAGCCAAATGTGAGCCATTGAGCCATGTACAAGCCACATGGAAGCCATGGAGACCACTTTCCACCTCACCAAGCCATTAATGGCAAGAAGAGGGGGTTCTTTCCTAATCCTTAATTAAGCCCTTTTAACCATATTCATGTCACACTCTAAACCATGCTTAGCCACCTCACCATGGATGGAGACTTCACCACTCCAATCAAGCCGAACCAAATGACTTTCCCTCAGCCCACACCGAGTCATGGGAGGGTGAACCAAACCCATTTGCATGAGTTGACCAAAATAAGCTCAAAATACACTCTCCCCCATTCCATTTTAATCAAGCTTTTTACACATGTCAAACTCCGATCGACTTCACCAAATTCAACCCCTGACCCACCTGACCTTGAGGGTGACTCATGCCTGGCCGGCCGGCCACCAGGCCGCCGGAAAACACCATGGCTGAGAGCTCACATGTGAGCCAACTTTGGAATTCTCCCTTGCTGAGCTGACCCATCCTTAGTAGCCATTGTAGCTGTTCTTCTCTTGCCAAGAGCAGCTCGATCCCAAGCCCTAACTCTCCACGGGAGGCCCTCCACCCTCTCCTATTTAAACACCACCCCTCTCGGCCATGGGAGGTGCTGAAACAAACCTTAAGGAAACTCTGCCAAAATTGTTCCGGACTACTCCCCATACATAGAGCATTTGATCCCCACTGAAATCCCCCGCCATTTCCTCTCTGCGAGCTCAATTTCGAGTTGAAATCCAAGCCCAAAACCGGGACACTTCTCCACGGTGAGCCAATCCCCAAATTGATTGGTCCTACACCTTCACCGGACCAAGAGAAGGTGTCCACCAGCAAAAGCCCCATCTCCAGAGCCACCCGGTTGCTCCGGCCTCCAAGCTTTGTGATCGAGCGTGGTCGAAATCCTACCTGAGCAATTCACTGGACCGGGAGACTTCATGCTGGAGCTTGCGGGATCCAATCGAAGGTGAAACAACCCTCGGATCGAAGCCACACTTCTCCGAGCAAAGGTATGGCCTCACTCTTCTTCCCGAGCTTCGAACATTCTCCATTTTTATTGCGTAAATTTCATCCCACATAAACCGTATGGATGTGTTCGTCTTCTCGAGACGAATCCATAGAGCATAAGAACGTTAAATTTGGTCAAGTATCGAGTGAGATCTTAAGCCTAGAAGATGGACGGTTCTCGGGCTAGGAGGCTTGGGGACGATGAACGGATGTCGTTCATCCAATACACGCGCGGACGGACGGCTCAGATGGCGTTGGACCAGGAGATGGTACGTGAACCGCGGGGCTTGGGCTGCTGACTCAAGCGGCGGCGTCGAATGAGAGCGCGCCGCGTGGCCGTTCGGAGATGCCGAGGATGACGCGGCGCCGACTCGGATAAATAGAAAATTAGGGATTTTTCCTATTTATTTAATTCCCTGAACTTGGAAAATTCATAACTTTGTGTAGGAAAATCATAAAAATAAAATAAAAATACCCTCTTGCTCGGTGAACGAGAGGAGAATAATGTGGAAAAGAAATCATTTAATTTCATCAAGTATTTTATTTTTAATAATTTATTTACTTGTTTGCATTCTTTTAATTCTCCATGCATATAGGAAATTCACCATGGCATGAGACCATAGGGCTTTTGAAGCCTCCGAATTTGGGAACATTCCCGGAATTTTCCAAAGTCGGAGGCCATCCCTATGAGAAGTTATTGATTTTTCAAATTCATGTTACTGTTTTGAGTATTTTAATTCCAATAATTAGCATGTTGTGAAATAAATTCTAGGAAAATTTGGTGATGTTCCTTATGACCGAGAGGACCCTAGGAAAAATAGGTTTTGAGTTAGTTCATTTAAAATAACCCTAATTGGCTTAAACACCCAAAATAGATCCCTAATTAATTAGAGCTAACCATACATCAAATTGACTTGAAATCAATTCTCCATTAACCTTTAGGATCAAAGGAACCCACCATAAAAATTTGAGGTCAATTGGACTTGGTTAGCCCTACTAAATGGGTTGATTAAGCCATTTAGTCAATTTGAACTTTAAAAAATCATAACTTTCAAAATATCTTTCAAAAATTCACCAAATTGGTTTTGGAGCCTCTCTGATATTAGGGGAATTTAAGAAAATTAAAATTTCAATTTTCTAAAAAAGTTGATTTTTAATATTATTTTAATATTTTTAATAGTTAAAAAATAATAAAAATCACAAAAATAATAAAATTCACCAAAATGTCACATTTTGAATTTTAATCACTTAGGAACAAACCCCATATTTTTCTTAGGTCTATTTAATGAGATATTAAATTTTAAAGCTCTAAGGTAATTTTAAAATTAAAAAAATGTATTTTCTAGCATTTTCACTAAAATAATTATAATAAATCATAGAAAAATCAGAAAATTGCAAAAATTGATTCTCTGATTTCCTTGATATCAGAGAGATTTTTGAGAAATACAAAGTTTATTTTTAAATCTTTATTTTTTTTTAAATTAATTAACACTCCAAAACTTAAAATAATTATAATAAAAATAATATAATTTAAAAAATCACCAAAATTGGTCTAAATGGTTCTTTGGTCATTAGAAATGTCCCCTAATTTTCTTAAGAACAGAAACTTTCCCTTGGTCATGTTATTAAATTTTCCTTGGAAATCTCTATTTTCTACCAAAAATAATTATATAAATAAGTTAAATATAGAAAAATCACATTTTCTCCTCTCATGTCTTTATTGACATATGAGTGAAGTCACATAAAAATTTCAAGTTCATTTGAGCTCGATTTAGTGAGTTATGAAATTATTAAGCTTAAAGGGCAAAGTGGCAATTAAAATTTTAACCCTCAATTAAAACTTTAGGTTTAATAAAATTAACAAGTAAAATATTTGATTTTAATCTGATTTGGATGATTGAAATTTAAATAATTAAAGGGTAGAAACCCATTAAACAATTTAAAATAATTAAACCTTAATTAAATAATTGATTAAATTTGGGAAGAATAATAAAATTGGAATTATTAAAATAGGGATATTGTTGGGAAGAGATTTATTCTTTAAGTTAAAAATCCCTAAATTAATCATCTCATTAATATTCAATTCTTAATTAAAATGATAACTCAAATTTAAAATATTAAAAGACTTAATCATTAAACTAAAGTTAAATTATTAAACTCTTTTAAAATTTCAATTAAAGTTAAAAATAAAATTAAATTAAAAATTAAATTAAATTAAGTAAATTAAATTGAATTAAATTAAATTAAATCAAATTAAATTAAATTAAAGATTAATTAAATTAAATTAAATTAAATTAAATTAAATTAAATTAAATTAAAATTAAAAGTAAAATTAAATTAAAGATTAAATTAAATTAAATTAAATAAACAAATTAAATTAAATTAAATTAAATTAAATAAATAAAATCAAATTTAAATTAAATTAAGTTAAAACAAATTAAATTAAATTAAATTAAATTAAATTAAATTAAATTAAATTAAATTAAATTAAATTAAATTAAAATTAAATCAAATTAAATTAAATTAAAGAAAATTAAATCAAATCAAATTAAATTAATTTAACATCAAATCAAACTAAATTGAATTAAATTGAATTAAATTAAATTAAAATTAAATTAAATTTAAAATTAAATTGAATTAAATAACATCACCTAGAACAGAAAGAAATTAAATATAAAACAACTTGAACACTATTCCAAATTTAAACCCATTAATTGAATTTAAACTAAATCACAAACCATTTGAACACCAATTTACCCTCGAAAGCTTTAGTTGTCATAACTCTTAAACAGAATATTAAATGAAATGTTACTTCACTTATAGGACATTCAAACATCCTAGTTCACTGAATAAGATAATAACAAAACTTAACTAAACCTCGGACGATTAATTCATTTGTGTAATTGAATTCATTTGGACTTAAAACAATCCTAGAAATATTGAAAAGATGTTTAAGATTTGCCTTAAGCACTTCCTCGATATGGTAGGATGTTCATAAGAACAATTGAAATTAATTGTTCTTTGATGAAGAAAATCGTCTTCAAACAAAAACACAAGGAACCTAGACGTCATAGAAATGACTAGCTCATAGGATTAGGAATTTGGTAGAAAACCATAACCCTTCCCTTAGCTTTACCTAGAAACTTGCTTAAATATTCTAATTGTGTCTTAAGTGCGACTTGGGATGACGGGAAGACCCTCCAGAGTACGCTTTTATTTTATTGCAATTTACTTTCTTGCAATTTACATTATTGTAATTTATTTAACCGCATTGCACTTACTTTTCTTGCATGATAAACAATTGTTGCATGAAAACCCACACCTTTAGGATAGTCCCTAAAACTGAAACCAAAACTAAGTTAAAAGTTATTGCAAGATAAAATTCACCGCCACAACATTTCAAAATATAAAACAACTCAAAATTTAATCACAAACGAACACAAAACTACAATTACAACTAAATTAAAATGTCATGTTGGATGATCGGGAATACCTCGGATGATGTAACCTACGTGTTTCTAACGGGATTTCCCACGGTCTAAATGAAAGTGTGGAACTCATTCGATTGAGTTTAGCAAATTCATCTGAACTAAGTGAATCCGATAAAAATAATGATGCCGGAAGGATGGAACCGTGGGATCTTAACCGGTGTCGTTATAATCAACTTTAAGATTTGTTTTAATTAAAATATTGAAAACACTTGGAAATTAAGATTTTCTCTAAACCAAAACACTTTTCTCATCCCCGATTTATGATTTCTAAAACTAATCCTCTGCAACAACAAGAAGCTTGGAGCATGGTGGGCGAAGACGGCTATCGTCATCAGCAGAAACTCGGGTCTACTTCAAGCAAAGCTTTCTTAGAATTAAATAACCAAGCCATAGGACTTCGAGGTAGTTTGCACTAGTGCAACATAAATCCTCAACTCTTCGTTAGGCATTTGCATTGCAAATTAAGTCCTAACCGAGTCTTAGGATTCCGAGGTAGTCGTACTGATACGACATAAACCCTCACATCTTCGAGAGCTATTTGTATGATTCTCGTCATATAAATATAAGCCCTAATTAATTAAAATTGACAAAATCAAAACATTAAATAGACATTAGGACTTTCCTAAATTCAAGCCAAACAATAGGATAGTCGGGAAGTCACCGAAGTTCACTTCGAATCTGTGATTTCTTCTACCTTTCTTCCTTTGAATTCCCAAAACAAAATGTTTCAAACTTGATCCATTCCCCGTCGAGATTCCAAAATTCAATCCCTTGAAAACTTAAACTTTGAAATCCTTGAGAGCGAATTACTGATTATTATCGAGAGTTTTCTTAGGTGATTCCTGTCACTTAAGATGTAATTAACTATAGGGGCTTGCCCTTATAGGGAATTTTAAAGAACCTAGGTAATATAAACCCTGTTTAATGCTTTCATATTAAGCAGGGGAATTTGTCGGCTTAAAAAAATTGGTTCGCAGACCAAACGGATGTCACAAATCTTCTAGTTTATTTAATCGAGCCTCACCATCAAGCAGTGTGTCTACCCTTAGGGATAGATACACGGTTTGTGGTGTGGTGTTCGTTTATATAAACTATTTGGGATGTGAAATAAGTTTGATTTCATATTTTAAAATTTTTCAAACTTAAATATGTTTTCAAAATCAAATACTACTTTTCAAATTATTTATTCAAACTAAATTAAAAATACGCCGACAACGGGATTTCCCACAGTCCAAATGGAAGTGTGGAACTCATTTAGTTGAGTTTAGCAAATTCATCTGGACTAAGTGAATTCGATGAAAATAACGGTGTCGGGATGACGGAACCGTGGGATCTTCATCGGTTCTGTTTAAACAACTTTAAGATTTGTTTTAATTAAAATATTAAAAATATTTGGACATTAAGATTTCTAAACCAAAACACTTCTCTCATCTCCTGATTTTCACCTTCTAAAACTAAATCTCTGCAACAACAAGAAGCTCAGAGCATGGTGGGCAGCACGTCCATCGTCATCAGCAAAACTCGGGTCTACTTCAACAAAACCTTTCTTAGAATTAAATAACCAAGCTATAGGATTTCGAGGTAGTTTGCCTAGTGCAACATAAATCCTCAACTCTTCATTAGACATTTGCATAATCATGTTATGCAAATTAAGCCCTAACCGGTCTTAGGACTTCGAGGTAGTCGTTCGGTACGACATAAACCCTCACATCTTGGAGGCTATTTGTATGATTATGTCATACAAATATAAGTCCTAATTAACTAAAATTGGCAGGATTATAACAATAAATAATTTTCCCAAATTGAAGCCAAACAATAGGATAGTTTGGGAAGTTGTCATGATTCTTCTTGGATCCTCAGCTTCTCCTACTTTTCTTCCTTTGGATTCCCAAAATAAATTGTTCCGAATTTGATCCATTCCATATTGAAATCTCCAAAATTCAATCCTTTGAAAACCTTAAACTTTGAAATTCTTGAGAGCAAAACCACTGATCATTATCGAGAGTTTTCTTAAATGATTCTAGTCATTTAAGATGT
Source organism: Papilionanthe hookeriana x Papilionanthe teres (assembly GCA_022702705.1). Lineage (NCBI taxonomy): Eukaryota > Viridiplantae > Streptophyta > Magnoliopsida > Asparagales > Orchidaceae > Papilionanthe > Papilionanthe hookeriana x Papilionanthe teres. Next base: position 18,332,914 of record CM040423.1, read on the forward strand.
AATTAACTATAGGGGCTTGCCCTTATAGGGAACTTTAAGAACCCAGGTAATATAAACCCTGCTTAATTCCATTATATTAAGCAAGGGAACTTGTCGGCTTATAAAACCGGTTCGCAGACCAAACGGATGTCACAAATCTTCTAGTTTATTTAATCGAGCCCCATCATCAAGCAGTGTGTCTATTCTTCGAGATAGATACACGGTTTGTGATGTAGTGCTCGTTTATATAAACTATTTGGGATGTGAGATCGGTTTGATTTCATATATTAAAATTTTCAAACTTAAAATTATTTTCAAAATCAAATGCTACTTTCTAAATTATATATATATTTAAATTAAATTTAAAATCTAAAAAATTCGCCGACAACTTCTGCAGGCGACCCCTTTTCAAAACACAACCTAAAAATATGCCGATAGCCACCAGCCCTCAAGCCACCCAAACTAGACCATTAAACTCCCCTGGCTCACCTGACCACCCTAACCACCAGCCCTGGCCTAGCTGACCGGCCTAGTCACCTGAATACACCAAAACAGAGAGACACCCCAAACCTTAAACCTAAAATTTGAACCCATAGAGATAGCTCACCCCGATTGGCCACTTGCACCTTTCTTCCCTCCACCTAAGCAGCAGAGCTCACCCAGATTAAAGCCCTAGTATCCCCCTTTTCCTGTTTATCCAGCCACAACCTCCCATGGCCAAACCATAGAGAGTGCACTGAACCTTGGAAAGACTCTGTCAAATTGCTTCCAAAGCTTCTCCAAGACCTCCTGAGTTCAATCCCACTGCTCCCAGCCATCCATAGCCACTATGTGAGGTTAATTTCTCCACTCAAAAATCACCCAAAACCATGACACTTTCTAACACCCCAACACACTCCACCAAACTCCAAATTGACTTGCTCATCTCCTTCCTCAGACCAAACGAAGAAGCTTCACATTGAAAGCCACATCTACATGGTCCTCTACACTATACTTCCACCTCAGGCACTCCACCTGTAGGAGGAAGTCTGACACAAACAATTCACCAGACTAAAGAAACACACCCATGAGGTATGTTGGACTCCGCTAAAGCTTCTGCAAGCATCCGATTGAGGCCTCATCACTCAAACTAAGGTATACACTTATTTTCCCCATTTCAAGCTCTGTTTGAGACATTGTAAAGAAGACTTGTATTTCGTACTTGATTAGCCATATAAATAGGTTTGTCCTAAGTAGATGAGGGTGTAGGAATAAACTTCATTTGATTTGCTTGAGTGTGGAGAGCGATCTTAGTGTTAGAAGGTGGATGACTCTCGGGTTAGACCAGATGAAGACGAAGATGGAGGGTCTTCAGATCGCGTGCATCAGATGGACGACGCTGGTGCAGTCTGATGGAGGATCGAGGCACAAAGCACGAGTCACATGGCAGCTAACGCTGAAGGCAGCGATGAATCAGAGCATGCTGCATAGCAGTTCGGAGCCGCCGTAGGTTGAGTCGGAGCTGACCGGAATAAGTAGGAAAATCCTTCATTTCTTATTTATTTTAATTCAAAAACTTAGAAAATTCATTACTTTGTGTAGAAAAAACCTAAAAATAAAAGAAAATACCCTGTTGCTTTGTGAACATAAGAGAATAATGCAGAACAAAAATTAAAATTATTTATCATGTATTTTATTTTTAATTAATTAAATACTCAGAGACTTACGTAACTTAATGAATATAAATCACCATGGCTTGAAATTTTGAAGGCTTGATTACTCTGTTGTTAGGAGTGTTCTCTAATTTTTCCAAGGTCAGAGAACATTCCTAACACAAAAGCCCTAATTTTCAAGTTAATCACCTCTATTTTAATTAAAAAATTCTAATAATTAAAATATAAATCAAAAAAATATAAAACTTATTTTGGTAGGTTCACTGTGGTCAGAGGACTCTAGAAAAAAATATAAATGGGATTTATGTAAATAAAAATGGCACTAATTATAGTTATCTCATTAAAAGCCTTAAAAAATTAAATAATTAAAATATCAATAGAAAAATTAAAAATTAAGCTCCCACTATAATTAATAATCATATTAACCCACTGTAAAAATTGAAACCCATTTGAATTAATTTGATCACTAAATTTGATTTTTTAAGAAAAATGACATTTTTACATTAAAATAATTCTAATAATTAAAATATAATTAAGAAAATTATGAAAAGTGATTTTGGGTGTTCCTTCTGATTAGGGGCACCCAAGAAAAGTAAAATCAAGCTCTAAGTAAAAACTTCCTTTTTAACCTATTTTTTTTTACTTTTAAATAATTAAAAATAATTAAAAATCACAAAAACAACAAAAATATAAGAGTACACTAAAATATTCTAAATTTTTTCTTAATCACTTAGAAGAAATTAAAATAATTTTTCTAATTTTATAAAAATGATTATGGATTTTTAAAGCCTTAAAAATAAATTTTCCCTAATTTTGCACTAAAATAATTATGATAATTAAAATAAAATTCACAAAAATATGAAATTTATTTCTCTGGGTTTCTTTTGCTCAGAGAAGTTTATGAAAAATATAAAACCTAATTTTTCACTTAAATAATATTTTATATTTAACAATACTTAAAACAAACAAATAATATAGTAATTACAATAAAATTTAAAAAATCATGAAAATTATCTCACTTGATCTTCTGACCTTAGTGAACCTCCAATAATTTTCTTAGGGGTAGTTGATATAATTTTGATAATTTAATGAATTAATATTTAAAATACCTATTCTTGAATAAAAAATAATTCTAAAAATAAAATTGAAATAAAAAAATTACATTTTCTCATCTAATATTTTAATTGACCCATCAGTGGGGTAACATAAAAATTCTAATGTCATTTGAGTTTAATTTAAAGAATTATGAAGTGATAAGGCCTTAAAGGGTAAAATGGTAATTATGGAATTTAAGCCATAATTAATATTTAGATTAAACCAAAGGGAAAAATGGGTAACGTATGATCATAATTGCCTTTTATAAGTGGTTGAAACACAAGGGATTAAGGGGTAGAGACCAACCCATCACTCTCCCATAAATAGGATATAACTGTAACTTTACCTTAATTATAATAATTTAAATGTTAATTAAATTGGATGATCCTAAGGTGAGGGGTTTGATTTTGGAAAACCCGAATTCACTAATGAAAGACCCCTAGCTAATGGTTGGATTATAACTCAATATTCGATCAGGATTAAGTTCACCTAATTCAACATTCTTAAATTTATAAGTCTACTTATGAGATCTTAAGGGCTTAGTAGTGAGCTAGATTTAATCCAAGTTTGCTTAATGAGGCTTAGAAAAGACAATATAAATAATCACAAATACTTTGAAAACACAACTAGCCCAACTCTAAATTTCAGTTGGCTAAGTTCCTTAGCAAATTAATTTGCCCATGAGGACTCTCACTCACATAATTCATAAATGAAACATTAAGTGATAATTACCCATTCAGAGAGATGCTTAAAACATCAAAGTTCATTGAACACGGGGTAAGACATCTCCACTAAACTTTGTTTTACTTATGGATGAATGATTTAGCAACATAATAAGTTCAGAGGAACTCGAGACATTCCGAAGGATTCAAAAGAAGTGTAGGGTTATCCCTTGTACTCCTTTTTAGCCTTTTGGATATCTTGAAGAAAAATTGAACTTATTATGTGTTGACCTCATTTTTGGTGAGGTATGATCTCTCTACTTAGTGCTTAGGATCTAGACATAGGTTTTCCATTTGACTATCCTAGAAGACTAAAGATAGAACCCACCACTTAGAAATTCAAACACTTCTTAACTCCCTTCAAACCCCACATGTTTGATTGTAAACCCCCAGGCCACCTGGAGGGTTAAAACCAATATATGGAGGTTTAAAGGATGAGTTTCCTATAGGATTCTTTAGCCTTAGGATTACCCTGGGTGGCCTGGTCTTGGTGAAGGTAAACTTGCACATACCACACTCTCGCACACATTCCAAATCCTAAAACCATTCTCACCTAACTCAACTCCCTGACTCATATAGGTAACTCATATGGATGGACCTTAACCCCTAAGCCCCTAGCTAAGAGGGTTAGGAACAACATATTAAGTGTCTAAAATGAGTCCTCTCATGGCTCTTGTGAGCTTAATATGGCTTCATGGCTCAACAAAAATGGTTTCATTTTACTCACATCCAATTAATCTTCCTTTTTGCCAAATTTCAATTTTTGACCCCCAGGGCCCTAAACCCACCAAACCTACCCAAAATTACCTAAATTACCCCTACAACCCCAAAACTCTCCAAAATTTATTAAAATTTATCCAAAATTCCTAAAAATCCTAAAAAAATTTTTGAAATAGTCCCCATCTCTTAAATCCACCAAAATAATCCAATGCCCTCCAAATAACCTCCAAATACCCAAAATACCCTTTTTAACCCAAAAATCCAAAAATTCCAAAAAAATTCTCAAAAAATTCCAGAAAATCCCAAATATTCCCAATTTCATTTTGTTCAACTTACATATGGCCCAATTTTATAAATTTAACCCAATTTGATCAAAAGTCCCAAATTAGCCCTTAAGGCCAAAATGACCAACCAACCCAATCCATCCCAAATTCAACCCAAATGTCATCCAATATTCCCCAAATTTGTTTTGAAATCTTCCTAAGATCCCTTCAAACAAAAATCTAACTTAATTTACCCAATATTTGGACCCAAACCTAACCCAAACCAAAACTCCCTAAATTGTCCTAAACCAACCATGAACCCAAACAAGCCCAAATCCCAAAATTAAGACTAAACCAAAATTGAAAACTCTTTTTCACACCTCCATAAACATCTTGCAACATTAATTTTACATAAAAACCAACATTAGCCCAACCTTAGCCCAAGTTAGCCCAATTTGATCCACTTTGACCCTATTACTAAAAGACCCAAATTAAACCCAATTAAACCCAATTCAACCCCAAATGACACCAAATCTTTTCTAAAATTTTCATGACACATTCCTAAATAAAATACAATATTTATTTGGCATAATCTTTTATAAAATTTTATCCGCAAATTTATTTTGAAAACTTAAAAGCCCACTTCCATAAGACATTTAAAAGCCCACTTTTACCAAATTTGAAAAAGCCCAAAATCTATTCCAAAGCCCATGTGACATTTTTCTCATCATTCCTTTAATTGATATCATCCCCTAAGTCCTAAATCAATCATCAAATAATTCTAAATTAAGTCTCATGCCAAATCACCCATAAATGCCAAAACTTCTAAAACACATTTCCATGAAATTAAGCCAAGCCATTCCTAAGCCATGAGCAAGCCTTAGAGCCATGTCAACACCCCATAAGTAGAAAAAGGAGGAAGGCCTTTAAGCACTCCTTAAAAGTCATTAACCTTACTCATGCTTCACCTTAACCCATGATTAATCCAAATATTCTTGGATGGGGAGTTCACCACCCTTTCCTAGCTGACCCAACTGATTCCCTCAACCCAAAATCAGACCTTGATGGGTGCACCCAACCCATTTCCATGGCTTGACTATTTTAAGCCCAAAATTAACCCTCCCCCCATTCCATTTAAATCAAGCCTTAGACACATGGCCAATGCTAATTATTTGCACAAAACTTAAACCCTGACCTCAGCTGGTCGATATGGTGACCCATGCTCGCCGGCCACCACACGGGTCGCCGGAAAACACAACACCCGTGAGCACCCATTTGGTTCAAAAATTCAAATTTAGCCAGCTGAGCTGTCCCAACCCAAGTGGATACCATGGTTGTTCTTCTCCTCCCCTAGGCAGCTGATCCCAACCCTTAACATGCCCTAGTGAGCCCTCTAGCCATGGCTATTTAAACTCCTTACCTCCATGGCCAAAAGTTTGGATGCACTAGACCTTACCAAAACTCTGCCCAATTGATCCTAAACTCTTCTCCTAACTTAGAGCAATTGATCCCCACTAAAATTTAGCCCTAAAACCCTCTCTATGAGTTCAATTTCTGAGCTCAATTGTAAGCCCAAAACCATGACACTTCACCACAGTGAGTCAATCTTCAAATTGATTGACTCTACACCTTCACCAGACCAAGGGAAGAAGTTCCCCAGCAAAAGCCCCCTCACCAGGCCAGCCATTCCTCCTATCGGCCAAGCTTTGAAATCGGGCTTGGACGAAGTCACACCTAGACAATTCACCAGGATAGAGGCTTCATCCCTAGGCTCCTCCAGCTCCAACAAACGTGCCGAGCACATCCAATCGAGGCTTCACCTCTTGGACCAAGGTATGGAAACTCCCCTTGCTCCCGAGCTTCCAACGATTCTCCATTTTGTTTGACTTGATTTCGATACATGTTAGCCGTATGGATAGACTCCTCTAGGCTAGACGAGCATGTAGGAAGAAACTGCACTAGATTTGGTTGAGTATCGAGTGAGATCTTAGGATTAGAAGGTGGACGGCTCTCGGGACACACCAGGCAGAGACGATGACCATGGACCGTTCGATCGCGCGTGTTTTCAACAGATGACTCAGATGGCATCAGACGAGGAGATGAAACATGAACCGCAGGCCGCGTGGCACTGACTCAAATGGCGGTGTCGAATGAAAGAGCGCCGCGTGGAGTTTCGGAGCTGTCGAGGATGACGAGGCGCTGCGCTGGTTAAGTAGGAAATTAGGGATTTTCTGAATTATTTAAATAGCCAGAACTTCAAAAATCCATATCTTTGCATAGAAAAATCCTAATAATAAACTAAAAATACTCTCTTGCTCAGTGAATAGAGGAGAATAATGTGGAGAAAAAATTAAGTTAATTTGTTGAGTCTATGATTTTTAATTATTTAAATACCCTCTATGATGTTTTAATTCTCCATAAACACACATAATTCATCATGGCATGTGACTATAGGGCTTTTGTAGCCTCTGTTTTTGGGAACATTCCCTGAAATTTTCAAGACCAGAGGCCATCTCTATGGAGAGTTACCTAATTTCTAAGATTATGTGTCTGTTTTGGTATTTTAATTCTAGTCATTAGCAAATTTCTTAGAAAATTTCAGAAAAATTAGTGGAGGTATCTCTAGACTAGAGGATCCTGGGAAAATTATGGTTTGATTTAATTCCTTAAGAATAACCCTAATTAGCCCAAACACTTAAAATTGAACTCTAATTAATTAGGAGTAACCACACATCAGAATTACTCGAAATCAATTCTCCACTATCACTTATGATATAGAGAACCCAAATAAAAATTTCAAGTAGACTGGAATTAATTTAACCCACTAAATGAATTAATTAAGTGACAATTATTTTGAAAATTAAAAAATTCATAAAACCCAAAATACATTTCAAAATTTCACCAAATTGGTTTTGTCGGCTCTCTGGTATTAGAGGAGTCTAAGAAAATTAAAATTAGAATTTATAAAAATTTTCATTTTTAACCCTATTTTTAATATTTTAATAATTAAAAAATTAAAAAAAAAATCACAAAAACATTAAAAATCACAAAAATGTCATACTTTGCTCCCAAATTACTTAGGAACCAACCAAATATTTTTACTAAGTCTCTAGGTTAAAATATTGAATTTTAAAAGCTTAATGTAATTTTTAATGTTAAAAAAATGAATTGTCAAACCTTCTCACTAAAATAATTCTAATAAATCAAAGAAAATTCAGAAAATTATAGAATTTGTTTCTCTGGACTCCTTAAGACCAGAGATATTTAAGAAAAATATAAAACTCAATTTTCAACTTTAATTTTATTTTATAATTAATAAATACTCCAAAACTTAAAATAATTATAATAAATAAAATATAATTCAAAAAATCACCAAAATTGGTCCAAGTGATCCCCTGGTCAGTAGAAACATCCCATAAATTTTTCTAAGGACAGGAACTTTACCTTGGTCATGTTGTTGGATTTTCATTGAAAAATCCTCATTTTTCATTAAAATAATTATATAAATTAAATTAAAAAATAGAAAAATCACATTTTCTTCTCTAATGTCTTAATTGTCATATGAGTAAAGTGACATAAAAATTTCAAGTTCATTTGAGTTCAATTTGATGAGTTATGAAATAAATAAGGCTAAAAGGGCATAATGGTAATTAAGGAATTTTGACCATAACTAAAATTTAGGCTAAACCAAAGGAAGGGGTAAAATATTTGATCTTAAATTCTTATTGGATGATTGAAACATAGGACATTTAAGGGGTAGAAACCCATTAATCACCTTGAACATTTAAAGAAGAAACTTTAATTAATTAAATCACCTAAACTTTGGAAGATTAATTAAGGCTTGAATTGTTAAGATTAGGGATGTAATATAGGAGAGTTTAATTCTTTAAATTGAATCCCTAATCAGTGATTTGATCAAATATTATTTAAAAATCAATTAATAGGAATCTAAAAAAGATGATTGGAACTAATAATTTAAGAAAGAGAATGATTTTTAAAATTTTATAATTAAATTAAAAGATATTTGGATTAATTTGAAATTATTTGAAAATCAAATTGAACAAACTCAAGATGTTAAGATTAACTTGAAATTGTTTAAAACTTAAATTAGGTTAATTCAAAACAGTTCATAGTTAAAACATTAACTTAAATCAGTTTAAAACATTAAAATTAATCTAAAATATTAAGATCATTTAAAACATAAAGACTTAACTGAATTAAATAGCTTGAACACTTTTTACAACTCAAAATGATTTAAAACACCTAAAAAGGTCAACTAAAATTTTATAACTAAATCAAAAATCACTTTAAATCTTCAACTCAAAACTTTGATTAAGAATGGTTAAAATCTTTAATGAACCAATTTGCCTCTGAAGGCTTTTATTGCCATAACTCTTAAACGAAGCATCAAGTAAAATGTCACTTCACTCATCGGACAATCAAATGTCCAAGTTCACTGAGCAAGAAACAAAACTTAACTAAATTCTCGGATGATTAAATCACCTGTATAATGAAATTCATTTGGACTCGAAACAATCTCAGAAGTATTGAAGAGATGTTAAGGATTCGTCGTAAGCACTTTCTCAATATGATGAGATATTTTAGAAGAACAATTGAATTTAATTGTTCTTTGGTGAAGAAAATCATCCTTAATAAAACACCAGAACCTAGACGTCATACGAATTGACTAGCGATAGGATTAGGATTTTGGTAGACAACCAGAACCTTCCCTTAGCTTTATCTAGGTACTTGTTGCAAATATTTAAATGCTCTAACATGAGTTTTAAGTGCAGCTTGGAATGACGAGAAGACCCTCCAAGTACGTTTTTATTTTATTACAATTTATTTACCTGCACTGTACTTTATTTTTTTCTTGCATGTTAAACAACAATGTCACCCTGCATGAAAACTGAAACTTTTAGGATAGCCACAAAACTGAAACCCAAAACTAAATTAAAATCAACACAAGATAAAATTCACCGCCACAATATTCAAAAGATAAAACAACTCAAAATCTAATCACAAACAGAACAACAAAACTACAACAAAACTACAACTTCAACTAAATTAAAACGGCTCGTTGGATGAACGGGAATCCCTCGGATGATGTAATCCACGTGTTGCTAAAGAGATTTCCCACGGTCTGAATGAAAGTGTGGAACTCATTTAGTTGAGTTTAGCAAATTCATTTAGACTAAGTGAATCCGATGAAAATAACGGTGCCGGGATGACGGAACCGTGGGATCTTAATCGGTTTTGTTTAACCAACTTTAAGATTTGTTTTAATTAAAACATAAAGACATTTGAACCTTAAGACTCTTCTAAACCAAAATACTTCTCTCATCTCTTGATTGTCACTTTCTAAAACTAAACCCTCTGCAACAACAAGGAGCATGAAGCATAGTGGGCAGCACGGCCATCGTCGTCAGCAAAACTTGGATCTACATCAGCAAAACCCTTCTTAGAATTAAACAACAAGCCATAGAATTTTGAGGTAGTTTGCCTAGTGCAACATAAATCCTCAACTTTTTGTTAGGAATTTATATAATCATGTTATGCAAATTAAGCCCTAACCGGTCGTAGGACTCTGAGGTAGTCGTTTGGTATGACATAAACCCTCACATCTTCGAGGCTATTTGTATGATTATGTCATACAAACATAAGTCCTAATTAATTAAAATTGGGAGGATTGAAACATTAAATAAATTCTCAAATTGAAGTCAAACAACAGGATAGTAGGGAAATCACCGAAGTTCACTTCGGATCTGTGACATCCCCTACTTCTCTTCCTTTGGACTTTTGAAATAACTGTTCCCAATTTGAGCTATTCCCTATTGAAATTTCCAAAATCCAATTGTTTGAAAACCTTAAACTTTGAAATTCTTGAGAGCAAAACCACTGATCATTATTGAGAGTTTTCTTAAATGATTCCCATCATTTAAGATGTAATTAACTATAGGGGCTTGCCTTATAGGGAACTTTAAGAACCCTGGTAATATAAACCTTGCTTAATTCCTTTATATTAAGCAGGGGAACTTGTCGGCTTATAAAATTGGTTCGCAGACCAAACGGATGTCACAAATCTTCTAGTTTATTTAATCAAGCCCCATCATCAAGCAGTGTGTCTATTCTTCGGGATAGATACACGGTTTGTGGTGTGGTGCTCGTTTATATAAACTATTTGGGATGTGAGATCGACTTGATTTCATATCTTAAAATTTTCAAACTTAAAATTATTTTCAAAATCAAATGCTACTTTCCAAATTATTTAAAGCTATATATACAATAAACTTAATTTAAAATAAAATTCGCCGACAACTTCTGTAGGCGACCCCTTTTCAAAACACATAACCTAAAAATATGCCGACATTATGTCTTTGCCTAAGAAAATCATCCTTAAGATATAAACAAATGAATAGAAACCCACCAAGTTATCACTCAGGACTTGGTGGGCAAACACCTTGAACTGTTTTTCTTGATTTCTTTTCTGACAATTAATTTAAGTTTCCTACAAAAATTATATATATTGCAAAAGCTAATCTTTCAGCTGGAGTGCGAGAAGATAATTGGTATGTTTTTTACAGTTTATTTATAGCATGTTACTTTATTAAGCTTTACTTTCCAGTACCTTTCATTTTCTATAATTTACTTTACTTCGCATGCAAAAACAAAAAACAAATAAAACCAAAATTGAAGTTAACACTCAAAACAAAACTCTTAAGACAAAATAAAGCTTCCTTTCAAAATTAAATAACATTTTCAGTACTAAATAAAAAGAACTAAATTTAATACATCCTCTTTGGAAGATCGAGAATCCCTCGGAGGAGACAACCTACGGCTGATAAAGAGATTTCCCTGGTATGGATGAATTTAACAATTCATATAGACTAAGTGAATCCAAAGAAATAGTGGTGCCGGAAAGAGGGAACCATGAGATCCTAACTAGTATCTCTTAATCAACTTAAACCCCTCATCAAACATTTAAACAATAATGACAACAGCAACAACAACAACAAAAGCTGACCTACACACCTTATACATCTTGGAAATTCTTTGAACCTCTTGAACTTTACACCTCAAACTTTTAACCTTCTACAATGTTGAGCCTGGAGAATGCACTGTAGGGAGCACGATGAGGACATGCAGAAGAACTTATTCGAAAGAGCAAACAAATCTACAACATCAAATATTTTCCTAAAATCAAACAATATGTCATAAGACTTCAAGGTTGTTTGCTTAGTGCAATGTAAAACCTCAACTGATCGTTTAGGCCTTTTGTACAATCCTGTTGTACAACATAAGCCCTAACTCGTTCTAGGATTATGAGGTCATCGTCCGATACAACGTAAATCCTCCTATCTTCCAAGCATTTATATGGTTAGAATCATACAGATGTAAGTCCTAAATAATAAAATTAGTGGGATAAAACTTAAATAATTTCTATTCAAAACTGAAGCCAAACCATAGGATAATTTGGGAAGTTATTAGGGTTCTCCTCAGGATCTGCAGCATCCCCTAGCTTTCCCCCTTCGGATTCCACAATAACCATTCCCATTTGCACATTTCCCATTTAATATTTTATATGTCTGACCTTGAAAATCCTAAACCTTTTAATTCATGAAGACAATATTTCATGATCTAAATCGAGAGTTTTCTTAGATGACTTCAGTTGTCTAAGGTGTAAATAACTATATGGGCTTACCCTTATAGGAAACTTTAAGAACTCAGCTTAATATAAACCCTATCTAATTTTTCATATTAGATAGGGAAACTTTTCGGTAAACATAAAGGTTTTCACATATAAAAAATGGATGCCATTATTTCTATATTTTATTTAATCTGGCCTCCTTATCAAGTAATGTATTTATTCTTCAGGGTAAATGCATAGCTTATGATGTAGTGCCCGTTTATTTAAAATATCGAATATATGAGATCGGCTTTGGTCTTGTATTTTCAAAATTAAAATGCTACTTATATATATATATATATATATATATATATATATATATATATATATATATATATATATATATATATATATATAATATATTTTAAAGCAGGCAACGGGATTCCCATTCCGGCGACCAACAACATTTAATTTAGCGACCAACAATATATAGTAATAAACTTTGGAGGTATGGTATTGGTATGAATCTTCACACTCACTATAACAAAGGTGAGCCTATAGCGTTTAGTTGGTAGGGCATATAAAACTAAGGGAATCCTTATTCGACGCACAATCTTATATATATCATTATTGGTCCTACAGCAGAGGGGATGATTAGGCAACTTTATCTAGACAAGGATCTCATTAAAGTCCTCCCTAATTGGTTGAAACTTAGGTTACCAACTTTTAGGTCTTACATTTAAAAGTCAAGGACCTTCGAAAACAATCTCCATATCTTCCATACAGTAAAAATTGAAAAGAAAAAAAAAATCTTCTAAAACTGAAGTGAGATTCACCATACCTTTGAGTTTCCAAGCTTTAGAGATACGTTGCAATAGATTGTCATAGAAGAGACATTTTCCGAGAGCATATCCCATGAAAGCCATGTTTAGGGCTTCGATCGCTCCTGAACTTCAACCTTCGTGAATAAGATCTTATCTTCTAGAGGTGGAATGAAAGAAAGATTGAAAGAAGACTAAAATCCATTTCGAGTTTAAGCTAGAAGGACGACTAAGGGACTGCTTGAGTTCTACTTGATTTTACGTTAAACGGGATTTACCAAATCCTATTAAGTAGCTTTATAAAATGTGATGCAAATCTCTCGAGCGACGACGGGCGACATCCATGAATTCTCCTCTTAGATGGATTTAATAAATATGGATTTACGTAGTTTGTTTAACATAAGAGTAACATTCACGGAATGCAAAAATAACTTATTTAATGGAAAGATGGATTTAATTTCTTCTTCTTTTTGGCAGGACTTAAGTTGAATCCATGACTAAATCCTGTGAATAGAATGCTACCGAACACCCCACAAGTATAGATCCTGAGGAGGAATGAGGAAGAGGGAGAACAACTATAGTATTCATAAGGACAGAGGTGAAGGTCCTTAGCCCTATGAAAGAGAAGAATAGATCATGAAAAATTAGGATTTATGAAGAGAGATGAGGATGAAAGAGGTGGTGCTAAGAAAACCCTAAATCTAACCAGGCGCAGGAGCAGTTGAGAGAATTTGTATTTTTTATTGTATCGCCTTTTTAAGAATCCAATGGTCACTTATTCTTATAATTAGAATAAGCATTTAGGGCTGTTAAAAAGCTCTTCATTCATAAACAACTCATGTTCAACTCGTTAAGTAGATACAATTTTTTAGTTCAATTATAAACGAGCTGAACACAAACAAAAATTTTTTGATTCGTGTTTAGCTTTTTTTTACCTCAAAATAATTAAATAATTAAATAATAGTATTCATTTATATTATTTCTATATTAACTTTTCATATGTATTAAAAAATGATAAATTTTATTACTTTTAAATTTTTTTTACTAGTATAATTAAATATATATATATAAATTTTGATGTTAGATATGTAAATAAATAGGATTCGGGTGATATTTGTATAAATGTCACTAAAATAGAGGATTATATATATATAAATATATAAGAGTTTGGTGGTATATGTAAATGCCCTGAAATTTACTGCTACAAGGCTGCCAACCCTTTTCTACGTTTCACATAAGAATTTAGTGGTATGAATGGAACGATTCAGAGTTATGATTCATCTGGCCAGCACATGCTGATATGATGATGCAGTATTTAGTCCCACATCGCTTGCAAATAAAAGGTTTCTGATTAGCAATCCTTTATAAATGTAAAATCTGAAAAGTTTAACCGTTTTTTCTCTAAACATGATAACGAAGTTTAAATGGGATGTTTTTATCACCTGTTTTTTCTGGAATATATATCCTATTGGGAAATTGAGTGCCTAGCCAAGTTATATTAAACAAAATAAAACACAAACAAAACAGTTAAACTACAACTTAACATTAAATAAAATGAAGACAATTTATAAAAGGAAGACAACTCGTGAATAAAATAAAAAGAACAAACTAAGACTATAGAAATAAGATAAAATAAAATAACTTCAAACAATCTGTAACAACATATCAAGGAAAATCAAGCCACTAGGAGCAGCAAAAATCTGTAACAGAGAGCACGAAGGCCAGCTAAGGATAGAATTAGTATAAACTATTAGCTAAGAGCACCTCCAACAAACATTCAAATCAACAATAGCATCCCAAGGAGGATCAACAATAAGCAACACCAGAAAAAACTAGCAACAAGAACAGTAAGCAATATAAACCTTATATACTATTAGAAACACTGAGTCATAATCTCTTTGAAAAAAATCATAATATCAAATAAAACAAACTAAAGAACAATAGATATATCAAACCCAAACCAAAAGTAAGCAACTTCAAGTTAAAAATATCCAAAAGATGGTTTTAAAACTAAGGAAAAATAGCATAATAATAGATTATGATTTTCCAAAGAAATTAGATTATAGTGTTTTCAAGGAACAACAACATGACATAACAGTCATTCAATGGAATGACCAATAAAACCATCAACATAATGCATCACCATGAACCGTAATAACAACACACAAGGAAAATCAATGAATAGCCAATCAAAGTCACAACTAAACCTTCAGAGGGGTAAGATAATAATAAATAATTGCTCACCCAAACTCAAATCAATACAAAGCAACTTTCATCCCACAAAAAGAGCTTTTCCTTAAATAGTTGAAACTGAATTTCCATCAAGATTTAATGAAAAGAATAATACCAAGATATAATTCCTAAAGAATGTCAAAGTTATAGATTAAAGAATGGGTACATCATAACTAATACCTACACATAACCATATAAAAAATTCATGAATAATATCTGATATATCAGGGCAATATCAAATAAAACAAAACTAGAAGAAAGACAACCATAAACCTTAAAATACAAACAACAACAAAACTTAAAGTCCAAAGAAACCAACCAAGAGAAAAAAATATCAAATATAAAAACCTAAGAAAGTAAAAATTAAACAATTAAAAACCAGAAACACCAAAATATTGAATGTTCAACCAAAAATTAAGGAGTAAAAGTATTCCAAAGAATGGTAAATAATTAATATAAAAAAAGAGAAACAAACAAATTAAATAACCAAATCTAAGAAAGCAAAAATGGAGAGAAAATACAAATAGAATAATTTTCAGCCAAATCCAAAACAATATAAAGAAACTCCAGCCAGAGACAAAGTAATATCTCAGTAAAGATAAGAATAACAAAACCAGACAACACTAACCCCAACTAAAACACAACAACAAAATAAAATTTTCATTAAATGGCTGAAAATTTCCATCCAAATTTAATGAAACTAGATAAATGTAGTTGAATAAATTGGGATAGAATATCTAAGGAATGACAATGTCTCATAACAAGGTCTGGTATATTATAACTATTACAAAAAATAGCCACGAAGGAAATAACATATGTAATATCTGAGATATAAATATAATATTTAAAGAGGCTATAAATAAGCACAAATCATGTAAAATTGATCTAAAAGAAAAGAAATAAACCCCACATAAAATAAATATCATAGAAGAGAATATACCAAAATAAAGAATAAAAAAAATCAATACATCAAATCACAACAAAAAATGAAGCCTAGAAACACCAAAAAAGAAAAAAAACCCAAAAGTGAAAAAGAATCAAAAGTATATAAATATCAAACAAAACTAATAGTATATAATTTAACATTAAATAAAAGGAAGACAACTTATAAAAGGAAGACAACTCGTGAATAAGAAAAAGAATAGACTAAGACTTAGAAATTAGATAAAATAAGATAACTTCAAATAAACTTTAAAAACAGCGTCCCAATGAGAAACAAGGAACAACAAACCAAGTCACTAGGAGCAACAATAATCTACAACAGAGAGGATGAATGCAAGAGAAAAGATAGAACTAGCATAAACCATTAACAGAGAGCACCTCTAACAAACAATCGAACTAACAAAAGCATCCCAAGGAGCAGCAACAATCTGCAATACTAGGAAATAATAGTTACAAGAACAAAAAGCAATATAAATCATCTATATTATTAGAAACACTGAGCCATAATCTCTTTGGAAAAACCATAATATGAAATAAAATACACAAAGAAACAATAGCTCAATCAAACCCAAACTAGAAGAAATCAACTTCAAGTTTAAAATGCCCAACAACTGGTTTTAAAACTAAGGAAAATAGCTTAATAATATATTATGATTTTTCCAAAGAAATTAGATGATAATATTTCCAAGGAACAACATCATGACACAATAGTCATTCAATGCAATGACCAATAAACCAACAACATAATGCACCATAAGAAATAGTAGTAACAGCAACCAAAGGAAAAGCAATGAATAACCAATCAAAGACATATCTAAACCTTCAAAGAGGTAATATAAGAATAAATAATTGCTCAGCCAAACTCAAACCAATACAAAGCAACTCTTCTTCCACTAAAAGAACTTTTCATTGAATGGTTGAAACTGAATTTTCATCCCGATTTAATGAAAAAGATAATACCAAGATATAATTTATAAAGAACATCAAAGTCACAGAATAAAGAATGGGTACATCATAAATAATACATAAATACAACTATATAAAAAAGCATGAATAGTATCTGATATATCAGAGTAATATGAAATAAAAAAAAAACTAGAAGAAAGAAATTTAGAAACCCAAAAATACCAACAACAACAAAACTTAAGGACCCAAGAAACCAACCAAGAGAAAAAAATATCAAATATAAAAACCTAGAAAAGTAACAACTAAATAAAGAAAAAACAGAAACACCAAAATATTAAATATTTGTCCATGAATTAAGAAAAAAAAGTATTCTAAAGAATGATAAATAATTAATATAAGAAAGAGAAACAAGCAAATTAAACAATAAAATCTAAGAAAACAAGGATGGAGAGAAAATACAAATAAAAAATATAGCTCAGCCAAATCCAAAACAATACAAGGAAACCCCAACAAGAGACAAAGAAATAATATCTCAGTAAATAATATAAGAATAACTAAACCAGGCAACACTAGCGCTTACTAAAACTAAACAACAAAAACAACAAAAAATTTCATTAAATGATTAAAACTTTCATCCAAATTTAATGAATCTAGATAAATGTAGCTGAGTAAACTGGGATAGAATATCTAAAGAATGACAAAGTCTCATAGCAAGAACTAGGTATATCATAACTATTACAAAAAATGACCACAGAGGAAATAACATATGTAATTTTTTAGATATCAATATAACATTCAAAGAGATTATAAAATAAACACAAATCATGTAAAAATGATCGAAAAGAAAAGAAATAATTTCCACAAAAAATAAACATCATTGAAGAGAATCTAACAAACAAGATGAAAAAATCAATACAGTAAACCACAACAGGAAATGAAGCAAAAAAAAACTCCAAAATAGGAAAAAAACCAAAAATTTAAAAAGAATCAAAGCATATAAAGATCATTAATAAAAAGAAGAATATTATCTTTAAACTTTCATCTCATACTCTTTCATTTAATCATATCATGAATTTTGAAAACCAAAGCATCCATCGAAGATTAGGAATTATTGAAAAGTATATCATTTATCTCCTTCAAATTTGATACAAAGTAACATTGACAACTAGTAAGTAAAATTTTTGAATAATAATAGAATCAATAGAATCCACCTGAGAGAGAATATGTAACAAATTTCCACTCAACAGATATAAATTCCCATATTAAATACATCTTTATAATGAGGAGGGAGCAAAGCTACAGTCAAAAATTAAATGATTGTGAGATTCATTACAATCCAAGAATATATCATAAACTGATTTAAAGTAATGCCTCTAGCATATAATACATCACAAGCTTTCATACCAAATAATAGAATTCTCCAAGCGATGATAGTAAATCTAACCGAGTAACCTTTAAATCATACACATTGTGCCAATTAACTAAAGAAGAGTTATCAAATATAAGATCATAAATGAATTTAGGAGCATACATATCATGACCCTTCCAAAGACAATTAGTATAACCAAATATGAAAGGAATTTTTTGAATAGACCTCATACAAGCTTACCGAATAACACAAGTGGAAGAAAGTTTTAGTTACCCTTAAAAATCGCATCACCTACTTTGGAAAAAAAATTAAACAATTGAAAACCTTATTACCAAACTTCTCAAAAAGAGAAAAACCTTTCAGCAAAAGAAAAAAAAAAGAGAACTTTGGGAAGTAATTTGAATATATTAACAGTATCTAATTCTAGAAGCCACTTTAACAAGATTATTTCAAAAAGAAAAAGAATTACTTCTATGCTTAATCCAAATAAAGCCATAATTATTAAAATAACAAGTAGATAAAAACGAATGAACATTAAAAGTATCCAAATAGTTTTAGATTTGCACACAAGGTTAATCGTGTCAAGATTAGGCAAACCAAGAACACCATATATCTCAGGCTTATAAGTATTATGCTGAGAAATAATATGAAGCCTAGAAGAATTATTGCTAAAAAGAAAATTATGACATAAGGATGAAATTATTTTCCTCAAACCCTTAAGTATATTAATGACATGAAACTAACTATAAAAATAGTATGTTTCAACAATTGAATTCTACCAGCTAATGATACAAAAGAAGCTTCCAACCAGCAAGCCAAATTTGTAATTTTTCCAACTACTTATAACAATGAGAAGCCAATAATTTTAAGAATTAATTGACAAACCTAAATAATACCAAGGTAGAGATTTCAATGAGAAACCACTGAACTTACATAAAATATTTTAGAGATCCAAATCAACATATTTGGTAAAACAAATGATAGATTTACGTTTATTAATTATCAAGTTGGTAGACTTATATAAATTTTTAAAAATATTATTTTGATTACTAATAATAATAATATTAGCATTACCAAAGTCTAATAAATCATTAACATAAACAAGATGAGAAATATTGTAATTATTAATACCAAGGAAAAAGAACATCCATAAGGCAAGCAATAGTATCCATGACAACAGAAAAAAGATTGGGTAAAAAAGGACTCCCTTGTCTAATATCATTACAAGAAGAAAAATAGTCAGTCGGTTCATTACTAAAGAGAATGAAAAAAGTAAAATTTTGAAATACAACCCATAATCTAATTAATAAAAAAATAGAAAAACTCAAGCTAGCAGGTCTATCAATAATTCACAAGTTAAAAGCTTTTTTTAATCAATTTTGGCACAAAAACCTTTCTTAGAAGAAGAAAAGTTCAAACCAAATAAGAGTTCATTTGACAAACAATACTATCAACAATATTATGACCAAATTAAAAGTAAACTTAGGAGAATGAAAAATTTTCGCGAGCACATTTTGTAAGTCTATTTGCAATAAGCTTATTAAAAACTTTAGAAATAGTATTGTAAAGAGAAAATGGCCTACAATCAAAAAAAGGCTGAGCATAATTATGCTTAGGAATAAGAGTGATGACAATATGCTTAACTCTAATAGGAAAATTAGATTTGAGAAAAAAAAGAATTTAATAATGAAAAAGCAATCATCCATAATAATATATCAAGAACTTTTAATAGACTTAGCAGTATAAATATAAGACACAAGAGCCTTACTAAAACCAACAGACAAAAAAAAAAACTTATTTAATATCTCATTAGAAAATTTTTTAATGAGCTCCAAACATTTAATATTATTTAAAATATACTTAACAGGAAAACGACTAGAGTCATACCCATAGTTGAGAATAGGGAAAAGGTATATATCAGAGAAACGAACAACATTTTTTATAGAAATATCTTCTTAAGAAATGATTAACATAAATCACTTTAATAAAGTTCTTACAACCATTAATTTTATTTTTTTGATGTAAAAATTTAATATCATCCTCACCTTTTAAAAGCTAAGAGAATTTAGCTCTTTGTTTTAACCATTTATACTCACAATGTAAAGAATTAAATAAATGAGACTGAATAAAAGCAACCTTTTCTAAAAAAAGTACCATAAGGATTCCTATAAAGTTAAGACATAGAAACAAATTGCTGATTTTTGAAATTCTTAATTTTTTAGCAATAACATTAACAGAATTTCAATTACTCTTTTTCAAAGCAATTTTAACATTTTTCAACTTATTATAAAAAGCAAAAAGGGGATCACCATTTACTTTCAAAGCCCAATAAGATTTCACTATAAAATTGAAATCATGTCAAGAACTCCAAAAATTTTTGTACTTAATCCATGAACAATTTTCTAAAGATAACAAAAAAAATTATAATAGGAGAATGATCAGAAGACATAGGTTCCATAATCTTAAAAAAAGAATAAAGAAAACAATTAATCTAATGGTCATTGAAAAATGCAAACACTGCCGTTGCCGGTCCCAAGACCGGATGTGAAAAGTGAAGGGTTGCGTTAGGTAGTCGACAGTCAGCGTAAAACTTGTCGAAAAAAATCATGACATGAATCCTTTTTATCATTGTGTAAGTGCTAGGGCGTCCCCTGGAAGCGACGCGCTGTATGACCTGAATACAGTGGAAAGTGTGCAAGGGCCGCTACACCGACGCCGGGTGTAGTGTCAAGTAAGCAAGGGTTCCCACATTACGGACGGATGCGGGTAAAGAAGTTAGTCCATGATACTAGTATTAGGATAAGATCTTGGAATATAGGTACTCTCAATGGTAAACTAATGGAATTGGTTGATATTATGATCCATAGAAAGATAAATATCTTATGTATTCAAGAAACTAAATGGGTTGGAGAAAAAGCTAAGGAGATTGATAACTTAGGTTTTAAACTATGGTATTCTAGTAAGAGTCGTACTAGAAATGGTGTAGGTGTAATTATAGATAAGAGTTTGAAAGATAATGTTGTTAAAATTAATAGAATTGAAGATAGAATTATAACACTTAAGATTATTATTGATACTAAGATTTTTAATATTATAAGTGCTTATGCTCCTCAAGTTGGTTTAGATATAGGCTCTAAAGATAAATTCTGGAATGATTTAGAAAACTTAATACACTTGATACCCCTTGAAGAAAAAAATTTTATTGGAGGAGATTTAAATGGACATGTCGGTAGAGTGGTAGAAGATTTCAGAAATATTCATGGGAGCTACGGTTATGGAGCGATTAATAAAGAAGGTAGAGCCATTTTAGATTTTGGTTTAGCGTATGATATGATTATTACTAATACTTTATTCAAAAAAAGAGATGAGCATCTTATTACTTATAAGAATGGATCTAATAAAACACAAATTGATTATTTTCTTATGAGAAAAAGAGATCGTCGAGATTGTAAGGATTGTAAGGTCATTCCAAGTGAGCAATTAAGTACCCAACATCGATTATTAGTTCTAGATTTTAAGATGAAGAGTTGTAAAATAAAGAATACTAGGATTCAACATCGTAGAATAAGATGGGGCACCTAAAAGACACAAATAAAATTATTTTTATGAGTAAAATTCAAGATTTAAATATTTGGGATGTTCATGAAGACGCGAATGTTATGTGGAAAAAATTAACTAATACTATTAAACAAGTGGCTAAAGATGTACTTGGAGAATCAAAAGAAAAAGTTTCTATAAATAACAATAGTTGGTGGTGGAATAATAATGTGCAAGAAAAGATAAAATCTAAGAAGTTATGTTATAAAAATTGGTTTAAATGTAAAAGCGTAGAGAACGGGAAAAATATAAAACGGCCGCAGAGAGTGTAAAAGAATAATCTGTGACGCTAAAATTCTCGCTATTAGTGATCTTTATAACATGTTAGATACTAAGGAAGCTGAAAAATATATGTATAAACTAGCCAAACAAAGAGAAAAGAAAAGTAAAGATTTAACTCAAGTAAAATGTATTAAAGATGAAAATAAAAAAGTGCTTTTCTTAGAAAAAGATATTCAACATAGTTGGGTGAGTTATTTTGATAAACTTTTTAATGATGATGCTGAAAGTACGATCGAACTTAGTGATCTTAATATTGGTAATAATAATAAAAATTTTCATTTTTACCGTCGCATTAGTAAAAAAGAAGTTGATGAGGCTTTAAAGAAAACCAAGGGGGGGAAGTCTGTAGGACCTGATGATATCCCAATTGAAGTGTGGAAATGTTTAGGTGATTTGGGGGTTTCCTGTCTTACTAAACTTTTTAATATTATTTTAAAAACTAAAAGGATGCCTGAGGAGTGGAGAAAGAGCATTTTGGTCCCCATTTTTAAGAATAAAGCAGATGTACAAGAGTGTGCAAATTATAGAGGAATTAGATTGATGTGTCTTACTTTAAAATTATGGGAGAGGGTAATTGAAGATAGGTTAAGACGTATTATGAAGATTTCTCATAATCAATTTGGATTTATGTCGGGCAGGTCTACCATGGAAGCTATACATTTATTGAGAGGTTTGATGGAGAAGTACAGAGATAATAAGGAGGATCTACATTTGATTTTTATTAATTTAGAAAAAGCTTACGATAAGGTTCCTAGAGATGTTCTTTGGAGAGTCCTTGAGATGAAAGGTGTTGATATGACTTATATTCAAGTCATTAAAGATATGTATGCAAGATGACCCACTTTTTGTATTTATGTAATTTATGTTTATAGCCACGGAACCAAAAACTTGATCCCGCTTTAAATATAGGAATATGTTTAAATGTATAATGTGGATTCTACGCAAGTATACATATCGTATCAAGTAATACAGGGCTCTAGTGGAGTCCTGGTTATCGATCCCACAGGGAAGTTTTTAACAGAATTATTATCAGCTAAATTTAAAGGAATTACTTAATAAAGTGAATAGAAATTCTAAGTAACTATAATAAACTAAAGTAAACTAATGCTTGAAATAAGTTGATTTAATTAATTCAGAAAAAGTATCCTTCTCCTTGTTTTTAGAAAATTAAGTGAAATGATGAATTTAATTAGAATTTTTAAATTGTATTGTGACAAATATGAGCATTTCTATTCTTTACCCTTTGGTTCAGGTGCAAAGAACATTGACTAATCCTATGTTTGATTATCGAATGCATGGCAAGGTCGGGAGGATACTGGCTGCCACTTCGAGCTCCCACGTTCCCCTCACCCGAGGGCTAACATCTACACTTCGACTCTCAAACAGTAGGATCGAATTGAGTATTTTAGTCTGTCACACTAAAATATCCAATTCTACGCCCGATATTTAATATTTCCCTATTTATTTGCACCCTCCTTCTAAGGCTATTGATTTCCCTAAATGTTGGATGTAATTTTGACTATAGTTGATAATTCAACATATTTTAACTACTCAATTGGCCATATTGAAAGTAAATTAAGTTTTAAGTAAAAATTATCACAATTTATTTATATTATATTAAATGCCTTTATTTAATTTCATTAAACCACATAATTTTCATAAACAAGGAGAAAGACTAAGAAAACTACTCAGAATGCATGAGAATAAAACAAAGCATGGATTTCATTTAAAGTTAAAAACAATAAACAAAGATACTTATCTTAATTTCCTTCCTAGCGAGACTCCTTGAAGTTCCTTTGACTTTTCCTTCTAGTACGAGCAATTAAATAGTACTCAATTAAACTAATAAACTCACTAAACTCACTCAAACTACACTTAAGACACTAGAAATAGACTCACAGAAGACTAAAAAAAAGCACACTAGACTCTAGAATTCGACCTTTATTTATAGAGGTAAGCAAAGGTCCAAGTGGTGTTTAAACACCTCTTCAAAAAGTGTCCAGGTTCAATGTATATGCATTTTGAACTAGCTTGCCGTCGGCGGGAAACGACCTCGTCGTCAGCGGGGCTTCTAGAAGGTCTTCAAACCGCGCGATCTCGCTGTCGGTGGGCTCGGGCTCGCTGTCGGCGAGGTAGTTATAATTCCTTCAGAAATTTCTCCTCACGATCTCGCCGTCGGCGGCCTCGATCTCGTCGTCGGCGAAGTAGTTATATTTGCATGAATTTCTTCCTTTTTGATCCAAATTTGCTCCATTTCATGCATTTTGCTTCTATCACCAATAAATCTTCATTCCTGCAATAAAATAAAGAAAATACCTTTCTTTAAAGTGAAATTTCATCAAAAATAGGTATGAATTTCTTAACATATTTTTACGTGATCAAAATCCCCCAAACTTAATTATTACTTGTCCTCAAGTAATTTTAATACTAAATAAAAACAATGATTTCTATAATAGAATTTTTCAACTCAAATAATATATGAATTAATTTTAAATAACATTTTAGTAAAGTTAAAAAGAAATATTTCTAAGTAATTTCAATTAATTTTATAGAGATAAGATTATTTAGTTATTAGGTCTAAGATTTCTAGCTTTCTATTTATTTCAGGAAAGATAATATTAAAAATTAATAAATTACTTAAGATATTTAGATGATAGGAAATTCAAGAAAACTCTATTTAGTAAAATACTAATCCATAAATATAAGTTTAGAAATATAGTTAAGTTTTACCCTTTAAGTTGAATCCATTGAAGCCAATTTTTGATAAGACATCTCCTCAAGCTTCTCCTCACTTATATTTTTCTTTTCTTTTCTTTTCTTTTCTTCTTCTTTTCTTTTTCTTTTCTTTTCTTTTCTTTTTCAAGTGAGGATTACTGTATCTGGAAAACTTGTTAATAATTTTGAACTTCAATTTCTCTTCCTAAATTTGAAACTTAAAATACTTCTTTGCTTATATATATTTCATAATTTTTACTTCATTAAGTTTCTATCCTTTCTTTTTCATCTATGTACTTAAGAATTTCCAATTTTTAGAATATAGTTTCCTTACTTTAAATAGTCTACTATATTCTTATTCCTTTTAACCAAATATCTTCTTCTATTAATTTAATTGAATTACTAGAAGTATTTTCTTTAACTTTATATAATAATTAAATAAAGCAACTCATATTTATTGAATTGAAAATTACTATAGAAAATCATTTAATAATTTTTGAAAATAGAATTTGAGAACAATTTAATAATTAAATTTGTATTTTTACCTTCCCCCAAACTTAAATTTTTCTATCTATACTATATAGTGAAAAAGGGAAAGTATATAAATAAAATTCATCATACCTTTGAGCTTTAGGTATTTCTTTTCTTTAAAATTTTTGCAGGCTTTTTCATTACTTACAGAACCTGTATTGTTAGTATTCTTTCATATATAATATTTAAAAAGAAGGTGCAGGGATGGAAATTTCTAAAATAAGTATCAAACATAACAATTGAAAACTTAATTTGTTACTACACATACATTTACAATAATACATTAAAGAAAAACTAACATCCTATATATAAAAATTTGCAACTAATTTAACACACATAAGAAATTTAATATCACTACTCAAGCAAACAACAACATATCAAGTCCAAAGTCCACAGAAAAGTACTAAAATATTACACACAGAAATAATAAAGTTTTCAAAACAACAAATCTAAACAAATAAAACAAATTAAACAAAGACTCTAATCTTCTACATTAAAATCCCAAGCTATATCATCACCTTGATCTCCAGGCTGAGAAGGCTGAGCAGGCTGGTACTGTGAATATCGGGGGCACTCAGGAAAGATAGCATCTAAATCACCACTCCTATAACGACGCTCAGCTTCATAGTATGCAATCTCGTATTCCGAATGTCGCTGGAGATATTCGCTATCATAATTGTGTCTTCTCTCCAAGCCTCCAATTCTTTGATCTATATGCTCAAATCTTCTTTCCATATTTTCTCCAAATAACTCAAAACTCTTTCTACTCAGGGTTAATTCATTCATCAGATCTTGAAGGGTAGGAGTAGTGTACTGAGGGGGTGGTTCATAACTAGTAGAGGGTATATCTCTACTTGAAGAAGGTACATAATCCCTTGTCCGAGATCTCCATCCTTTGTGGGATTCATATTTCTTTATATTAGCCTGAGTTAGGGGTTTCATAGGCTCTATCCATTCCTTATCATCTCTTGCCTCTACCCCAGATAATTGGCAAAGTGCATAGATAAGACCAGGATGTCCTAATCCTCCTCCACTTTTATTTCTAGCAGTGGCTAATATGTTTTTATATATAACATTTCCCACATTAATACTCTTACGGTTCGAATACGAAATTCGGAATCGCTTCATCTCTTGTTACCTCACTATGGTGGTAGGTAGGTAACAAAGTAGAGCAAATAAAATAATGCCAGGCTTTAGATGTTGCATTTAGCATAGAAAGAGGGAAGTTTACCCGTTCTCGCTGCTTTATCTTCCAGACTCATTTCCCATCAGTGAGAAAGTCAATCACCTCTTCTAATGGTCCTTCCATAGTTCCAAAAGTTTCATATTCGCTCCAGGTGTCTTGAGCTTCATAATATGCATTAATTCTAGCAGCGCTGAAATCGACAAAAAAATCCTCTAACCTTTACTTGGTGCATCTTCGACTTTGTGTTAAATTTGCATAAAATTCTTTTACTACTTCCATATTGCTTCTGTTGGTAACGAAACGAAGTTTTCCCATCCTTGCTCCTTTATAACTCGCTCTACTTCTCCTCCAGGATTCTTGAAAACTCGATCTTGTATGCACTTTCTTGCTTGAATATTTTGAAAATATCGTGTTTGTGCTCTCACATTAATGAATCGAGTTTCGTCAAAATCTAATCGTCGCTTTTGTCGTGGTACCATTTCTCGATCTTGTGAAATTTACAAAAAAAATTTTTAACTAAACTCCAAAATATTACTAAAAAGGCTTCCCACAACAACTAAAATCCATTTAAATCGATTTCTATGAAATTCTTCCAAGTATTTTCTTGACATTTCAAAATTTTTCAAAATATCCCAATGTAGAAGAAATCAATGATGAAAATCAAAAATTTTTGCATAGGAGTGAAGCTCTTACCAAGGGAAGATGAAATCCGGTGTTAAAAAGTGTTGAAATCGCTTCAAATCCAAGATCTCTCAAGCCCTAGGTCGGTTTTTTTTGAAAATTTGAGGAAGGGGATGATGAATAATGTCGGTTGACCGGTCAAATATAGGTCTTTTCACGTTCTCGCTATCAGCGAGGTTCTTCTCGCCGTCGGAGAGCTAATTAATTCCATAAGGCAAAAGTTTCGGGAAAAATCCACCGTCGGCGAGCTCGGTCTCGCTGTCAGCGGGTTTTCTAGCTGTCGGCAAGATAATTCTCGCAGTCGGCGAGGTTCCAAAAATTTTCAATTTTTGAAATCCGTCAATCATTTTCAACCTCAAATTGCCATTAATCAATCTTCTGATCACTTAATTTAATAATAATACGAAGATTAGATACTTAAACTCACAAAAAGTCACTCAAAACAAACAACATAACTTCATAAATGAAATCCATGAAACTTACAAATTTCACACTAACAACTTCACACACACACTTAACTTAATTGTTCAAATCTATACCACTCAGCATCGCAATCCAAACCACAACACTCTAAATGCTGAGACATAACAATTTACATAAAATTTTATCAAATCTAAAGTTCGACTCATAATAAAATTTAAACTCCAAAAAAAACACTCACACATACAAATATAACATAAACATATAAATCTTTCCTACTCTTCTGTGTCTGAACTAATATCTTCTTTGATATTTCCGATGCGACGCAGGTGCACAAATAAATTGTAGAAAGGCTCGAAGGGAATTCGCAATAGATTCTTCATTAATCCATCCTTTCTGTCTTAGTAGATGAATAAAACTAGCCTCCAGATGTCCAGTATGATCAAAGTGCTCCTTCATTCTCCAATCAATATGATCAAACATATTAGAGATATTGTCAATGTAATTCATCACATTTTGCAATTCTTTCTCCAATCCTTTAATCTTCTTCAGAATAAAATTAGTTTTATCAGTAATAGGTCTTGCTAAAGGATTGTTCTGTGATGCTCTATCAGAAATAACGGTGATCTCATCATTGTTATCCAAAGTGGGAAACATATCGATAGGATCCGGGGTTTCCATGGTAAAAGTACTTTTTCCCAAGCCTCATAAGAAACTTGGTACCGATCGCATAAAGCAAATATAGTAGATGGGTGTCCAAGTCATGCACCGACCCATGCACGATTAATCCCGATACGGACTTTACTATTATTGATCCAACATCAATAAGTAATCCAATTTGAATACAATAGTTTAAAATAGCGCATTCCTTTGACACTTTTTTACTCTCATGGTAGGTAATAATTTTGATGATATAAAGAAATGTCGATTGCTTCGAGACAGGGTTTAGAAGTGATGCAGAAAAACTAACATACCCGTCTTCTCGTAACTCCCAATGATCTGGTTCATCAGTCGGATATCTATAGATCTCGTTCATATTCTATCTTGAAGGCACAAAGTTGGAATAGTGACAAACAGAGGTATTTTCTATAGAAAACAATTCATTTACCCTTGCAGGAGTAAAAATTACCCATCTTCCTCTGACGTACACATTTCCATGGTTGATCGCATGTAAATAAAAGTAAAACTTTTTGACTACTGGTATAACTACAGCGGAAGTTGTATAACAAAATACCTCACAATGCCGCTGTGCGATCATTTCTTCGATTTTTGTAGTAGCATTCTCTACTCCTCTATTGACGAATCCTCTTTCTTTGATAAGTCTTTTCTTCATCAAGCCTTTATTGAAGATTCGTTGTGTCTCCGAACTAACAAATTTTCGCCGGTTGAAAACTTCAGTTTTTGTGGTTTCTAGAAATTTTGAGGCCATTTTGGATGGAATGGATTGGTCTCTCATCATTTCTAAGGAAGAAAATGGTGTAAAATCGGATTTGAAATAATTTCTTACGAAGGAATGGCTTAGATTCGTCCAAAACCGCACGAAAAATCTTTAAGAAACCAAATTTTAAACTACCTCGCCGTCGGCGGGAAGTTCCTCGCCGTCGGCGGGAAGTTCCTCGCCGTCGGCGACGTAGTTATGGAACTGACTCAATTTAACACGAGATCTAGCTGTCGGCGAGAATCGACCTCGCCGTCGGTGAGATTCGTAAAAATCACCCGTTTTCACTCTGGTCTGAATATTTTCTGATCTCATACAATAAGTTCAATTTTTGTGATGATTCTAAATAAGAATTTGAGTAGTAAGATTTATTTTAATAATATAGATTCACTAATATGTAGATATATATAAAAAATAAAAGACTACTACGGGTTGTCTCCCATGAAGCGCTTGGTTTAACTTCGTCAGCCCGATCTAGTTCAGTTAGTGTTTAGGTTGACTAAGCATTAAAACCTCTTTAAAATTTGGTCGTCTATTTTCGAAATATGGTTTTAATCTATGTCCATTTACTTTAAATTTATGTACTATTTTTGGATCTTCAATTTCTATAGTTCCATATGAAAATATTTGAGTTACAGTGAAAGGTCCTAACCATCGAGATTTTAATTTCCCAAGAAATAATTTCAATCTAGTATTATAAAGCAAAACTTCTTGTCCTGGTTCAAAATTTCTCTGATTAATCTTTCTATCATGCCATAATTTCATTCTTTCTTTATAAATCCTATCATTATCATATGATTCATTCCTTAATTCTTCCAATTCATTTAATTGCAACAATCTCTTCTCACCGACTTCTTTCATATTATAATTAAATTCTTTAATCGCCTAATATGCTTTATGTTCTAATTCGATCGGTAAATAGCAAGTTTTTCCATATATAAGTACGTAAGGAGTCATTCCAATCGAGTTTTATAAGCGATCCTGTATGCCCATAATGCGATTGTCTAGTCTTATAGACCGGTCGACATGTTAGGGTTTACAGACTTTTCTAATATACGTTTAATCTCTCGATTAGAAACTTCAGCTAATCCACTAGTTTGTGGATGATAAGCAGTCGATATCTTATGCATAATATTACACTTTTCCACTAGTTTGTGAATGTATTTGTTTCTAAAATGAGTCCCTCCGTCAGTGATAATCACTCTCGACATTCCAAATCTAGTAAAAATATTTTTCATTAAAAATTTTGAAACTCTTTTGGCATCACACCTAGATAAAGCTTGTGCTTCAATCCATTTGGAAACATAATCAACAGTTACTAATATATATGAGTTTCCAAATGACGGAATAAAAGGTCCCATAAAATCTAATCCCCAAACATAAAAAATTTCAACTTCTAATATAAAATTTAGAGGCATTTCATTTTTTCTTGAAATGTTTCCTACTCTTTGGCATTTATCGCAAGTTTTGATATATTTATATACATCTCTAAATAGAGTAGGCCAGTAGAATCCAGATTGTAGAATTTTATATGCAGTTTTACCTGTCCCAAAATGTCCTCCAAAATCAGAATCATGACATTTTTGAATAATTGGTTCAATTTCTTCATAAGGTACACATCTTCTAATAATTAGATCCTTACATTGTTTATATAAGTACGGTTCATCCCAAAAGTATGATTTAGTATTGTGAATTAATTTTTTCGTTGTTGCAAAGTTAACATAGGTGGTAAAATGTCACTTACAATATAATTTACTATATCGGCATACCGAGGAATTTTCAACTCATTAATATTATAAAGTTGTTCATCGGGAAAAGCTGTCTAAAATTTCATTATCGGTATTAGATAATTCGAGATTTTCTAATCTTGATAAATGATCGGCAATTTGATTATCAATTCCCTTTTGTTAATGATCTCAAAATCAAATTCTTGCATTAATAATATCCATCTGATTAATCTTGGTTTAGAATCCTTCTTTTGCATTAAATATTTTATAGTAGAGTGATCAGTATGTACAATGCATTTAGTTCCTATTAGATAATGCCTAAATTTATTAAAAGCATATACTATTGCTAATAATCCTCTTTCGATAATCGTATAATTTATTTCGGCATTATTTAGAGTTTTACTTAGCATAATATATAACTTTGAAAATCTTATCATATCTTTGCCAAGAGCTGCTCCTATAGCATAATCAATAGCATCACACATAAGTTCGAATGGTTTCTCCAGGTTAGGTGAAACTATTATAGGTGTTGTAATTAATTTATCTTTTAATAATTCAAAAGCATTCAGACATTCAGTTGTAAATTCAAATTTATTGTCCTTTTCAAGAAGTTGGCATAGAGGTTTAGTAATTTTTGAAAAATCTTTAATATATAGCCTGTAGAATCCAGCGTGTCCAAGAAAACTTTTTACCCCTTTTACCGTAGTTGGAGGTGGTAATTTAGCTATTACTTGAATTTTTGCAGGGTCTACTTCCATGCCTTTTCTCGAAATTTTATGCCCTAATACAATGCCGCTCGTAACCATAAATTGACATTTCTCTCAATTTAGAACTAAATTAGTTTTCACACATACTTCAAATACCTTTTCAAGATGATTTAAGCATGTGTCAAATGTTGTTCCGAATACAGAGAAATCATCCATAAATACTTCTATTCCATCATCAATTAATTTACTAAATATAGACATCATACATCTCCGGAATGTTGCGAGTGCATTACATAATCCAAAAGGCATTCTTCGAAAAGCGAAAGTTCCATAAGGACTAGTAAATGTAGTTTTATCTTGATCCTCGGGAGCAATTTGTATTTGATGATAACCGTTATATCCATCTAAGAAATAAAAATATTTGTGTCCTGCTAATCTATCTAACATTTGGTCTAGAAATGGTAAAGGGAAGTGATCTTTTACAGTGGTCGTGTTTAATTTTCTATAATCAATACATATTCGTCATCCAGTGACTTATCTTATAGGGATAAGATCATTATTTTCATTAGCTTTGATATTCACCCCTCCTTTTTTAGGTACACAGTGAATTGGGCTTACCCAAGCACTGTCAGAAATAGGATATATAATACCATTATCTAACCATTTTAAAATTTCTTTCTTAACTACTTCTTTCATTATCGGATTTAATCTCCTTTGTGGATCTGCTTTAGGTTTATGTTCATTATCTAAAATAATTTTGTGCATACAAATTGAAGGACTTATTCCTTTGATATCTGTTAAGGTCCAACAAAAAATTTTCTTATATTTTTTTAATGTATCTAAAAGTTTTTGTTCTTGAGATTCATTTAATTCAGATGAAATAATAACTGGTAGAGTTGAAGAATTTCCTAAGTAAGCATATTTTAAATGATTAGGTAACATTTTTAACTCAAGTTCATGAGGTTTAATAATTGATGGAACTATATTCTTTTCAGTGTTTTCTGTGTTATCCAAAAATTCATATTTCTCTTGAATATAATCTAATTTTTCATTTATATCGAATTTTTTAATTAATTCAATATTTTCCTTTTCTAATTTTTCTTCATAATATTCCTTAAAATGTTCTTTTTGTAATTGATCGAGTACTTTCATTCGAAAACACTCATCATCTTTTTCTATCGCAGGATATTTCATTGATTTAGCAATATTAAAAGTTACTTTTTGATCATTTACTCTCATAGTTAATTCTCCTTTCTGAACATCGATCATAGCTTTTCCAGTGGCTAAAAATGGTCTTCCTAAAGTAATAGGAATTTCTTTATCTTCTTCCATATCTAGAACAATAAAATCTACAGGGAAGATAAATTTATCCACTTTTACTTATACATCTTCAATAACTCCTTTAGGATATGTAACAGAACGATCAGCTAACTGAAGAGTTATTGAAGTAGGTGAAATTTCTCTCAATCCTAATCTCTTGAAAATTGATAGAGGCATTAGATTGATGCTTGCTCCTAAGTCACACAAAGCTTTTCCATAAAATTTTTCTCCGATAGCGCGAGGTATAGTGAAACTACCGGGATCTTTTAATTTTTCGGGAAGTTTTTTCGAATAATAGCACTACACTCTTCACTAAGTGCAACCATTTCATTATTAGTTAATTTTCTTTTTTTATTTAAAATATCTTTCATGAATTTTACATAGTTTGGCATCTGTTCTAAAGCTTCTACGAAAGGGATATTTATCGTTAATTTCTTTAAAATTTCAAGGCATTTAGCAAATTGTTTGTCTTTTTTTTATGTTGAATTAGTCGTTGAAGAAATGGTGGTGGAAGTTTTTTAACAGAAATTTTCGTAGGTATTAAAGGATTTTCTAAATTTGGATCTCGTTGATTCTTTTCCTTTTCAATTTCCACTTCCTCTTTTTGACTTTCAAGTTCTTTCTGAATTTGAGGTTCTAATTCTTTTCCACTTCGTAATTGTATCGTTTTAATTTGTTCATTTCCCTTATCTTTAGGATTTATTTCCACATTACTAGGAAATGTTCCAGGTATTCTATTATTAAGTGTAGTAGCGATATGTCCAAGTTGAGTTTCAATATTTTTTATAGTTTGTTCCTTGATTTTGTAATTGATTTCCTTGTATTTGTAATTGATTTCCTTGATTTTGTAGATGTTGACCCATATTTAATATTAATTCTTCTATAGATAATTTCTTATCTTTAAATTGAGGGTTATTATTATTAAATCCAGAGTGGATAATTGGTTTTATAATTAGGATTTCCTTGATTAGATGGATTTCCTGATTGTTGTGTCATATTATTCATCCATGGTTGATTAGTTGTATTATTATTCCAATTAAAATTAGGATGATTTTTCCATCCGGGATTATAATAATTTGCATAAGGATTATTGAGTCCGTTGTTAATTGCATTAATTGTTTCATATTGAGATTGTGATTCTATAAGTTGTCCAGGATGAATTTTCTTCTAATATAGTTGGAGAGTAATTCATTCCAAATTGATCTAATTTTTTAGATATAGCAGACAATTTGTGAAGCTAACATAGATATTGCATCATTTTCATGAATACTAGTTATTTTCTTCGGATTTAATCTATCAATGAGCCATTGAAAATTATTAGTTGTCATTTCTTCGATTAGTGCATAAGCTTCATCAAATGGTTTTGACATTAATGATCCTCCAATGAGCAGCATCAATGATTGATCTTAAAGATCCTACTAATCTATTATAGAAAGTTTGAATAATTAACCGATCACGGTAAAGCATGATGTGGGCATTTCCTAAGAAGTT
Organism: Papilionanthe hookeriana x Papilionanthe teres; assembly: GCA_022702705.1. Classification (NCBI taxonomy): domain Eukaryota; kingdom Viridiplantae; phylum Streptophyta; class Magnoliopsida; order Asparagales; family Orchidaceae; genus Papilionanthe; species Papilionanthe hookeriana x Papilionanthe teres. The sequence continues at coordinate 18,367,337 of CM040423.1, forward strand.
CTTTAAATCTCTCCCAAGATTCATATATTGACTCTCCATCAAACTGACTAAAAGAAGTTATATCGTTTCTAAGCTTAGCAGTTATAGATGGTGGAAAATATTTGGATAGAAATTTTTGTGATAATTCTCCCCAAGTTTTAATAGATCCAGGTGCTAACGAATTTAACCACATTTTAGCCTTATCCCTTAAAGAAAAATGAAAAAGTCTAAGTCTAATAGCATTGTTAGATACTCCTTCATATTTAAAAGTAGCACATAGTTCTAAAAAACTAGCAAGATGTAAGTTAGGATCTTCAATAGGTGAACTACTAAATTGATTGTTTTGTACCATTTGGATAATTGAAGGTTTAAGTTCGAATGAATTAGCAGCTACATCAGGGTTTTGAATAGTTAAATAAATTTCATCTAATGTAGGGTTGGCATAATCTCATAATGGTCTTGGTTGATCGTTATTTTGATTTTCAGGAATATTTGTCATTTGCGTTAAATTTATAATTTCTCTTTTTTGTTTTCTAATTTTTTTAATTGTACGCTCTAATTCTGAATCGTAAGGTATTAAATTTTCGTTTCCAAATTTTCGCATACAATTTTTAAAATAAATTTTTAGCTAAGTCCGTTACTTTAGTAAATAATTTTTTTAACTCCCCGGCAACGGCGCCAAAAACTTGACCCACTTTTTGTATTTATGTAATTTATGTTTATAGCCACGGAACCAAAAACTTGATCCCGCTCTAAATATAGGAATATGTTTAAATGTATAATGTGGATTCTACACAAGTATACGTATCGTATCAAGTAATACAGGGCTCTAGTGGAGTCCTGGTTATTGATCCCACAGGGAAGTTTTTAACAGAATTGTTATCAGCTAAATTTAAAGAAATTACTTAATAAAGTGAACAGAAATTCTAAGTAACTATAATAAACTAAAGTAAACTAATGCTTAAAATAAGTTAATTTAATTAATTCAGAAAAAGTATCATTCTCCTTGTTTTTAGAAAATTAAGTGAAATAATGAATTTAATTAGAATTTTTAAATTGTATTGTGACAAATAGGAGCATTCCTATTCTTTACCCTTTAGTCCAGGTGCGAAGAACATTGACTAATCCTATGTTTGATTGCGAATCCGCGGCTAAGGCCGGGAGGATGCTTGTTGCCACTTCGAGCTCCCACGTTCCCCTCACTTCGAGGTCTAACATCTACACTTCGACTCTCGAACGAGTAGGATCGAATTGAGTATTTTAGTCTGTCACACTAAAATATCCAATTCTACGCCCGATAATTAATATTTCCCTATTTATTTTCACCCTCCTTCTAAGGCTTTTGATTTCCCTAAATATTGGATGTAATTTTGACTATAGTTGATAATTCAACATATTTTAACTACTCAATTGGCCAGATTGAAAGTAAATTAAGTTTTAAGTAAAAATTATCACAATTTATTTATATTATATTAAGTGTCTTTATTTAATTTCATCAAACCACATAATTTTCATAAACAAGGAGAAAGACTAAGAAAACTACTCAGAATGCATGAGAATAAAACAAAGCATGGATTTCATTTAAAGTTAAAAACAATAAACAAAGATACTTATCTTAATTTCCTTCCCAAGCAGACTCCTTGAAGTTCCTTTGACTTTTCCTTCTAGTACAACAACTAAATAGTACTCAATTAAACTAATAAACTCACTAAACTCACTTAAACTACACTTAAGACACTAGAAATAGACTCACAGAAGACTAAAAAAAAATCACTAGACTCTAGAATTCGACCTCTATTTATAGAGGTAAGCAAAGGTCCAAGGGGTGCTTAAACACCTCTTCAAAAAGTGTCCAGGTTCAATGTATATGCATTTTGAACTAGCTCGCCGTAGGCGGGAAACGACCTCGCCGTCAGCGGGGCTTCTAGAAGGTCTTCAAACCGCGTGATCTCGCTGTCGGCGGGCTCGGGCTCGCTATCAGCGAGGTAGTTATAATTCCTTCAGAAATTTCTCCTCACAATCTCGCCGTCGGCGGCCTCGATCTCGCCGTCGGTGAAGTAGTTATATTTGCATGAATTTCTTCCTTTTTTATCGAAATTTGCTCCATTTCATGCATTTTGCTTATATCACCAATAAATCTTCATTCCTGCAATAAAATAAAGAAAATACCTTTCTTTAAAGTGCAATTTCATCAAAAATAGGTATGAATTTCTTAACATATTTTTCTGTGATCACTAGAGCTGTTAAATGTGTTCGAACTGAAGGAGGATTGACCAAGTATTTTACTATTTATGTTGGTTTACATCAAGGATCGGCTTTAAGCCCATATCTTTTTGCTTTATTTATGGATGGTCTTACTGGGCATTTACAAGAGGATGTACCTTGGTGTATGCTTTTTGCAGATGATATCCTCCTTGTGGATAAGAAAAGAGAAAAAGTCCATGAAAAACTTGAATTATGGAGGTCTACGTTGGAGTATAAAGGTCTTCGTTTGAGTAGAACTAAAAATGAATATATGGAATGTAATTTTAGTAATAGTAGGTCTAGTGACAGAAGTGTAACTTTGGGTGATCAAATTATTAAAAGGTGTGAACGATTTAGATATCTCTGGTCCATTGTTCAAAGTGATGGTGATATAGATGGGGATGTTAATAGTAGAATTCGGGTTGGTTGGTTGAAGTGGAGGAATGCATCCGGCTTATTGTGTGATAGAAAAGTACCGCTTAGATCGAAAGGAAAATTTTATAAGATGGTGGTGAGACCTTCAATGCTTTATAGTGCTTGAATGTTGGCCTTTAAAAGAGAAGCATAATGTTAAGTTAAGTGTTGCCGAGATGAGAATGATTAGGTGGATGAGTGGCTTTACACTTAGAGACAAAATGTGAAATGAATATATTCGTAATAGGGTTGGAGTTTCACCCGTGACGGATAAAATTAGAGAGAGTCACCTTAGATGGTTTGGTCACATTAAACGTCGACCACCTGATGATCCGATTAGGAGAGTAGATGTTTTGAATACAACTTATGTTAAGGAAGGCAGAGGCAGACCTAGGAAAACTTGGGCTTATTGCATAAAAAAACGATCTTAATTTATTAGAATTAAACAAAAATTTGACACTAAATAGGATGCAATGGAGAAAAAGGATTCATGTAGCCGACCCCACTTAGTGGGATTAAGGCTTTGTTGTTGTTGTTGTTGTTGTATCATTGAAAAATGCTCTATCCAATAAACACCTTGCAGAAAATCTTTTTGTCGATTATACCAACTAAAAGAGAGACCAGAATAAGGCATATCAATAAGAGAATAATTAAAAATGAAGTTATTAAAATCAATAAGTTTACAAGGAATTGGTGGAGAACCACCAATATTCTTATTAATACTTCTAATACAATTAACATCACTAAATAATGAATATCAACCATAAAAGAGGAGTGAGAAGCCCAAAGATCATTTCTATAAATAGTGTTATTATCTGCATACACAAAAGTAACATAAAAATTAATTAAAGAAGAGAAGAAAATGATACCATGAATATACTGAGAATGAATCTTAAGAGCAGTAAAATTCAATTTCATAGAATTCTATTTAATCTGAATAAAGTCAATATCCACTAAATGAAAATCATTAACACTATTCTTAAAAGGGAATAAATAAAAATGCTTAGAAGTAAAATGATCAACATAATTAAAAAGATAAATTATACTGTCCAATGAACAAATAAGATTCAAATGCAAAACTTTAACATAATATCTACAATCATAAATACAAGCATCAATATTAAGCCCACTGCATTCCTACTTACAAATTTTGAAAAAATAATAAGAAAATTTAAATGAATAAAAAAAAAAAGAAAAACATCAGGTTAATGAGAGGCACCCACTCCTCTAACCCTTCCTTTTCTAGGTTTACGACCAGAGGAGTGAACAATATTTTTAGTAAAAAAGTTCTTAAAGAAATAACCAATTGAGATGCCTCATTATTGATAGAATTAACACTATTATTTATCAGAATTTAGAGAGGATCATGAATTAAAATATTTCTAATAGTAGCATTAGAATTAGACAATGAAGTATTAAACACAGAGATAACTAAAACATTATCCATATGTAAATTCTCCTACACACAATTAGAATAATTATATAAACTTCAAGATTTTGATTTTGACTAAAACATTGCTCAGAAACATATAAACTTTCATTAACAGGAAGATTAACAATTTTCTTTTTATCAGAATCTGAAATATTTTCAATAATAGGAACATTAAGATGAGGTGCTACAACACTAAAAGAGTTAGAAATAGGAACAATAATATTTCTAACATCATTTTCTTCATTAACCACATTATCAATATTGATAGGAATTGAAACAGATAAAACAAATTTATGAATATTATGGGTAATAGGAACAAAATCTTACCTCACATTCCTTTTATTGTTCATGGAAGCGGAACCACATTATCTGAAATAGCAAGAGTATTTATAAGAAAGTGCTCATGATCACGAACAAAAGAAGAATATGTTCTACAAAAATAGGCTTCCATTCATAAACAACTTTCTGTGTAGCATATTTTCTATTGATATTGAGCATAATAAATGTTGGGAATGAAAAATCCACATTAACTTGTATATTATCACGAGCAAACGATAATCTAGAATTTTTTTTATCGTTAAAGAATCAACAACAAGAGGCATACACAACTTGCTAGCAACTTTAGAAAGTTTTGATTCAGACCAATAACATAATGACATATTAGGAAACCAAACCCAAACAAAAATGTCATTAAAAAACTTCATTTATAAGATCAAAATCACGAATTCTCATTTTAAAAATAAAAGGTTTACCATAAAGAAACTTAGTTGCAACCGAAAAAAATATTCAAGATCTTCCAAATAATTAAATTTAAAAAGAAAGAACTACTCAATAAAGAAGAGAAGTTCACGCGCACCTTTAAGCTTCCAATTCCTACCCAAGACTTGTAAGCCGATACCATATAAATGATATTTATCCAGAGAATAACTAACCAAAGCCATTTGCCACTATATCGAAGCATCATCAATTTCATTATATGTGAATATAACCTGTTCTTCCATAGAAGGAACATAAGCTGATTAAAAGAAGAGTTAGTTATATGTGATAAAAGAAGACTTTTTTCAACTCATAGGTGTTGGGTTAACAGGCAAAGAAATCGAGGACAAAGGTGAAGGAGGAAACATATTTGAATTCATAAAAATAAGGGCCTAAACCCCCAAAACACAACAACAAATCATAAGAGAAACAAAAAGATCCCGAAAAGTTTCTCAACAAAGAAAGGGAGAAAGAGTAAAAACCCTAAAACAATAGAACAATAAAGTAAGAAATGATATCACACAAGGAAAATAAAGGATATCGGGCAAAACCAAAAGGGCATAATAAAAAACTTAAAAAAAATTCCTCAAGAATAAGAACAACTATAAAGAATAGTAAAAAATCTTAATTTCTAATCACACGAAACAAGAAAACTCTAAAAAGCTAGTAAAAAACATAAATGAAATCTTAGCTGAGGGGAAGAGATGCCCTCGGATTATCTCGATGCTCGTGCTCTTTCTTCAGCTCCACATTCTGCTTTGGATCTCTCCTGTGACTTCATGATTGGCAATCCTTTTCGATCCCTCTTCCGTTACTTTATGTGTACATGAAATCCTAGAACTTCTTTTTTCGCTCTCTTTCTCTTTTCCCAAAAGGAGCTCCACACAGAAAAAAAGATTTGAGAATGGAGAGCAAAGAGGAGAGATGATATATAATACTGTATTGCACTCACTTTGGTCCACTGGTTCCAGTACTTTTTTCCAACCAAATTTATTTTGAATAAAATCAAATTATTTCAAAGAAATTTAAATTTGAATTAAATAAAAATTAATTTTACAGTTCAAAATTGAGTTTGAAAAATAGTTTAAATGAGCCAAACACAAAATAAACATTGCAGTCTAAAATTCGCCCCCATACCGAGTTCAGATTGGGCTCTGTATCAAGTCAAGCCCAACAGAAGACGCATGCGCATTTGGCTGTTAAGGGAACATCCTTCGATCTTTCTCGCCCCCAACAGCCTGCAGACGGGCAGAAGCTCGTCGTCCTCCCTCTCCAGCACCGATGAGAAAAAAAACACCGGAGTAATACGTCGCTGGCTCCAGCATCGAGCTTGCTGACCCGAGGAAACTGAAAGCCCTAGATCCCTACTCCTCCCCGTCATGGCCTCCGGTCAGGACCCCGGAACAACGTTGATGGATCTCATCACCTCAGATCCTTCAGCCGCTCCTTCCAGTTCCTCACTGGCGGCGGCTCCAACGACGCTTGGCAAGCCGGTGAACGCGGATCGCAAGAAGAAGGTCACCTTGAGCCAGATCCAGAGCGACACCATTTCGGCTGCGAAGGCTTTGAATCCCGTCAAGGCTTTCCCACAAAGGCAGAGGAAGAAGGTTGGTTTGTTCGTTGGTTTCTTTTTGGTTATTTGTCGTTGTACACATGCCAGAATTGTTCCTTATGCCTTGTCATGGATTCCTGAGCAAGTTTCAAGTTAAATTTATAGACCACTAGCAATGTCGATGCTATCAGTTACCTCAATTGCTTAGCGTAGTTGTCAGACTACAGTTGATTTGGTATATGGTCCGTGGGGATATCTCTTTTCTAAAAGCAATGGAACCTGATAGTTTATTTGATTTTGGCTATGCAAGCTTTATAAAACTGCAGCGAAGATATAGACTTTCATTAGTATTCATTGGTAAAATGGGAGAACCCATAATGGCTTTAATGGTTCACTTGCAGCTACCAGTTTCTTATGCTCAGTTAGCGAGAAGTATTCATGAATTTGCTGCGACGGCAGATCAGGTTTCTTTTATTTACTAATGTTTATACTCCACTATTTCCATTATTTAGTTTTTCCAAAGATATAATGTTAATTTCACGTAATTTTTCTATTCAGAAAAGTTCACAGAGAAAGCTCGTGCATCATGTGTTTCCAAAACTTGCTGTGTACAACTCAGTCGACCCATCTTTAGCGCCATCCCTTCTTATGGTATGGGTTTATCTCCTCCAGTTTCAACTTTATACATACCATAAGCAGATAACAATATAATTCCATAGGAAATATCTTTCATAAACCATTAATAGACATCATACATTGCGGTGGTTGTGTCCTTGGGGTGCGCTGAGCTCAAGTAAAATAGATAAACTGAACAAGGGAAGGTCAATGATTGAATCCAAGTGCTTTCAACCTTCTGCTTTAGCAGAGAATTAGATGGCTTACCGACATAAAAGTTTTTGATATCCAAAATTCGTGATCACTTTCAAAATTCGTGATCACTGTTGTTTCATCTTGGAAATAAATTTTTTTGTCCGTGTACTATACCGATTAAGGAATTTGATTTTAATAATATGAAGTTATTGCAGTCCTATGACTTAATTGTCCCCTTTTTTCTTGGAATTATGCCATTCCCAATTTATTTCCCATATTTGATATATGTTTTTTATGTATTTGCAGCTTCATCAGCAATGTGAGGATAGGAATGTCTTGCGCTATGTTTATTACTATTTGGCTAGAATTTTGGCAGATAATGGGGCACAAGGTTTAAGCGCAGCTGGTGGAATCCCTACTCCAAATTGGGATGCACTTGCTGATATTGATGCTGTAGGAGGTGTCACTAGAGCAGATGTTGAGCCAAGAATTGTGGGGCAGCTTAGTGCTGAGGCCTTAAATCCAGATATTGAATGTATTGTACATCATACTTTTGTTATCAACATAGCTTTAGTTGCATTTTTTTTTTTTATTTTTTTTTTGAAATTTTGCTTGAAGTGATTTTAAACTTAATGGATATGGAATTTTATTTTCACAATTTTTGAATTAATTAGGTTAATTGTTGTATAAAATACAATAAAATATTTGAAATGATGAGGACTTTTAATTCATGGAAGCAATGGAGAAAAGAATTTTTGAAAATTTGAGAAAGCAAATAAAATGTGTGCTGCTTTACAGTAACCATTTGCTTACAGTTTTGTTATTGAATATTGTGAAGACTCATATGCTATTTGATCATACATGATTGAACAGATTCTAGCTTGTAATTTTACTGTGACGCTTTAAGTTGTTACACTCTTCCCAAAAAATCACTCTACACCGTCGAACCAGAGCATTATGTTTAATGCTGAAAGTGAAAAGGATTATTTTCTTAATGTTGTGGTTAATATTGAATTCATGATTAAAGTGAAATAAAATATATTTCTGAAGCATCTATTGGCATCTCATGGATCAAAGTGTTCTACTTTCAAGTAAGTTAATTGACATCACCATCTTTCTCCTAACTATTTGTATCAAGCATTATAAATCATCAATCACCATTCATTACCAGCTGGCTTCATTTTGTATCCTTTTCGGTCAACCTATTTCATTCTTAGTTCTCTTACATTGGTTACCTATTCTATAGTTCTCTTACATTAGTTCTATTACCTATTCTATTGATGCATCTTCTATCCTCCATTATTTTCTATTATCTTCTGTTCAATGACTGCCATTTACTTCATTCTTTAATATAATAATTTCTTACTCTATTCTCGCTACATCCTTCCTAGATCCTCCATACATCTATTTTACATTCTCATTTTTATCATATTTGATTGAGTTATATATGAGCTTTTTATTGCTTGCTACTCAGATCTATATAATCTTATCTAGTACAATTGTATTTACTCTAGTTTTCTCTTATTAAGTATGTTTTTCTAAGATAATTCTCCATAAAAAAACAACTATAACTCTCAAAATTATCTTATTGGAGTATCTTTCTTTTTTGTAACGGATCTTGGTTACTTGAACTTATCACACTTAGTTATTACTTTATATTTTTGATAGTATAGATTAATAATTTACAATTTAAGTCCACAAAAGTGTATATCATGTATTTAGTTTGATTACTAATTATAAACCCTTTATCTTGTGATTGTTTTCTCAATTGTTTTAACTTTTATTTTTTTTAAAATTCTTTATTATATTAATTGTTCTGTGCAAACAACAGTGCTTTACTATGAATCAATTTTGTAAGTTTCTCCATAGCGACCGCAAAAGATATGGCCTTTATGTTGATCATTGGTGTAATTCAATGGTGATTGGAAACTCCCCATGTTCTGTAACTACTAATACCGGTCCATTCTCCATCTTAATATTTTCAGTTACTTATCGTACCTTTTGACATCCATTTTTTACCTTCATTAACATCAATTGCTTAAAATTCTTTCGATTTTTATAATTGATATGTTTGCATCTAGTTTTTCTTTTTTTGGGTGGTAAATCATCTTGATGATTCATCAAAAGATTTTTTGGTGGGAGTTATTGTAAAAAGTATCTACTTTGAAAGTAATGCCTTTATTTCATATTGTTACCAGTTTGTGCGACGAAATAGCGGTTGGTTGGTTGCCAAAATCAGATACTGATATATATCATAAATGTCTTGCATTCTTTTTAAACACGCTTACGCAGTTTACGGAGTTTTACCTTCTGTTGCATACTCTTTACTTGTTAAAATTCTTTTATCGGTGATCTTCATAATATTGTTTTTTCTTTATCTAACTATTTTTTGCTATCTTTGGAAGTTCATGCGAGAAGGATTGCTGCTTTGAAAGCTCTCAGTTGTGCTTCATCAAGCAGCTCAGATATACTGGACAAGCTGTATGAAATTGTTTTTGGCATTCTAGAAAAGGTATGCTCTGAAATTATTGATATGGAAATTCATCAAGCTGCTTAAGAGGTTTTCTTAGGGTTTAATGTTTATGGTTTGTTGAAAAATTCTTTCACGAGCTTACTTAGTTTCTCTTTGAACTTTTGATTATCGATCATTTCTCCCATTCCATCTTTCTTCTTTTCCAGAATTCTAGTTTTATTGATGTTGTTTTCATAATGTTTTAGGTTGGAGATGCCAAGCAAAAACGTAAGAAAGGCATCTTTAATAGGCCAGGTGGTGATAAGGAGGTATCACAACATTTTTACTTTTAATATCTAGAAGCTGGAATTTGATAAGGCTCTTTCATTTCCAGGCTATTTGCTAAAATGAATTGTTTTTTCTATTTGTATCATGGTTGTAGTTATAATATGATTGACTAAGATCAAGGTTCGGTATTTATTAGATTATTTATATACAATTAATGCTGCAACTATGCAATGTGAATTGTCTGGAAGGATTTTAAGTAAGGCAACACTATCTACTGTAGAGTAAATGCAAATTTATACTTGCAAGATCCAAAATGACTACCGCATTCAAACCTCATTAATTAGGTAGTGCTAGTGACGGAACATTTAGGTGTGGAAATCCATTTACATTTGAAGCGGTGATTACTCAAGAAATGAAAATCAGATGAAGTCTGAAAAGTATTCCAACTTATGGACTGCATGTGTTGATTGGGAATCCAAATATGTGTGAAATATGAATAGATAGCATCATATAACTCATCCATGAGCTAATAATGGACCGTGGAAAGAGATAGAGATGATGAAATAAAAAAGGGTGGAAAAAAGTATTTAATAACAGTAGTTGATGTGATTTGGTAGGTTTCTCTTTTAAAATCATACTTGGAAAGCTTTAGATCTTCATGTCCAAGGAAGAAAGCTTTTAGTTTCCGGTATTCAAATTTTAATGTTGTTTTTTGATCCTCCAATCATATCTAAGGTATTAACTCTAGTTTATGCAACTTCTCTTGCACAATTTTTACTCATATTATCTCCTATTTTGTTTCATGAAAATTATATCATCTTAACTTAATGATGGATGATTATTTACATCTTCTTGCTTTGTGGTTGCGTCTTCCATTGTCTATTGTACATGGCATATTGTTCGTTTTTTTCTTTTGCACCACTCATCTTCATGGAGTGCCTTCATAGTTTTCTCTATATCATTATTTTTTTTGCCCTATCCTTTGTTTACCTCGCGTTCATTTTAATATTCTCATTTCTTTTACAGTTAACTTGAAGTTTAGTGGCCTTTTTATTGCTAAACAACTGGATCCAAATAGCTTAGCTGCTCTACTTATGGGCATTATATTTATTTTTGAAGTCCCCATAACTTTGTCTTCTTGCCATGTAATTCTAAAATGGCGATCTTTTTAAAACAAAAGCTTAACTATTGTATTGTCATCTGCATTCCATTTCTTTTTATTATTGATCTAAGGCTTGTAAACCTATCTTTGATAGATATCACTGGATCTTCAAGCATTGTTGATGGATATTTATCAATTTCACATTTGCTAAAATTGAAATATCATGTGCTTAATATTGTTTTCTATTAATTTTAAATTCATGATTTAGAGTTCATTAGGTTGGTTTATTTAATTAAAAAAATGTCTCACTTACTTGAATAATGCCATATATAATAACATTCTTGAAGTTATTTGATTTATAATGTGTCATTAATCTTTTTTATGACTAGCCTACACAAAACGATGTAATTATAATGTTTATCTTTGATGCAACCCTGTGATGATTGGAAACTTATTAGGCCACTCAACAGCAACTTAATGCTTGCTACAACTTTATATAAAACTCCAATATAGCTTTGATATTTACATTTTCTACTTGATAAAATCCAATGAATTCTTATGGCACTTTATATACACTTTCAAGACCAATAAAACTCGCATGAAGATCCTTTTTGCTTGGCATAAAGCACTATTATTGTTGATCTTCAGCATAAAATCAAACTTTTTATCTAAGATTGATTCGATGTTTCTCAGCTTTCATTCTAATGCTTTCTCCACAATGTCATTGTACGACTTTACATTTGATTCCTTTATAATTATCATAATTTTCAAAATCTCTTTGTTCTTAATTATGATGCCATAATATATTTTTTTAATCATTTTAATCCTTTTATCCTTTTTTAATTTTTTTTTTTTTTGATAATCATGCTCTTTATGAAGTCTGTTATTTTTATCTTTAGCTTGAAACCTCTTTGAATTTATCTCAACCTTTATTCTAGTACTTCCTTTTTGACTTCATTGTATGGCTTAAAGGTTCAGTTCCTTTACTATAATTATCATAATTTAAAAAAAATCTTATTCTAAAATTTTGGTGCCATAATATTTCTTTTCCGGTAACTTGAATCCTTTTATTTTTCCAGAGCTTCTCTGGAAAAACTGAGTTAACCCTTTAAAATTTATTACTTCTGATCTGAATTTAAGGTCATCTTCTTCCCGGCTAAGCTTAAACTGACATTTTACATAATTTGTAGATCTGATAATTTGGTTCATTTTCCTTTTATATGGAATCTCTTCTAGAAAACTGTGTTCATATAACTTTGCAAAATGCTGCTTTCAATTTTTTTATTGTTGTTTTCTTCTGTGAACAACATCCAAATGCATTCAGTCTCAATGCACTTAACTTGTGCATTCACTCTAAGTGCACTTAACTGGTGAAAGTCTCTTGATCATCATTCTTTTACTTTTTAACTATTGTTTTGTGTTTTTATCCCTTTTAATTCACCTAAGTACATAGTCAAATGCTGATTATATATATCACATTTTTTGACTTTTCTGGGCAACAATTGACTTTTTATCTTAAATTTTGATTGTTGTGAGGTAGCTAATAGTTTTTAGCAGTTTGGGTTACAACTGTGGAAAATATATAATGCCTGTTACCTGATATTCAATGGATTATTAGGCGCCCATGGTAATTTAGTTCCTTTGAATACAAGATCGCCATCTTTGAGGTGGTTGCTTTGTTTGCAAAATACATGTTATTAAGAATCTCTGTAATGCTCGTCCATTTTGAAGCTTTAGAACTGACTGTCAATTTTAGTAGAAAACTTTAAGGATGGAAAATTTCTTTCATTTTTCTACAGCAGCTATGCTTGAGCAATATCTCGAAAAATTAAGCCTAAATTTGAGCGGCAATCTTAGTGATATGTGCGAAAATGCAGTTTTTTTAGCCGTTCATCATGTCTTTTCAGTATTTTGATGGGATATCTGATTCTATTTTTGCAGTCTAATATTCAGAACAATTTGCAATATGCTGCAATTAGCGCTTTGAGGAGGCTTCCTCTCGATCCTGGAAATCCAGCATTCTTGCACAGAGCCATACAAGGGTAGTTGGATCCTTCCTTCCAATTTTTTCATCAGATGCATGATACCTTCATTGTCCTTGATGTTTTTGTTGTTGTCATGGTTAACTCAGTCGTAATTATTCTTATATTAAAAGCAGCTAAGGGTTGCACTTTCATACACATAGAAGCAGTTAAGTGTTGCACTTTCATACACATCGATTTTTGAAAAATGGCATAGCCAATGATCTGAATGGGATCAAACAAACCTTATCATCTGGGAGCAGGGACAGGATGTCATGCAAGAGGGGAAGAATTGTGGAAAACAGTTAATTTGATAGAACCTTGAATTATATTATAATTAAAATTATTTTTAATATGAACCTGAATGTCAACGTGAACACCTAACTGTACTAGCACCTTTTAATAAATGCCCACACAAAGGTATCCTTTTACCTAAAAGGAAAGAAAACCAACCATCCTTAACCCCACCCTACCCTGAGCTTTCCTAACTACTAGCCATTGTAAAATCGAAAATGCTACTGGATCAGTATGTCACAATATAAAGAAATTGTGGTGACTAATCGTTCATCTCTTGGACCTATAACTACCACCCGAGGGGGTTTATTCTATGGTTTGGGTGAAGCGATTCCTTCTGTTTTATTTGATCAAAATAATTAAATTTGTTTCTCTATTGAAGGCAATTTAGTTTGCAATGCTTCTAGGTATTATTTCAGGATATGATTTCTTAAATAATTATTTTTTTAACAGTGGACTTAATTTCCTGAACTCCATCATCATCATCAAAAGCCTTAACACAACTATTTATATTTGGCTTTATGAGTTTCCATTTTCATTCATTTATATTTAGTGCTACTTAGATCATAAACATGTTTTTTCAGAAATCATTTTGAAATAACTTATAGTTATGTAATTATAGGCTTACCCTATGCCTCATATCATTAATTTATCGACTCATCAAACAACACATTTTCTACCCTTATTTTATGCCCAATTGATTCAAATATATTTTCAAAAGTGTTATCTTTCGAATAATATCATTTTGTTACACAAGTTAGATATCAGCAACTATTTGTACACACCTTCATTCGGACTCATAATATTCCTAGCCTAACTGTGACTGTAAAATTTTGAGAACATGCATCCCTTTATGTTGAAGAGCAGTGTTTCTAAAAGCGCACTTCGAAGCGATGGTCAAGAGAAATGTTTTTAAAAGAGCGTTGCACAAGCAAAGTGAAGCGAAGCACATGAGAATCATTTCACTTCACTGAAAAGCGCTTTGAAGTGTTGGAGTTAAACAGGTTTTTTATAATTTTTAAGCTATTAATTATTGTAGAAAACTATAATAAATTTTGAAAATTTTAATTTGTAGATTCACTCTCAATGTTTGCCTTCAAATTAAGTATTATACCATATTCTTTTTTATATTATATCAACATTAATTCATACTTTATTTTTTATAATTGTTAAAAAATATATTTATATATTAATAGTTTTATATAATCTATCAGTGCTTTGGTTAATAAAAGCACTGCTTCGCCTTGCCTTTTGCCCTTTGAAGCAAAAAAACAATGTCTTGTGCATTTAGTCTCGTTTTGTGCCTTGATAACACTGGTCAAGAGATGTCTATAGCTATTGTGAATGATGGAGGAGAGTTGTTTGTTGAAAACTATATGGACTTAACATCTTTAGATCAATCTTATCAAAATACAAAGTGCAATGCGATGCCCAAAATTTTATTTTTGCTTCAAAGTGCAGAGCGTAGAACGAAGTACTTTTATTAACCAAAGTGCTAATAGATTATACAAAACTATTAATGTATAAATACTTTTATTAATAATTATAAAATATTAAGTATAAAATAAAAATTGATATAAAATAAAAAAATTTTGTACAATACATAACTTTAATGTATATATTTATGGTAAATATATAAATTAAAATTTTGAACAATTCGATAGGAATCTTCCATAGAAATTAGGTTAAACACATTTTATTGTAAAAATATCAAACATTCTAGGCAATTTCTTCCAATTCCTACGATTTGAGAAGTAGGAAATCTCTCCCTGACCCTAAATCTAAGAGTTACAAAAGCAATCTCATACATAACTCTAACCCTAAACATATTAACCCTATTTTATACTAAACAATAATAAATGTCAAATGACTAAATTTTCCTTAGGCTAATAAAGGCTCAAGTGTCATTAGACATTTTCATAACATTACTCCCTCCCAAAAGACACATTGTTCTCAATGTGAGAAAAAATATTGCTCGACCAAGTCGTATGATTCCCACTGTTCATCATCTTCAACGATCCTTTTCAATTAATAAAAAATTTGTACGACCCACATGAATTCGAAATGTCGTTCTATGCACATTTTTTCTGTCTCATCTAAATCTGATGGTGTTTGGACTTCTAATCAATCAGTTCATTCTGTAGCTCATCGATCACCAGATTGCTGTCAACTCCGTTTCATATGATTCTTCCATCTTTGTCAGCTTCGATCCTGCTTGCTTCCATTTGTTCAAGCTGTCCTAATGTCGCTCTATTCCTTCGAAGTGTCAACGCTCGAGTGTGTTTCTCATTCCTTCACCTGATCTTGCAACTCCAGATCTAGCTGGGACTGATATTGCCCTGATTTTGTACGGATTCTTCTGATTGCTGCCGCTCGCGCCAATTTTAGGTGCCGTCGCTCAATCCCGCCGCAGGTGGTGCTGGTCTGTGTGGGACTCTAAAATCTTCTTTATCATTTCTTCTGGTGCTGTGAATCTGCTCTCGAATCACCCTTCCATGGATGAGATATGCTTGCCCATTTCATATTTAATGTGGTTTAACTCTTCCTTTAATTTTTCCTCAAAAACATTCATTTTTTTAGCCGCCATTACTTTCAGGAAAACCTTTGATCACTAAGGCAAATTTTCTTTACTCTAAAATCTTGTTGTAGCTTCCCAGCTAGCTCTTATCGTGACTGTACCGCAAGTCGGTGATTTCAGATCACTTCAATCCCGTCGCCGCTTCCCAGATAGCTCTAATTGCGACTGTATCGCAATATTAGGTCACCATAAGTTACGATCCCGTCGTTTGCGTCCAGATCGGCGTTCGATGTTGCTCTGTACGCCACAATCCCTTTTCCTCGTCAGCCACGGTTGTATCGCGAGTCTGTAACACTTCACTCTGTACGTTGTGATTTCGACGTTGCTTCCCAGCTAATTTGAATTGGGACTATCGTGCAAGAGTTACTTTTGGATTTTATTGCAATCCTTTTGCCATGTATGCCGTGATTTTGAAGTTGCTTCCTTCGACTGCTTCGGCACTGGACGTCGTAATCCATTCAAGACGACGAAGGCTCCAGACCTAGCTAGCTCTTATCGCGACTGTATCACTATCCCGTACACGATTCAGTCATTGCTCACACCCGTACGCTTGTGTGCGAAGATTCCGTTGACTTTGATTAGTGCAGAGTGAGTTCCAGCCATCCATGTTCACCAACATCATGTCGGCGATCTACCAGAAATTGATTGCTCATGTGATAGAAATTTTCCACAAAAATTAGGACAAACACATATTTTATTTCAAGAACATCAAACATTCAATATAAATATAAAGATAAGCAACTACAATTCGAGGGGTAGGTGATCTCTCGTAATTCTTACAATTCGAGATGTAGGAAAGCTCCCCAAAACCTTAAAGCTATGACTCACAACAACAATCTCATACATAACCCAATTTCTAAACATATTACTTATATTTATACTAATCAATAATAAATGACAAAGGATGAAATTGCCATTTGGCACCGTTATAACAAATTTCTAGTCTGCTGCAATAACTAAAAACATAAAAATTACAAAAAATCCTACAAATTAACTTCGATGCTTTGAGTGAAGTGGGTGTCACATGCTTCAGTTCGCTTTGCTTGTGAAGCTGAAGCATGCTTCAAAGCATATTTTTAAAAATATTGCTTTAGATCTATTATTATGGCATTCTTAATTAGTTTTGATTACCTTTTCCCTCACTTATTACAATTGCTATGATGCTCAATTAACTGTCCTTGTTTTTGCTTTAGTTTCCATGCCACAAGCGTTCTACTGAATGATAATAATGCCACAAGCGTTTCATTTGACACTGTTATAACAAATTTCTAATTTGCTGCATTAACTAAAAACATAAAAATTACAAAAAATCCTACAAATTAACTTCGATGCTTGGAGTGAAGTCGGTGTCACTTGCTTCAGTTCACTTTGCTTATGAAGCTGAAGCATGCTTCAAAGCATATTTTTAAAAATATTGCTTCTATTATTATGGCATTCTTAATTAATTTTGATTACCTTTTCCCTCACTTATTACAATTGCTATGATGCTCAATTAACTGTCCTTGTTTTTGCTTTAGTTTCCATGCCACAAGCGTTCTACTGAATGATATTTCTCCATGTTTTCATAAGTTGGTTACTTGGTTTTAATAGTTTTCAGCATGCCCCATATAAATGAGTTTGTTTTCTTTCGTCAAGGTTGTTCATCTTTTCTCTTTTTAGTATGATATGCAGAATGCACTTTTAATGTTTCTATAGAAACCAATAACTGATCAATATTGTATATCTTTCCATGCTGCTAGATCTATTTAATTACTTTAAATCTGCATTTATGATTACCTGTAGGTGCCTGCTTTTACACCAGTGAATTATCTATACATTGACAATAGTAGGGTAGTAACTCTGATGTATTCAGGCTATTTAGTATGTATAGATCTTTTAATTTACTGTTCTATGAAATGCAATGATTCTTCCTTTATTAATTATACTTTGCTGTTATTATAGGGTTTCATTCACTGATCCAGTAGCAGTGAGGCATTCCTTGGCTATCATCTCTGATATAGCTATGAGAGATCCTTATTCTGTAGCTATGGCTTTGGGTCAGTCTTTTTTAATGTGATTACATTATTTGTCGCGTTTTGTACTTAAACATCAGTTCATCTATCCTATGTTTTACTTGCATTGGGCATTGATGTTGATAAACAGCGTAGCATGAAAAATCCTCATTACCCCTATGACTTTTACCTGAATCAGTAAATTTATGATAGATGATCTGTTATATATTTCACTCATAAGCTAACATGATTCATATTTCCATGTTATTTTGCAGGAAAGCTTGCTCAACCTGGAGGTATATTCCTTTTACTTTTTGGATTGTCATTCTTATCATGTAACACGCAGCATTGATACTAACACTTTTTTGCTGAAATTTGTGCAACTGCGATCCTTTATCCCTTTTCTGTGCTTCTGTTTGCTGTATATTTGATAGTATTTCTATATCAAAGTGTAAATTGGTTGGTTTTATAATTCTTCCTCACCTTTTGGATCATTTGAAGGAGACTTAACCTAATCCTTTTTTTTCTTTAACTTTTTTTTTTTTTTCGCTTTTGTTTGTCTTTAGTAGATTTATTGTTTTTTTAACTCTTTGTCAGGCAGAAGAATACTGGTAGTCGGAGAGAAACAATGTTTTTGCTATTACCGAGAGTTGCTTCCCCAATTATGCCTATCTTCCATAAAAAATGAACTGAATATGAAATATGCACCTCCAAAATTTTTATATAGAGAATTTACAAGCTCGTGTTCTTAAACTTCTAATTCCTAGGAATAGGACTGCTTTATTGTCAACAGAACATTCATTTTACAGGTTCATCCCAGCATTCTTTTTATAAAGAATGCTATCCTCATTTATGCTTCTTTGTAATTTTCCAAGTTTCACTGTTTCTGGTAAATTGTAACTTAGTTTAGGTCATAGCCCATGCCAATTTACATTACCAGTAAATTCCTCTTGCTGTCCATAACCTGTCATTTTTCATGGTCTGAAGCTCAATCACTATTAAGGCTCAGTTAGAAAGTCTTCATTTGCTTTTCCACATTTCTCATTAGGCTTGCCACCACCTCCTTTAGATTTTCTTTGCTCTATGCTGGGTAGGTTCTGGTACTAGATAAAGGCCCATCCAACAGAATGTTTGTTAAGTTTTCAATATTATCATGTTTGGTTCAACAAATGTTACACATGATATGAAGGGTTGCAAGGGATCTATTATGCCTTGAAATCTTCCCTCATCTTGTTTTAAATGAGAAACAACCTACAAAGTATTGGAATGGCGAGACTCTTTTTGGACTTTGCAAGGGTGTGCGGGATCTTAGTTTGCATGTGAATATTTACAGAGTTCTCAACTTGCACTCAAGCTTCTTAGATCTTGGGTTAATTCTTGGTTTTCATGTGATATCCATCTTGCTTGCAATTTTTCTTATTGACAGCATGCATGTGTCGTGATGGATCAGATCTATTATTTTATCCTGCATATAGTTAGGCCACAAGTTAGAAATGTCTTGATTTAGGTTTCTTGTGTTTGAGACCTGGCAAGCATAAAATTTAAATCCCTTAGTTCTCTCTGTCAGTTGAAATAAATTTCAGGTTGCTTGGAGATTCTCTCAAGCTGCAAGAACATGATCAATTGATGAGATCATGGAGGACAAGGGATAGCAGCTAGATAATCTCACCGGCTTTGCCTTGGAGATCTGTGTTGTTGTGTGCGGTGAAACTATATGTGAGGGCTACATAGGCTTTTTCTTTTTGAAAGCTTAGTGTCCTAGGGTTTTGAAAAGGTCCAACGAGTATACTTAATTTGTAACCCATTTATGGCTAGTCATTTAGTGGATCAAACTCTCTCTCTCTCTCTCTCTCTCTCTCTCTCTCCCCCCTCTTTCCCATATATATAAGGCTTACTAGCTCTCTCTTCTCTCTCATGTGTGAGGCTTATTTATAGGCTTATTCTTTTTGAATGCTTGGTGTCCTCGGGTTTTGGAAAGGTCCAATGTGAATCGTTAATTTGTAAACCATTTATGGCTAATCATTGAGTGGTTCAATTTGTTGTAATGCTAAGCCATGCCATTATTGTATTCCGAAAGTGGAGATGATTGCTTCAGAGTTATGAAAATTCAGCTGCAAGTATACTTTTAATATCAGTTAGTCTGCTTTATCTTTTGATTTGCATGCTTTGGAGGTTTCTCGTAGGTGCTAAGTTAGACTAGCACTTGGTTTTATAAAGGCTACATGCGTTTGACCCTTTGAGGCTTTAAGAGATCAAAGTGCTCAGCTTGGAGAAGAGTTATAGAGTGATTAAGGCAATATTAATTCAACGGTAAGAAATGTTAAGTTTAACTCAATTTAGTTGTGTTTAGAGCAGCATTTGTTGCATAGTTCTAAAGAAGTCGGTATAATTTTATGTTTGATACAACATTTATTGCATACGTTTAAAGAAAAGTTATCAAGTTTTATGATGCCTTGGAATATAATCTTATTTGGTTTTATATGAGAAGCAACCTAGGGGGAGGATTGAGATGCCGCTGAGAAGCTCTCGAAATTTTCTCAGGGGGGTTTATGGGACCTCTTTGGTTTGCACGCGAAAATATTGTGCTGCTGCTCAAATTTGGCATAGGGTTTTTGGATTGCGAGCTAAATCTCAATGGCTATGGAACAGTTATCGTGATTGATGTTTAATATCAGCAACATGCATGACTTTTGATTGTTGAAATTTCTCTATTTTTTTCTCGGATAATCAAGCAATGAGTTGGGAAACTCTAGGTTTTAGGTTTCTTACGTGTGGGACTCATGATTTTAGTATCATACTTCTTCATTTTCCTTTGTGATTGAAATTAGTTGTTAGTTGCTATGACATGCTTTTGAAGCAATAGCTAAGAACGACTGACAGGATCTTGTTAAGTGGGTGGAGTTCTCTCTCCTTTCTCATGGACATTGAGACTTGTTTAATTCAACTATATAAATCTTGGGACGTTTATGGTGCTTATTCTTTCTATAATTGCTTTGTGCGTTCACCATATTCAATCATGGGTTGTTCTTACACTTAACAGTTTGGTGTTTTTTCAGACAATGTTGTGCTTTAACCATTTGACAACTTAACTCGGGTAACATTTGCACACATGTTCCAAGTCATGGCCCCTTTCTGCTTTTTATTTTTCTCTGTGTATTTTTAACTATAGTTTAACACTGTTGCACATATAATGAGTATTATCTATTATCAATACCCACATTTTAGAAACATGCTTCAGGATTGAGAACTTGAGGATGGGTTTTTTATGT
The DNA here is from genome assembly GCA_022702705.1 of Papilionanthe hookeriana x Papilionanthe teres. NCBI lineage: Eukaryota > Viridiplantae > Streptophyta > Magnoliopsida > Asparagales > Orchidaceae > Papilionanthe > Papilionanthe hookeriana x Papilionanthe teres. The sequence goes on from CM040423.1 coordinate 18,388,519, forward strand.
ATTTGGGAGTTAGTACAAGCATAACCCATACATGAAATAGGTTAAAGTTTGGACAAAGGAAAGTTGTCTACGAGGTCCTAGAGCACGCCCGATTGTTAGGCTAACCATCACATGCTAGTCCTGTACATTAAGGATTTTCCACTTTCCAACTTTCATTGCTTATATAAATTATGATGAATCTCCAACCTTTGAAGCTTCCATTTATCAGTTACAAATTATGCTGCACTCTAATAAATATTGCTTATGTTTGATGTATCTGCATCCCCATGTATATGATCTCTTTTCTCCATTTCATTCTTATGGCGTGCAAAGTTATTTATTATTTTTCCTTAATGAACTATCTTACTGTCTGTTTCTATTCTAATTTTTGTACCTAAATTTGATTTTTTGTGTGCACCTTTTGTTATTATGTGAAGTCTGATTGTGTCGATAAATTGGTCATGAGAGTGGGCGTGACCCTTAAATTTAATTTTTTTTTCTTGTATCGTGCGTCGCTGTGCTCGGGTGCAACTTCCTGTTCCTTGGAATTCGATACCCGAGCGCCAAGCGGGGGTGGTGCCACAACACCCACCTCAGGTCTAGAAATAGAGCGGTCGACAGCCTAGCATCAGGAGGGGGAGCCCCAATGCCCAGTCGTGGTGCCCCAATACCAGTAACTGCATTTGGGCAGTTCGAGGCTTAAAATTATGTGTTCGTTGTGGGATCTGTGTGCAAAGATGTGTTGGATTTCAATTCTCTTGTGCGAAAGATGAGACGATTCTTGAAGTGTTCCAAAGTGTAGAGAGGGTTAAGTGTGCTGTAATTTGTAGGTAGTAAATTTCTTTGTGTAGTGTGGCTCTGTGTTTTTTTCTTATTCTTGCGTTTTGTTCACTTTAAAACTTGATTTTATTTGCTTTTTCTATGTTTTCTGATTTGTACATTTTGTTCAAAGTTTTGTTTCAGATCTCTTAGATTGATTTCGCGATTTTGTGTGTATCTTTTCCCTAATAAGTGGTATGAGAGCGGGGTTTCTGAAGATCTTTTGTTCGAGTGGGTGCAATGACCGACAAAGCGAGGTACAGAATTGCAAAGTTTAATGGAACAAATTTTACTTTGTGGAATATGCAAATTGAAGATTTATTGTATGGAAAGAAAATGTATTTGCCACTGGATGGAATGACCAAGAAGGCAGAATGGTTGACTATGGAAGAATGGAAAGTTTTTACTCTAACAACATTAGGTTTGATCCAACTTCTATTTTTCTCATCTATTGCTTTCAATACTATGAATGAGAAGACTACTTGGATCTTATGAATGCACTAACAAGAATATGTGAGAAGCTTTCTATTTTAAACAAAGTTTTCTATTTTGATGAAGAGATTATTACTATGAAGATTGTGCATAGCAGCTTAGTGGCTGAGCATTTGAATAACTTCAACATTATGACTAACCAGTTGTATTCTATTCACATGAAGTTTGATGATGGGTTAGGTTACTCTTACTCTTATTTTCGTTGTCAGATAATTATTATGGACTTGATATCGTGATTTGTAACTTCAAGAAATATGGAGTTAAATATTGATGATATTACGAGGATAGTGCTTAATGAAGAACTTTGCAAGAAGACAAGCGGTGAAACTTCATATTCTACTCTGAATGTTGATACTAGAGAAAGGAATCTGGATAGAAACACAAACACAAGAAGATCTAAGTCTTGGAGGGAAAATTCCATGTTAGGAAGAGAAAAAAAGTAGAGGTGAATGCCAGAACTGCAGAAAGAAATGTCGCTTTAATAAGAACTACAAAGCTCCGAAGAAGTTTAGTGATGGAGGTCTAGATAGAAAACTCTACAAATGTTTCCATAGATGAAAATCAAGATGACTCCTTTATTTTGTTCTTAGATAATACTGAATTTTGGATAGTACATTCTCTTTTTATGCTTGCCTCAACAAAGAGGTGTTTAAAAACTACACTCAATATAATTTAGGGATGGTGTATTTGGGAGCTTTTAAGGTCAACAACATTATTGAAAAATGTGATCAGTCTGAAATTTGAATGAAGTAGACATGTTCCATGCTTTATGGATTTGATTTCTGCGAGTTAGCTTTCAAATTCAGGGTATATGATCACTCTCACATGTATGGAATGCGTCTAAATAGGCAATGGTTGTGGCTTGAGACAACATTGAAGACACCTTTTATCTTAGCAATGAGATGTTTGAATTCATTGGAGTGGTTAGAACAAAATTTGATGCAAGTCTTTGACACTGTAGGCTTGGCATATGACTGAGAAATATATGAAGTCCCTTATTTCTAATATCAAATTTTAGAGTCTAAAGAGTTAGATTTTTATGAAGATTTTGTTTATACAAGCAAAAGAATGTTAATCTCTCTATATGTGGTTCAAAGTTGAAGTTTAAAATGCTGGAGTTAGTGTATATTGATGTATGAGATTCTACTCTTGTTCAATCTATTATAGGTTCTCAATATTTTGCCATTTTCTCTATGATGACATGAAAAAAGTATGGTTGTACTTCTTAAATTTTAAATTTGTTGTATTTGATGTATTTAATAAGTGAAAGTCATGATTTGAGAATGAGATATATTTGGGTTGAAATGTCTCAAATAAGAGAATTTTGACGAGCTTCGTGATAAATGATTCATGAGTTATTGTGTTTTAGAAGATCATACATAAATTCATTGTTCTAAGGATGCCACAAAAAGATGGTATTGCTGAGCACATGAATATAACCATTACAGAACATGCCAAGAGTATGAGGTTGCACGTAGGTTTGTCAAAATTTTTTTAGGCAGAAGCAATGAGTACTGAAGCTTATCCGATTAGTTGTGGTCAGTTAGTACCTTAGAATGAAAGCTTACCTGAAGAAACTTAGAATGATAAAATATTTGATTTTCATCAAATATTCATGTTGATGTGGGATCTAAGAATAGGCTTGATTCAAAATCAGTCAATTACACTTTCATTTTTTTGTCGGATGAATTTGGTTACAAATTCTGAGACTATCAAAATTAGAAATTTATTAGGAGCAGTGCTTTCATTTTAATGAAATGAAGATATTTGAGGACAGAAGTAGAATTCGAGCTTGTCTATCAATTACTTTTAAAGAATTCTACAATTATGTTGAGATAGAAGACTCAAGTGATCAGAAAGATGGAGAAATAAAATGTGCTCAATCTGATGAAGCGCAAGAAGTTTTTCAGACATGTGCTACTGAAGCCAGGAGATCCAACAGAATCACGTGATTGATATAGAGTTCTTATTTGTATTGCCTATTGTCGACTGATAGTGGTGAATCAACATATTATGATGAGTCCACTAACGCTATAGACTCAAAGAAATGAGTGTCATGGATGACGAGATGCTGTCACCAATATCAAATCAAACACGAGAATTAACATAACTACTAAATGACAAAAAACGCTGCACAATAAGTTTACAGGCTAAAAGAAGAATTAGATGGTGATGAGTGCTGCAAGGCGAGGCTTGTGAGGGGACTTCAACAAATAGGAATGAGTGAACTACATTGAGATATTTTCTCCTGTAGTAAAGATGATAACTCTATTTGTGCTAAGCTTAGTAGCAGAGAAAGATTTATATCTGGAGCAGATGGATGTGAAGACCTTTTACATGGTGACTTAGAAGATAAACTGTATATAGTGCAATCAGAGGGATAAGAAGTTTCAGGAAAATAAAACATGATCTGTAGAATGAAAAAAAAAGCCTTTATGGTTTGGAGCACTCCAAGCTAGTGGTACAAGAGATTTGACGGATTTATGTCAGATAGTGGGTTGAAGTGCCAGGCAGATCATTATTACTTCATTAAAATTTTTAATAACTCTTATATTGTGCTTCTTTTGTATGTGGATGAAATGCTGATTCTAATATCAGACTGGAAGAAGAACAGGGACTTGAAGAAGTAATTACCAAAGGAGTATCAAATGAAGAATTTAGGTCTAACTAAAAAATTTTTAGTATGCAAATCAGTAGTGAAATGTGTGCAGGTACATTAAAGTTGTCTAAAAAAGAATATGTTGGGAAGGTCCTATACAAATTCAAAATGAGTGAGCAAAATTTGTTTGCACCATATTATATCCACTTTAAACTATTTAATGAAAATAACCTAAGCCTAAAGCAGGGAAAAGATATGATGAGAAGATCTCCATATGTTTTAGTAGTTTGAAGTTTAATGCGATGATATCTACAAGATCAAATATTGCAATGGGAATGTAAGTGGTTAGTAAGTACATGAGTAATCCAGGGAAACATTGTTGTGAGATGGTGAAGTGAATTTGTAGATAATTGAAAGAAATAATCAATAAGACACTTTGCCTTGAAAGTCCAGAGATTAATTTGTAGGGATATATAAATTCAAATTTGGCAGTAGATATTGTTGGTAGAAAAAAATAAATGTTATACCTTCACTTTGAGAAACACAACAGTGAATTGAGTTTCTAGTTTATGGGAAATTGACTGAGTACATTACTATCACTGAGGTTAGTAAGAAAATGATTTGGCTATAGAGTTTTATGGCAGAACCGGGTAAAGAGTAAGAGAATAAAAAGTTTCATAGTGGCATTATGAGTGTCATTCATCTAACAAAGAACATCTCATTTCATGCCATGACGAAGCACATTTAGATGAAATATAATTTTATTTATTCGCTCCTATAATGTGACGACTTTACCCAGTGCTTAAAATTAACTAAGGCGGATACTGCGGTCTGACAGTTTTAACATTTAACTATCCATATTTTTAAAACTTTCAATATATATAAAAGAGCTGCTGATAATCCAGATGTACATAAGAAACTTGAATCATCCAACACTAACAGAAAATATGGAAGTAAAATCTCCATCCACACAACCATATATATCTATTCAAAAGAAATATTACAAAAAAGATTACAAATATATCATACTAGTACCTATAAGTTGTAGCTCTCCTTGCGTAAACCAATCCTTTTTTATCAGACTTATCAGTTTAAAACGTTCATTCTCCTGAAAAAAAAAACATTAATTGCAACCGTATGTATGACTTAGTGAGTAATTATAATCTAATATGTATTAAATTCTTATGCTATGCATGAATGACCAAAAGAAATTGTTGTTTATTTCATTAAAATTTTAAATTTATTCCTTTCCATTTCACTTTCAAGTATTTACCGTTTTTAACCATTTAAGATTGCCTTCATAGTCCAAAGTGTTCTCCAAAATGTGTCCGAAGAAATCCTCAAATTTGTGCCCAAAGGTACTGTCAAATTGTACACGGAGGTACACCTTTACCATTTTTTTTAACATGCATGGGTACGTTATATCCACTGCCAGTATCATCTGGGGTAATCCTATATGACTTAAGTTTTTTGCACTTTCAATTCATATGATTTAAAATCATTTAAAATGTATTTTCATATGTCCATTATTTTTCTCTTATTTGTGATACCATTTCAGATAATTAAAATGCAAGATACGAATGAAATACTTGTTTTACTCTATTTAATAAAGCAATTATTTATTTTAAATAATATTAAATTAATGCATAAAGTAAAATAATCACTCGCATTAGTCTTATAAGACTATTATAAATGCTTAGTTTCTCACTTCACTTCTTGACTATTATCTATTAATTAAATGCACATATAATTATATGAATTCTATTCTAAAAGGAAAACTTAAATATATCTAACGACATATAATAATAATAATACAAATAAATAATTATACCATTCATTACCTTAAAAAGATTTGATTTGGTTCCTTACACAAGTCTCCACTTTCATACAATTCTAATTGATTCACCTTTAATATTCTACTTTTATATCTGATTAAATTAAACATGTTATTAGCATTTAGGAACTAAACCGATATTTCACATCCAAGTAATTAATATAACCCAAGCTTACCTTACCAATAATTGTTCAACTCGATAGTCCTTATCAAGCAATTATCCTCTAATAATGCACTGATTTAAATTCATAAATTTTAATTGTAAATGTTATAATCTATTTAATTACATAAATTTATATATGTAAAATTTAAAAACATCTGATACTTACCTAAAGCTTCGATCCCATACACATGGTTCTCTTACGGGTCTTATATCCCTAACACGCACGAAAGGTTTCACCGATCCTTCCCTTCTCCCTCCTCTCCTTCTGTTCCGACTCATCCCCACAGACCAAGCGCAGGACCTCCTTCCTTTGTGCAGGCCGCACGCAAGGTTCGTCGGCTTTGATGTAGATAGCAGTTGCTGTCCCCTTCCTCCTCTTCTTCAACTTCTTCTTTTTCGCATTGCACCAACGTACGAAGCCGTAGCTTCCTAATCCTTGATCACGGCTCGTCTAGGTAAGCCTTCGATGTACCTGCCTCCCTCTCCTTCATCTACCTTCGGTCTCTGCACAATACGCGGATTCTTCTCCTTCGCATGGCTTGATATCGTACGAGTGGCCGCATGTTTCTCTTGCGACTTCTTCCTTCCTCACTAGGGCACAACAGTTTTTTTCTCGAGCTCTTCCGTTGTCTCTTGATCATTCTCTACGTTGGTTCGAATGAGGAATAATATGACTCTTAAGTAGTAACCGAAGGGGTGCTTATCTTTCGTGCCTATTTAATGAATTGCTTGTATTACTATAATTATTATTATTATTATTATTTTCTGTAATTAAAAAATGATCAATTATCTTTGGAGAAGATACACACATCCCAGAATCCTGCAGATATGTTGACAGGCTGTAACAATTGAGAAACTGAAGGTATCCTGGGCTTCAGGTTGAGACAAGGATGAGCCACCCTACAATTTATAACTATAAAGATGTTGCAGTTTTTTTTTGAGGAGTTGGTTTGATTGCAATTAGTCTCTAAGTGAGAGGTTATTATTATGTGGAGTCTAATTGTGCTAATCAATTGGTCGCTCAAAGGTCAGTTTTGTCGGTCAAGCTTGACTATTAATTTTCTCAGAGGTTACGAGGGAGGGGTGGCCCTCTGTATTGAATTTTTTTTCTGTATCAGGCACTAAACGCTCAGATGCATCGCCCTGACACTTTAAACCTGAGTGGTTGATGCCCCAATGCCAGGTGGGGGCTCCTCAGGCACAGATGTAGAACTCGAGCTCGACTTGAGGAAAAAAATTTAGGCTTGAGCTAGGCATTGTTACTCAAGCTCGATTGGAAAGCTCAAAGTTGACTCGTTTATAAGCTTGCTTTTACTTAAAATTTCAACTGTTGGTTTAAATCTACCAATTCAAAAGAGCTATATTTATATTGCAATTATTTAAAATTAAATCAAATGCCCTTTTCCACAAAAAAATATCATAAACCCAAAAAAAAGTTATTCAGATAAAAAAATTACATACATACCACCAATTGCATATGCATTTTACCTATCTAACACCTAAACTTTACTTTTTACATTTATACCACCTAAATCTTTCAAATCACATAAAAAATACCACATTTTTATTTTTAAAAAGTGAAATAAGGTGACATATATTTAAGAATTGAAGTTTTTGTGTTAGATATATAAATATATAGGAATGCCGAAGCGCTTGGATGCAACGACCTGACGCTTGAATCCCGAACGTCATGGCTCAGCCCCAATGCCAGGTGGGGTACCAAAGGTACAAGTCTTGAAATAGAGCGCTCGACACCTCAACGCCTGAAGGTTAGCGCCCTAGAATGGGTGTAAACAAGTTAAGTCGAGATCTAATTAGGGATCAAGCGAGCTCCGCTCGTGTAATATATACCAAGTTCGAACTTGAGGTCGACTCGAGGAAAAAAATTTTGGCTCGAGCTTGGCTTGGTTACTTGATCTCGATTGCGAAACTCAAGCTTGACTCATTTTATAAGCTTGATTGTACCTGGAAATTCAAATGTTGGTTTAAATCAAGCAACTTGAAAGAGTAGTAGTTATTGTTTGAAAATAAATCAATTACCTTCTTCCACAAATTTAATCATAAACCCAAGAAGAAATTATTCAAATAAAAAACATTACATACATAACACTAAATTCCTATGCATTTACGTATCTAATACCTAAACTTTACTTTTTACAATTATGCCACCTAAATCTTTCATATCACTTCCATATCACTTTTTTAACTTTTAAAAAGTGAAATGCACCATTTCATGCAACGGTGTGAGACATGTATGTAAGAATTGAAGTTTAGATATTAGTATGTAAATACACAGGAATTGAATGGTGTGTATGTAAATCTTCCAAAATATTATATATAAGGCTAACAAAAAATTTCATCAAAATATAATAACGAGGATTCACTCATTTCTTTGCTCGTGGTATAAAGACAATAAACTTCTTAAAATTAAAACATAAAATACATGCACAACAAATTTTTTGAATCACCCAGATCATAGTTTGATCCCAACTATATGTCCTTTTAGAACTATAAACACCTAGTTCCACTTCAACTTAATTAAACTGCCAAGGAGCAGACATTCTCTCATAAGTTACACCTTTACTCTAAGAAATTGAGCAGGAGAAAAATAAAATAAGTATATTCATATCTAATTTCTTGATGCTCAAAGAGAAAAATAACCAATGACCCCCTATAGCAGTACTCATTGATGTGGCTTCCAAAAACAAAGCCTTGGATGTGGAATCTGTGGAGAATTGCTCCATCGCAACTAATGCTGTGCTGTTTTAACCTTCTGGATCCATCTCTGTGCTATTTGGAGCCAAAGCCGTGATCTTGTTCATTCTCTCATCAACAACAAAGAGCACTGTGAAATTACCACTCAAAACTATGGTCACCTAAAGATCTTTCCTGATATCAACGTCACACTTCATAATTGAATTGCATACAATTATGTATGCCTTTTGCCAGAAACAATCTACAACCATGACCACGAAGCATAGGATTGAAAAAAGACAGATAGAACCTGTTAAACTTTGAAATTTAATATCATGGGGAAGGTGGTATCGAAGAATAGGAAATGCTAAAATTATCAAAAATAGAAAGAAAATGTAGGGGCTACATATCAATTCCTATTCATTTACATATCTAAGACCTAAAATTTTCTTTTTCACATTTATACCACCCAAATCTTTCATAGCACATATAAAATACGACCATTCTAAATTTAGAAAGTGAATAAATAAATTCATGCATCATATTAAAGGTTGCATGTAGGCAAAAATTGAAGTTCAGGTGTTGTAAATGTAAGAACATATAAATTGAGTGGTATGTATGTAAATCTTCCAAATAATATGTATGTAATATTGGAAAAGAAAACATTCTTTAAGCAAGTAAAGGCCTCAATTTGTGTGCAATGAGAACCAGAAGCATGAACTTTGGTGCTGACAAAATTATTGGAAAACAGAAACAGAAATATACAGCATTCAAATGAATCCAAACCTAATTCATCAAGCTAGGCTACTTTGTTTTGACCCTTTAGGCTAAGTTCCATGCTTTCAATTACAATTTTCGTATAACATGTAACAATAATTGCTTCCAATTACAATTTTCATATAACTTGTAACAAAAATTGAACCTTACACACATGAAGACATTAAGCAATTAAAGTCATGCAAAAGACTAAAAATTCATCAATTCATGAAATTCTTTGTTTTTAGTATATTATAAAATAAATCATCCGTCTAAGTATAAAATATATTACAACTAAATTATTAAAGTCAAATAGATTATAAAATATTTTGAACACAATCACCATCGTCTTCAACATATATAAATACATGGGAATTAAGTGCTATTTATGTAAGTCTTTCTGATGAAACAGCTAAAACAAAGTGTTGTTTATTAAACTAAATCCAATCAAATATATGTCTTTGTTTTTAAATCATGTTCCCTAACTTCAACTCTTTAAGGAACTAAATTATCACTTAAATCAATCAAGAAAAGCAAACAACAAGCCATTCGAGATCCTGAGCACAAAGTCAAAATAAACATCAGAAGGTAATCCATACCCTTTTGAATGTCTAAGCCACTACCTCGTTAAATGAATAATACATAGAACTAGAAAAGGAGATAAAATTTTACCTAAATTTTGTATTTTTTTTTAAATATCTCCAACAAACCGCGTGTTTCATAAAATCATGCGCTCTTCTGATTTGCGAGCTCGGTGATGTCAATGGACAACAAATGCGAGTGTTGCGTGTCAACGCCAAGCGGTGGGGAGACCGGTGTTGCGCGGATGCCAATAGGTGGGGAATGGGACTGTGAGTTCACATTTGATCGAGCTGTGCTGCGCTGCTCTTGGAGAGTTAGAGGGTATAATGAGGTTATGAGACAAACGCGAATACGAGATTGTGATTTGGGAATAGGTGTTTATGGTTTAAAAATAAGAATAGAATAAAAAATAGCCTCCAATTAGACTCAGTTCTCGGCCACGCGACTGACGCGAGTGACTTGCAAGGGGTAGCAGTGTTGCGACTATATGCAATTTAATCGAGCTGCTTGACGAGTTTACGAGTCGAGTCACAAGAAACTTGAGCTCGAGCTCGTATACTATATAAGCTATGTTGTAAGATTGAGGTTCAACAAGCTCAACTGCGAGCTCATTGATGAGTCGTGTTCTAGTCAGCATGCAAACCGGCTTGACTTACATACACCGTTCGCCCCAGTGCCAGGAGGGGCACCACAATGCCCAGTAACGGTACCAGTAACACATTTGGGAAGTTCGAAGCTTAAAATCTTTGCTGTAGAATCTGTTTGCGTAGACGTGTTGGATTTCGATTTGTCTTGTGCGAAAGAGAGGAGAATTCTTGAAGTTTTACAAAGTGTATAGAGGCACAAGTGTGGTGTGATTTGTACAATTCTCCTCTTTTTCATAGTTAATCTCTTGGTGTGATGTGGCTCCCTGGTTTTTTCTCGTACTTGGGTTTTTCCACGTTAAATCTTTGTGTTCTTTGCGTATTCTGTGTTTTCTGATTTGTGTGCTTCTGTTCTATGTTTTGTTTGAGATCTCTTGAATTGGTTTCGTGGTTTTGCATATATCACTTCGGCAATGCCTTTGCTTATATTCTCAAAATAAGTGTGTGAGTTGTAGAGCAAATTTGACACATGCAAGGGTATTTTCTTAGTTTTACAAGGATGTTCTGAATTCAAATAAATTTTGTGATGGTGGAAACATATATCTGTAGCGAAGTGGTAGTATGAATTTTCCCATCAAATTACTAGATTTGAATTCAGTGCTGGTATGATTGCAATAATTAGGTTCTATTGTGACATGGAGGTCAAAGATGGAAGCCCGGGATAGCTTCTCTGCTAAGTCGAGCGAGTGTAATTCTGCATGTTGCAATTTCTGTCCATGAGTTATTTCATCTTGAACTTTGGCTTTTCTCTGCCAGCTTGGTAGTAGCCTCAAATATTGGAATGTCTTTTTATACCATGGTTTGAATAATTGATGTGAAAAATCAAATTGATTTTGGGATTTCCCCAAGCTTCAGCATGTTTGGAAAAAATGTTGCAAAATGCATTGCTTTTTTGAGGAATTAAATTCAGTTTGTTTTACCTGGTGGTGGCTTCTGTGCTATACTTTCTTATCCATATGGCATGTTATCCTCATTAATCTTATCTATTTCTGGATGGTATGGTTGCTTTGCTAGTTAATATTTATCTAGAAAAGTATAGTTGATTTTGAGCAGGTGCTTTGCAAGATGTTCTACACTTGCATGATGTCCTTGCCAGAGTTTCCCTTGCTAGATTGTGCTATATGATATCTAGAGCCCGTTCCCTGGATGGTAAATGCATTTGCTGGAAACATACTTTTAAGTTAATGTTTTTTTCCTAGCTTGGTTTTTGTTTTATTAAAATATACTGTTGTTTGTACAGAGAGGCCAGATATTAAATCACAGTTCAACAGTATTCTCTATCAACTTCTACTTGATCCCAGCGACAGAGTTTGTTTTGAGGCAATTCTTTGTGTCTTAGGAAAATTTGATAATACTGAAAGGTGCTTGTTTGTTCCTTTGTAATGATATTTTAAATTGTCTTGAGAGACAAATTACTTCCGCTGTCTTATATTTTAATTTTAAGAATTAACGGTTGATTCTGTTTACTTCTGTTCATCAAAGAACTGAAGAGAGAGCTGCAGGATGGCTTCGGCTGACCAGAGAAATACTGAAGCTTCCAGAGGCACCGTCTGTAACATCGAAGAATAAATCAGAGGATGGACTTCCACCAAAACCAACCAAAGAAAAAGCTTCTAAAACAAGGCGCCCTCAGCCTCTCATTAAACTTGTAATGAGAAGGTTCATGATTTTCTCTGCTTCATTTTTTATTTGTTTTTTGCCTTATTCAGTACATTGTTAATTGCTTTTCTTAAACTTATGCATCCGCTAAGTTTTTCTTTGCCATCTTTGTTTATGTTCTTTAACTGTTATATATTTTAGATTGGAGAGTTCTTTCCGTAGTTTCTCTCGCCCTGTACTCCACGCAGCTGCACGAGTTGTTCAGGAAATGGGAAAGAGCAGGGCCGCAGCATATGCGCTGGGTGCCTATGATGTTGATGAAGGAATTCAACTTAATGCATATTCTGAAAATGTCGATAATATTGATTCAGATCAACAGGAAAGCCAACCTGAAGGTATCTTCTATGTGAAAACTAATACTGTCAATACTGCAGTTTTTGTGAAGTATGAAAAGAATTAAAGATACTTCAATTGAAGTTGTTTCTGCATATCTCTGTCATTGTGGATCTCATGCAAAGGGTTACGTGGTTGATTAAAAAGTTGCTTGGTCAAAATAGTGATGTGGAAGTCATTCTAAGCAATTATGATCAGCAAGTGGTCAAAAGGGTCAAAGTAGCTAATTTAGGATAGGCTAATTATTAAAGTGTTAGGTTCATTACTCGAGACGGTATAACCATCGTCAAATGACAAAAAATAACACGAGGCCAAAAAATAAGAAATAAACTAGAGTATTTCATCCCAAAATATAACATGACTTTTTGACAAGGTCTATTAAAATAGAAATGCAAATATGCATGCTTAGGTAGATATGATCTAAACTTTAGGATGATGATAATGTTGAATTCTTTGTTTCCGAAGGATTCACTTCTGGAGAATGAACATACAAGTGCTCCAATAGCAAATGTAATTTCATCTTTTTCAACTTGTCTTCAATGAGTTTTGAATTCTCTAGTGAAATAGACTTTGATTTAAAAAAGACCTTGTCAATGAACTTACCCTCAAATGGCTTCATCTACTGTGGTGATGATTTGGTCGTTTAAAATTTGAATTTTGATGGTGAAACCTTAGGCAATGGGATGGCAACCGTGTCTGTTAAGGAGTATCTAATTGCATGTTTGTATTATTTGTAGAGAGAATAATAATATGCAGGGATAGAGAGAATAATAATATGCGGGGTTTGCACATCGTCCATCATTATGGCAGACACATTTAACACTGTAGAAATGCCAACCTTCATGAGATGATCTATCTCATGAGCATTATTTTTTTATCTTCGTTAGAAATCTATAGGTGTCAATTCTTGAGGGTTAACTTTTGAAGAAATTTGATTAAAAATATCTCATGCCTTTCAACTCTCCTTCATTAAATTTTAGGGTCAATTACATACAAACCACCCGAAACTTGGTTTTGACAAATCAGCCATCCTCTTTCATCCATTTTTCGAATTCTCACTCAAATATCAAACTTAATGGTAAAACCCAACCCATTGTTTTCATTTTTATCAAATTCTCAGTAGTATTGATTGTGGCACACGTGAATATATTGGTTCGGTAGTTTAACAAATTCACCTAGGTGCTTAATTTGTAAATATTAATGTTTCGGGTTGTCTGTATGTAATTATCCCTATATTTTATCTATCTATTTGTATCAACATTAGCTTTATTTTTATACCAGTTGAAAGTAAGTTTTTGTTGAGTTTTTTGATGTGAATTATGCATACTTTGCTTGAATGAGGATGTAAATACACTGGACTTGTATGAAATATATATATCAAGAAGATTAATCAGCTTTATGTTTTATAGGTGATGACAACATGGAAATGACTTGTACTAATTGATTAACTAACATAACTGTTTTAGACAAGCATTGTGATAAGTGGAAGAAGATCCCAAGTACTGACATAGTTTTTCACTGATAACCTAAACAGATCTCCAAAGATCCTATTGATAACTTTTTCTGAACTCTAGTCTATGGCTAATAAGTTGTGAAAAGTAGGACTTTTGCACCCAATTTCTTCTTTAGGATTTTTAGAAATAAGTTATAAATCTTAATCATGCTTAGAGACGATCATTTTAGAAAGCCCATATGGACAAACTATCTCGTGAAAGAAGTTAAATGTTATCTGAGATGCATCAGACATCTTATAGCATGGAATTAAATGCCATTTTAGAAAAGTGTTTTATGACTACTAAGATGGAGATAAATTGTACGATGAGGGTAACTTTAAGACAAAGCCTATACTAAGGGACTTCCCAAGGTTTTAGGGAATTTGAGGGGGTTTATATTTATGCTTGCCACCTCTACAATGAGTGAATCTAAGAGTGAGGAATCTATATACAAAGATGCATTCCTCAAATTAATTAGTCATATTGCATCTTGTTAGAATTAGGAGTGGGTGTATAGAAACCAATGACTAGTAAATTTAAGTGAAGTCTTTTTAATAGAGGTTACTTTTTATGACCTTAAAATTAAGCTTTATTAGTGTGCTCATACAATTTAGGACATCTACAACTTTGTTCTCAGCATCAGATTTGTGTTTTAGAAATCAAGTATACCTCTAAATAATTTGGTCTCAATTTGTATTATGATTGAATCTCTTTTAGGTGTTAAAATAAGGGTTCATGATCAAAGATGTAATTTCAACAACGCAGAGTTTGGACTATAACATAATCATTGATGTGTTGTTTTATTTCTTAAAGTGTTCAAATGTACTTGCTATTTGAGGCCATCTCTAATGACAACTCCAGAAACATCATATGATACGTCAAATATCTGATTTAAATATTGTAGTTGTAATATCTTTTGGACTTGTTAAAAATTCTTTAATTTAGGAGAAAGCATTACAAATTGTATTTGCCCAACAAAATTCACCCTTCCTGAGATAGCGGGTGATTAGAGGCATAATGGTGTCGAATCCATGGATAAATCTTCTGTAGATGTGGCTAACCTTTCAAAAATCATGAATGTTATGCATGGTGGTTGGAGTAAGCCACACATAATTCTTGAATACCTTGATTTTCTTAGGATTGTCATAAATGATTTCACTGAATAATAAGAAAATCATGGAGGAATTCATAAAGCAGCACTTATGGATGATTATGTAGATTTTCTGAGCAAAGTGCCTCAAACATTTATTGCAATTTATGCAAAGGATCATCCTGTTTAACAAAATCAGAATGCCATCAAAATAAAAGTTTACGTAGTCATTAGTTATGTGAAATGGTGTCACAATTTACTCGTACCAAACATCCTTCATGTAGATGATTTTTTTTTTTAAATTCATCTCTTATACATATGGATTTGGTGATATATGCTCCTCAAATTGATCTTATAAATAAATATAACTGTTCTAGCCGTCATAATTAATAAACTATGAACTTGAATTATGGGAAACTTACGCATAATGGTGATTGGTATTTTTATTGATGGCATAGCTATCCATGTTCATGTACCATGTATCGTCCTTTGATGTAAGAAGAAAGGGATACACATATAGGGTAAACTCTCCAATGAAGTCTTTAGACAAAGAAGTCATGGACCTATCTTTTGATGTTTACATATTTTGCTTGGTTCATTTGGTAGTGAGGCAAATTGGATAGCAAGATCTCGGCACCAAGTCAGTTGGATTCCCCTCAATGGGGAAGCGTAGCTAAGGCGTTCTTCTTGACAAACATCCTGAAGTCTACTCACCTAACGTTTATATGTGAGAGTTAAAATAATCAGAATAAAATTAATGCTTCTTCTAATCATTTGATCATATTTATGTCTTTTTAATGACTTGAGGGGATTTCTTTTTTTAGGAACAATGGGAAGGTAACCATTTGTTTCTTGGCTTACATAACTCTTTAATATTATTCTAAAAACTAAAAAGATGCCTGAGGAGTGGAGGAAGAGTATTTTGGTCCTCATTTTTAAGAATAAAGGGAATGCACAAGAGTGTGCAAATTATAGAGGAATAAGTTGATTTATTGTACTTTAAAATTATGGGAGAGGGTAATTTAACATAGGTTACGATGTATTACAAAGATTTCTCATAATCAAGTTGGATTTATGTCTGGTAGGTCTACTATGGAACCTATACATTTATTGAGTTGTTTGATGGAGAAGTTCAGAGATACAAAGAGGATCTACATATGATTTTTATTGATTTAGAAAAAACTTAGGATAAGGTTCCAAGAGATCTTTTGGAGAGCTCTTAAGAAGAAAGGTGTTGACATGACTTATATTCAAATCATTAAAAATATGTATGCTAGAATTGTTACTTGTCTTCGAACAGAAAGAGGATTGACCAAATATTTTCCTATTTCTATTGGATTACATCAGGGATCAGCTTTAAGCCCATATCTTTTTTGCTTTAGTTATGGATGGTCTTACTGGACATTTACAGGAGGATGTACCTTGGTGTATGTTATTTTCTTATGGTATCCTACTCGTGGATAAGATGAGAGAAATGCTCAAGAAAATTTGAATTATGGAGGTATACATAGGAGTCTAAAGTCTTTCCTTTGAGTAGAACTAAAATTGAATACATGGAATGTAATTTTAGTTGTAGTAGCTCCAGTGACATAAGTGTAACTTTGGGTGATCAATTTATTAAAAGCTGTGATCGATTTAGATATCTCGCGTCTGTTGTTCAAAGTGATGGTGATATAGATGGGGATTTTATTAGTAGAATTCAATTTGGTTGGTTGAAATGGAGGAATAATTCGAGCCTATTGTGTGATAGAAAAGTACCACCTAGACTGAAAGGAAAATTTTATAAGATGGTGGTGAGACCTACAATGCTGTATGGCGTTGAATTTTGGCCTTAAAAGAGAAACATAAAACTAAGTAACTGTTGTCGAGCTAAGAATGATTAGGTGGATGAGTGGCGAACAAATGTGAAATGGATATATCCGTGATAGGGTTGGTGTAGCTCCAGTGACGAACAAATTTAGAGAGAATCGTCTTAGATGGTTTGGTCACATTAAATGTCGACCATCTGATGATCCGATTAAGAGAGTAGATGTTTTTGATTCGACTTATGTTAAGAAAGACAGAGGTGGACCTAGAAGACTTGGGCTTATTGTATAAAAAATGATCTTAATTTTTTAGAATTAAATGAAAATATGACACTAATCGGACGCAATGGAGAAAAAGGATTCATGTAGCCGACCCCACTTAGTGGGATAAAGGTTTTGTTGTTGTTGTTGTTGTTGCGAAGGTAACCTTATTAAGCTTAGTAGATTTAGAATGTTTTGTTTGCCCTAATACAATAAGGCATACATGTTTAAACGTTCTTCATAGATGACATCCAAATCATAAGCCAACGTTCAACGTAGAAGTATATGGATAACTTTCATAGGGAAGGCATAATACTAAATGCTATTCGTGTGCTATCTCTATTGAATGGGTATGAGGCAACTTATGGAGACAACCATGGATGTCTTGTTTACCTTGACATTGCACTGTTGTGATTGTGATTCTATTGTGAGTGCTTCAAATTAGTCAAGGCAGAGGTAGCAATAGCATTCATTTGTTGTTGCTATCAAATCAACTTACATGACTTGTCATCAATTTTAAAACGTGTGGGATCTTTGTTAGCTTTCACTTAATATTAGTTTGTGGATTAGTCAACACATAACAATAAGATTGAACTCACCAACGTCTCCTTAGAATCCCTAGCCTTAATGTGTTCCATTGTAATATGATCATCCTTAAGATCATTGAGGTGATCCACATCATTAGAGTACATATGGAGCATCTTAATCACTAGGATAAGCTGAAAAATACACTCAATCACCTATATTCATCTGAAATAATACATTACATACTTTTTCAATACACTAAATTTCAGTATACTTAAATATTTTAAAATTAAGCGGAAGTAATCCAAAATATATCATTAAAAAGAAATTTATAGAGCATTTAAAACACATCAGAATTTTTACAAATAAATATAACATTTATATGTTGACTTACCTCAAATGTTTCTTATCTTAATATAGTTTTACAATAAAGATATATCACAAAATGAGTCCGATCCTATCCTAGCTCAGCCCTTTTTTTTCCTTTCCTATGAAAATAATTATAATCATTTGATGAGTTATGACATGATTAGCAAAAAGCAACTTTAATGTAGAATTTTAATAAAGTAAAACAGCAGACAACATGCGTCTTGCTAAGCTTCACATTTGGCTACATGCCACATTACATCATTCATTTTAGGCCACCAAAATGTTGATTTCAAAACTTTATACTTTGTTTTACTTATTTGATGAATTAAATTTGTTTATGTGTTGTATGCATTTTTTATTTCACTATTGCAAATTGCTTCTAATAACACCTTATACATCAAAACTTTTTTGTAATTTATGAATTGGCTTTTGATTTTCATCCCTAGCTCTTTGTGCAACTTTAGTTCTATCCTTGAGATTGGATTGAATATTCATTTGTATAAGCTGTCTGCACCTTGAGTATTTTGTAAATTAGATTTCTAGCTGGCTTTCGTATCCTTGATCGGCTGTTTTCTTGAGTTAATAACAAAAATTTGTCTAATAGGTTTCATGCTCAGTGCATCAACAACCACATTGGTTCTTTCGGGACATTACTGTATGTCTAAATCATAATATTTTATCATTTTAACTATCGTCCCTATTAAAAAAAAGTTATCTTTTCTGTTCAAATTCAATTCTTTCTCAGTGAAAGTACATTTCAACTTTTTGTGATCAATAAATATTTCACATTTCACTTTGTTGAGGTAATGCCTCCAAATTTTCAAAAAAAGCACTTTAGTAGCTAATTTTAAATCATATGCTAGATAATCCTTTTCATTTTGGCTTCAACTGCTTGGAGACATACACAATAACCTTCTCGTTCTATAGTATGACACAGCCCAGACCTTTAAAAGATGCATCGCTGTATATTCGAAACCCAATCTCATATTAAATTGTTAATACTGATGTAGATGTTAAATATTTCTTAAAGTCTAAGAAGCTATGCTCACATTCATTACTCCGATTAAATTTAACATCCTTTCTAGCTAATCTAAATAAATGTAGTACAATCTGTGACAATATTTTCAGTCTTTTGTAATAACCAACTAATTCTAGCAAATTTTTGACGAAAGTCACAATGGTTAGTCTCGGCCAATCCACCATCGCTCATTTTTTTATCCGTAGATTTATGTTCACCACTAATAACATGCCCCAAAAAGTGCAGTACTTCCAATTTGACATGTGGAGTGCTTCACAAATAATTTAGTCTCCCTTAATAATCCCAATACAATCCTCAAATCCAGCATGATCATTATCATTTTTGGCATAGACCAGTACATCATTAATAAATACTATCAAAACTGATCAAGGCTTGAAAATTCTGTTCATCATATCCACAAATATTGCTGGGACATTTGTCAAACCGAAATGCATGCTGGAAATTCATATTACCTATACTTGGTGTCAAATGTTTCTTCTTAATATTTAATTTTGAATTAATTATAATCAAATCTTAAATCATTTTTTTGAAAATACAAAAAGCTTTCTCCAACTTATTAAACAAATTATCAATCATTTGAGGATATTTATTTTTAAAGTTGCCTTACTTAGCTCCCTTTAGTCAATATTTAATCTCATTTAATTATCTGTCTTCTTAACAAATAGAACAGGTGCACTCCAAGGGGATGTACTGGGTTTGATAAAATCTTTCTCAATCAATTTTGGTAACTGACTTTTCAATTCTTGTATTTTTTAAGTAGCTATTCTGTATGGTGTTTTTGCAATAGATGTATTCCTGGCTGAACATCTATTGTAAACTCTACATCCGTTAGGTTTCTCGTAGAATATTCATAAACTCATTTATCATAGGAATATCTTTTATATCCCTAATTCACTATTTGACACCTTCCAATTTAGCCAAACATATTATTCACGTGTCTTATACATTTATGCATCATAATTGATTGATTAGAGATGATATCGCTCAATTCTCATATTGGATGTTGAACAACTTATCATTTGGCAAATCTAATCTGACTCCCTTATTCCAACATTCAGTAGTGTCATAGTTCTTACTAATTAATTTGTGCCCAAAATCACAGTAATCACAGTAGCAAGATTATATCAGACCTGAATGTTCTACCAGTTATCACAAAGTTCATGTAATAAGGATTACTAACTAATATAAAATCATTATAAAATAACATAAATACTGACTCAAAAAATAAAACAAATAAGTTTTAAAAATAATTTATCATATATGAAAGTGTGATGCACCAGAATAAAAAATAATCTTACTGGAATATTTTAAGTAACCATAATACTTTATCACCACGTCTGACGATCTCTAGCCTTTTGAAATGTGTTTATGTGGTAAAAACTCAAGTTGGTACTAAACTCTCATTTCTTTCAGATGCTTTTTCTTTACATTTTAGTGCTAGCTTATTCATAATAGGCATCATACCTCTATGTTGCTCTGGCTTTTGTATATTATTCAATCTTGAGCTCTTTTGTTAATCTTACTCTCAATAGCTGTTTGGTGATAAACGCATAAAGATTGCTAGAATAACTCTGAGAAGCAATGTTTCATTCAATTACATGGCCATCCAGATATAAGATATATCATGGTATTTATAGACTTAAATAAAGAAGCCAAACTAAGTGAAATGGATGGAGAGGGGGCTGGTCATGCATGGGGGGATGATGAGGTAGTAAGTCAACAATAACTTGGTAACTAACATGGTTTTGTATGGAGATTATCTTGGTTGATGACAACTAAGAGTGGTAAAAAAATAGGCCAATTTGACCTAGGTTAATTGATGGAAGGTTTAAGCTTGTTCATGCCTCAAGTTTATATAATTATCATTACACAATACATCATAAAACACTAAGCCTGTTGACTCAAAATATGACACGACTAAAAAGCTGGAAGGGTTCATCAATAATAAAAATACAGCCAGATATGCCCTAGGTAGATGAGAGCTATTATTTCCCTCCATCTCATCATTGAACGTCAAATGATTGAGAGCAAATGT
The DNA here is from genome assembly GCA_022702705.1 of Papilionanthe hookeriana x Papilionanthe teres. Taxonomy (NCBI): domain Eukaryota; kingdom Viridiplantae; phylum Streptophyta; class Magnoliopsida; order Asparagales; family Orchidaceae; genus Papilionanthe; species Papilionanthe hookeriana x Papilionanthe teres. The sequence goes on from CM040423.1 coordinate 18,409,690, forward strand.
ATCATTATTGAGAGGGACAATGTGAACGTGATCATCATTTAGAGGGAGTTTGGCAAGCCCACAAACTAGCCAACCTAAGTGTTTAATTCTTCTGGTAGTTCAAACAAGTTATTTTCAACACATAACTAGAGATGAAAATAGAGTTGCACACTGTTGTGCCCACTTAGCCCTTCAAGAGGAGTTTATTTTGAAGGATGTTGACGAGCAATATGCTCTTTATTTCTCTTATTTTAGAAGATATGTCTCATTTTGTAAATGTCTAAAGGCATAATTTAGTACACATTTTTTAACTTTTTGATATAGCACTGCAATTGCTACAGTTTAAGGTAGAGGACTAGACTCTATTACCGATGATGTTGACAACTATGATGCCCGCATCAACAATGCATGCATAAGAGTATAATTTTTTCATCATATGTGCATGCATGTAAACAACAATTTGCTCGTAGTGGTTGCATGTGGGAATACAAGCATGCAGGGGGTTATCGGGGAAATATGCTTCTTTGATTAAAGGTACCGCTACGCTAAAATCTTTTTATTGTTGGTTATTAATTCCCTTCTCAATTACTGCAAACTTTGTGGTTTAAGAAACATTTCCTCCTCTTTGATTCATAAAGCAAATTGTTAACCAAGCCTAAGTTGCAGCAATTTCAAGAGTTCTATAACTGATTTCTTTCCTTTTTCTTTGCAGCATCTCGAAAAGCATCATCATTATTGAATGGATCAGGTGGGAAGGATACTATTGCAAGTTTATTAGCTTCACTGATGGAAGTGGTCCGCACAACTGTAGCATGTGAATGTGTTTATGTGAGAGGAATGGTTTTAAAAGCTTTGATTTGGATGCAAAATCCTTATGAATCATTTGATGAATTGAGATCTATCATTGCCTCAGAGTTGTCTGACCCAACTTGGCCTTCCGCACTCTTGAATGATGTTTTACTTACTCTGCATGCTCGGTTTAAGGTACAGTTATGATTGTCTCTGTTATACCTCAAGCGCTTTAGTTGCAATTTGTACTTACATGGGCTTCTTGTTTGTAATATAAAGCTATTCTGCTTAAGAAATATTTTCAATCAACTGAAATGTAGTAGAGCAAAAAGGGTTGGGTATTTCTTTAATTTTAAGATTAAAAATATGTTGTATTCATATCTTCTTATCTTCTCTTTCCCTTTTACTAGGTTCTATAATATCATCTCCTCTACGTGTGACTTTATAGCATAATTGGTTATAAACAACCTTTAGCATTTAGCTGCCCATTGGTAATACTTATTCCAATATTGTAGAAATGCTCAGTATTCAAAAGGAATGGTTTAAATTGTACCTTGAACATTACAGTTTATGTTTCACGGATAACAATAGCTTAATGTACACAATTATGCAGTCATACATATTCCTTGGTACTTGCATGTGGATTTTATTATTATTATTATTACTATTTTGCCATCTGAGATACTTAGCATGTAAAATGTGAATTAGCTTTTAACTAATAACATCCACTCCAAGAAAACCTCTAAAAATTAAATTTTTGGTGGGCTTATTTATTTGTCACTCAACATGCCAGGCAACCCCAGATATGGCAGTCACGCTACTTGAAATTGCAAGAATATTTGCTACCAAAGTGCCTGGAAAGATAGATGCTGATGTACTGCAATTACTGTGGAAAGTGAGTTCCTACTGTAATACTCATGTTCTAGATGGGTTTTATAATTTCTCTTTGTTCATATCTTTATCTACTTATGTCCCCAAAATCTCTTAGATTTTTTGTTAACCATCTATTTATAAAGTAGTTACAAAGTTTTCACCTTTTTATCCATCCTTTGATGGGCATTATGTTACACCGGTGCCTAAGGGGCAATTTCGTCTTTAATTAATCTAAAAATAATTTATTCTTTTATTATTATTATTTGATTATTGTTGTTGTTTTTGTTGTTGTTGTTGTTAGCATATATAGAAGTAATATGTTTAGGGTTATGGTTATGCATGAGATTGTTGTCTTGAGTCTTAGGTTAGGATTTGAGAGAGATTTTGCGTGCCTCTCGAATTGTAGGATTTGGGAGAGATTGCCTACCTCTCGAATTGCAGTATCTTATTTTAATCTTTATGTATTTCTATTGTGTGGTTTTGTTTTCGTGAAATACAATATCCATTGCCTTAATTTTTATTTGGAAAATTATGTTGATTCTTATCAAGTGGTATCAGAGCATTCAATTTGGGAAACAAAGAAGGATAGCTGCGTGCATAGGAGATCACAGAGTACAAGCTTCTCTGTCTCGACGCATTCGCAACCAAACCACACTAAATTGCGGCATACAGGCACCTTTGTTATTGTTGCAGTCATCACACCCTGTACTACTCACGATAAGAACATATTGGAAGCCATCGAAGGATTGAATATCAATACAATCACGATAAGAGCTCACTAGAAAGTCGCAATAAAGTCACGGTAAGAGCAATTATGAAACCGATGATGGGATTGCATACAAACATTCTTCGATCAGAGCAAAACTTGTCCATATCCATCAATCTTCGACTCTTCTTGTTCCCCTCCAGTCGTATGAGATTGAGGGGTACAACAGCTGTAAGAGGTAGAGCTTGATATAATGTACAATTGAATTGGTACAGACACAATTTTGGCTAACAGGGAAGCTAAACCTATTAACAGGATTTCAAAGTATAGGGTTTCTTTGTTAAAAAATGTACCGGGAGAAATGAAAGCTAGGAAAGTGGATGCTTTGGAAAAGAGATTGTAAGAAGAGTAAGACAACTTAAAGCTGGGTTGGAGGAAAGGTTCTCAACGATAAATGAAAGAGTTTCCATGGAAAATCTTTTTGAGAGCCGATTCGAGAGGAAGCTTATTCAGATGCAATCCAAGACCTCGCCGACGGTTCAATTTGCAAGCCTTGATCAATGTTTGACTGGAGAATCTTGGCTAAATTAAAAGGGAAAGAGATCAGACAAAAGAAGCATGAGGAGAAAAGTATCTACCACCAAGAATTTTCTCCTAAGGCTTCGATGGGGGGTGGATTTGAGATTTCAAATGGAGGGGTTTGGGCTGAAACGTGGAGAAAGGGGACCAAATGGGGAAGAAGAAGCTCATGGCGGTAGGGTTAGGTTTGGAGGGGGAAACTTTAGCATGGTTCCAGTGGAGGGATGGTAGATACCTGATTCACTTGTGGGAGGAATTTAAGGATTGTTTTTTGGAATGTTTCCGAGCCATTATGGAAAGAGACCTACACGAGCAATTCTTTGCCTTGACTCGGGAGGAGACTGTTATAGAATATAGGGAGAAATTCGAGTAATTGTCGGGATGGCTGAGGGCGATTTTTGAAGCAGTATTGGAAGAGAATTTCATAAAGGATCCAAAGCACGATATACATTCAACACTGCGACCGCTGAGACCATGCGGGGTGGGATAAATTATGGAACTGACGCAGTTGGTTGAAGATAAAAATGCAATGGAAAAGATTAATATGATGTAAAAAATTCAAACAGTGCAAGCTCAGAGGGAGGCTTTATGCCACAAATATTTGGGAGAAGCCAACAAGCGAGTTATGTTTTCGGTGTGATGAAAAATTTACTCAAGACCATTGCAAGGATCAGACATTACAGGTTATCGTAGTATGTGGCGAAGAGGTAGGGGAGCTTGACCCAACGTCAGTTTTCTTTCATCCACCTTGAGGACAAGGTGCTTTATTGGGAGGGGATTATTGGTATGTCGATATCTAAGGGAATTTTGTCTTTTATTAGCCTGAGGGTAATTTAGTCTTTTATTATTATTATTTTGTTAGTATAATTAGGGCTGATATGTTTAGAGTTAGGGTTATGCATGAGATTGTCATCTTGAGTTTTAAGGGTTAGGATTTGGGAGAGATTTCGTACCTCTCGAATTGTAAGATTTTGCAGAGATCACCTACCATTCTAATTGTAGGTGCTTATCTTTATCTTTATATTTTTATACTTTGTTGTTTTGTGTTCGTGTAATAAATAAGTTGCCCTAATTTTTGTGTGGAAAATCATGCAGATTCGCATCACATTCCTATGCTGATTTTTTGCTCCATGTCATTTAGTAGCTTACTTGTTTGCATTGCAATTTTTAATTCTTGAAGTTAATGAATTCTGTTCTTGCCTTTGCTATTGCATTATTTTAGGACTGTTCTAAATGAGTGTTCTCGGAGTTGAAGAACAACTGCACATCGGAAGTAATTATCTCGTTGTTTAATCAAGTTTGTGTAGTAGAGCCAAGTTTTTACTTATCATCACTATACTATGGATGGTCTTAGGAGATTGAAATTTGAACAATTATTAGGTAGCCTGATCTATTGTCACCTAAATTTTATGGGTCCAAAACATGGAAATAACTCTTCTGCAATAAAAGACAGTGCATCTGCAATAAAAGAGTGCACCAACCCGATTTGACACTGCATTAACAGGAGGCCTCATGCATTAGATTTACCACATGATGAGGAGTTCTATGCTAATTTGTTGTTTCATGTCATTTTTTCGAGCTTTCTTGGCAGATTTTTGATTGGTGGGAAGTAATGAATAGTTATACTCTTTGCTACTGTGTTTTCCGTTAAGGATGTTATTTCAGTAAATGGTGGTCGAAAGATTTGAAGAGTAACTAACTGCTCGATGGACGTTGGATAAGATAAAATAGGATGTCATATGGATCTTAACTATCAGCGGCATTGTTTTGAATACAGTTGTCGTGTAAAATTTTACCATAGCATGGTTTTTGTACTCTTTTATTATTATTATTTTCTTTTTTTTTTAGATCCATTCCCCGAGTTATTTTTGGATGTTTGGGGGGCAAATTGAATAGTCCAGTGAAGACATTTAGTATTATGCAGGCTATTGCGAGGCAAATTAATGTTTACTGCTCTTGTAAAGATGTATTTCACTATTCTGTATAAAAATTGATCCTTATTCTTAATTTATTCTTTTGCAATTCATGCGTTATAATTGTTGCATGTAATATTCTGTGAAAATATCTAGACATGCCTTGTTGGAGCTGGACCTGAGGGAAAGCATACTGCACTAGAAGCAGTTACTGTTGTTCTTGATTTACCGCCTCCCCAACCTGGATCCATGTCTGAACTTACATCTGTAGATGGAATATCTGCATCTGATCCGAAGTCCGCTCTTGCTTTGCAGAGATTAATGCAGGCTGCAGTAAGGATGATTTCTATTCCCAATCTTTTTAAATAAGCTACAAGTATTAGTGTCGTTAGACTATGAATTCTGCAGACAGTAATATGTGCTGAATTTTGTTTTTTTTTTCCCTTCAGGTGTGGTTTCTTGGTGAGAATGCAAACTACGCTGCATCTGAATATGCTTGGGAATCTGCAACTCCTCCTGGTACTGCTTTAATGATGTTAGATGCTGATAAAATGGTTGCAGCTGCCAGTTCTAGAAATCCTACTCTTGCTGGGGCGTTAACAAGGCTTCAAAGATGTGCCTTCAGTGGAAGCTGGGAGGTAGGCTTTAGGGCAATTAGTTTCAACCATCTATTTTGGTACAAGGAAATAAATGTTTTGCTCTCCATTCTTATTTTCAATAATATCACCATAGGTTCGGATTATTGCTGTCCAATCACTCATCACTTTGGCAATTCGGTCAGGGGAGCCCTATAGGTTACAAATATATGAGTTCTTACATACTTTGGCTCAAGGTGGAGTGCAGTCTCAATTTTCAGAGATGAAAATTAGTAATGGTGAAGACCAAGGTGCTAGTGGTACTGGTCTTGGAACTTTAATCACTCCGATGTTGAGGTTGCTTGATGAAATGTATAGAGCTCAGGATGAACTGATGAAGTAAGTTACTAAACATCAAAGATCTTTCATTTATCTTCTTTGCATTTTTTTCCCTTCTTTTTATATTTGGTCTCAGAATTTTCTCCTGATTTTTGCTCTTTACACATGTTCACAGAGATATGCGAAATCATGACAACCAAAAGCAAGAATGGACCGATGAAGAACTCAAGAAACTCTATGAGACACATGAAAAACTTCTCAATTTGGCTTCACTTTTCTGTTTTGTTCCAAGAGCTAAATATCTACCTCTAGGGCCTACTAGGTAACTTTATTTTGTGATAACACATTTCTTCTTCATTAATTTATCTTTTTTTTTCCCGCTATAATGTAGTATAATGTTCATGGCTCAAGAATGATCATTTACTCTTAGGTTTTGAGAAGACCTTTTATTATCCTCTCAACTTTTCTGCTACCTGCTGTTGATAAGCTGAAAGTAGAAATCATCAGTACCCTGTCTTATATGATAAATTTTTTTATTCAGACATATATATTTGAAACTTAAATGTTTATACCTGAGGAAAGTTTTACCGGCAGCCTGACGTATATCTTCACTCAATAGGCGACAATTGAGAAAAAAGATTCATGTAGCTGACCTCATTTAGTAGGATGAAGGATTTTTGCTGTTGTTGCTGCTACTAGTGCTGTTATATGTGTTTTTGCAGGCTATGGGGTATAAGTTTGCCCAACGATGCTGGGAAATGTAGGGGAGACGGTTATTTATTATTTTGCAGAAACGGTGTTTATTATTCCGAGGTAGAGAGATTGGGCTTTGGCAGGGAGCACATTGATTTTTGAAACCCAGCAGCACCTCATCACTCTTCTCAGACTCCACTGTCAATACTGATGTTTCGTGTCCGAATGCCTGTATGCTCACTAAAACTTCCAATCCCTTCTAAACACTGATTGCATGTGCTTGCAGTGAACACTTGCCCACCATATTCACGCACCTGCAATTCAGACATCAAAGATCTCCAGGATCATTGAAATTGCTTTAACCTTTTTTGACCTATATGAAACATTTGGACGAGTAAAAAAATAAATTTTCAATATGCTTTAATGCAGATGGTATGTATTGAGCAGAATTAAGTTTTAGGAGCGAGACCCGATAGAGAGAAGTGGTTAAGAGGATTTTTTAATATTCATTCATCAATCAACAGATCAATACAAGGTGGAGATCCTCTATTTATTGAAAAAGGGTTGCATGATATAATCAAATCTAATTTTGAAATCTAAACCTATCAAAATTTATAATAATTCAGAGTCAGGCTAAACATTATTAATAAGATAATTTATTCTTATTTCAAACTAAAAAATCTAAAAATTTTAATTGAATAAAAACTTTTAATCTAATATTTGTTGCTGCGTCTATTATCTTGGACACAAAAGCAATAATGATACCTTGTTGAGAAGTCTGTTGGCCATGGTGGGGATAGTAGAATTTATTGAAGTACATCCTTCAAGCTTTCATTGGAAACAATAAAGATATACATGAACGAAAGCAGAGGTAACTAATCATTATATGTGAGATTATTAAGAACTCTCTCAAATATGGGATGCATGGGGCGATTTTATTGCAGTGCATGTATGACAACAGTGTTAACATGAACTTAAGATCAAGAGTTGATATTGAGATAATAGCAATGCATGGGGCGACTTTATAGCAGTGCATGTGACAAACGTCACAAACTTAAGGTCAAGAGTTGATATTGATGAAAATAGTTGTTCTGCCAACTACGGATTATCTTGCTACGTTTTTTCAGGCTCAAAAGCAACCATTGTCTCTAGAAGCGGTTCATGCCCGACCTCAGTTTTGTTATGTGCATCATCATTCATTGTAGAAAATCTGGTTCATGCTTAGAGACAGTGCAATCCCGTACTCATATTCGATAACTAATGTGCACCTTAATAATTTTAATAGGTCAACACAGAACATGGGTTTGATTTTTGAATTTGTGGAGGTGACATTTGAATGTTGGAGTTCGAGTATTGATCACAATACTGGTAATTGGGTTCTTATAATTATCATAATCCGTACATAAATCATATTTTCGAAATAATTTTTTTTTACAAAGTTACTTTTGAGCATCTTAAAACATGCCAACAAAATAATAATGATGAGGCCATAGTGAATAAACATAATTTGAAAATTCATATGCATGCTCTTATGTTTTTGATTTCTTCATTGCCAAATTTGTTCATTTTTTATAATTTGCTTCTCTTGATTGTAATAATGTCATGATAACAGATAAAGAAAACTTGAAAGCGATATTTAAGAAATTGTTATACCAAAGCTATTGTCCCTCATTAATAGTTGAATTTGTGAAAAAGTAATGGCTACAAATGGTTGAAAAATGCGGGTGAGGGCAAATGTTGAGATAGGTGGATGCAAACATGAAGATGGGCAAATGCGCTAGGCTGCGCGGCGGTAGATGTGTGCAATCGAAGAGGCTTACTTTTGCAAGCGGTGCCATGGTTGTGGGATGAGATGCATGATATTGTCGGAAAAAATAGAGTGTATGTTGAAGAGGATGAGTTTTGATTTTGTTAACAAGGGCACGAGATGGGTTTGTAGAAGTTAAGACCACATGATTGTTTGCACGTGAATCAATTAGTGACCATGCTTGTTTTTGCAAACAATATTAAAGCAATCTGAACATTGGAATTAACGAGCGAGAATCATTTGGTTTTGATACTCAGTGATGCAACCTGGAAGTAGTAGGAAGGAGAAGATTCAAGATTTATTCATCAATCAATTAAGCAGTTACAGCCTATGGATCCCCTACTTAAAGAAATAGGATTACATGATAGAATAAAACCTAATTTTGATATCTAATCTTATCTAAATCCTAAATAATTTAATGCTCAAGTAAAATTTTATCTATACTAAGTTTATTCTGATTTTTTACAACAACAACACAACAATAAGCCTTTATCCCACTAAGCGGGGTCAGCTACATGAACCCTTTTTCTCCATCGCGTCTTAATAGTGTCATATTTTTATTTAATTCTAATAGATTAAGATCAATTTTTATACAATATCCCCAAGTCTTTGTAGGTACCTCTGCCTTTCTTAATGTAATCTAAAATATCTAATCTACTGACCTGATCATCAAATGGTCGACGTTTAATATGACCAAACCATCTAAGACGACTCTCTCTCTAATTTTTTTTGCCACTGAAGCTACATGAACCCTAACATGAATATATTCATTTCGCATTTAACTCTAACTGTAAAGCCACTTATCCACCTAAGCATTCTTATCTCGATAACACTTAACTTAGTTCTATGCTTCTCTTTCAAAGGCCAACATTAAGCACCATAGAGCATTTTAGGTCTCGCCACCATCTTATAAAAATTTTCTTCCAGTCTAAGAAGCAGCCGGAGCATTCCTCTACTTCAACCAACCAACTTGAATTTCACTAATAACATCCCCATTTATGTCACAATCACTTTGAACAATAGATCCTAGATATCTAAAACGTTCACACCTTAATAATTTGATCACCCATAGTTACAACTCTGTCACTATAGCTGCTACTACTAAAATTACATTCCATGCTACTCAAATAAAAGCCTTTATACTCCAATTTGACCTCCATAATTCAAAATTTTCTTGAGCTTTTTCTTTAGTCTTATCCATAAGAAGATATCATCAGCTAAAAGCATACACCAAGCTATATCCTCCTGTAAAATGTCCAGTAAGGGCATCCATAACTAAAGCAAAAAGATGTGTTTAATGCCGATCCCTGAAATAAGAAAATATTTGGTCAATCCTTTTATTCGAACACAAGAAATAGCTCTAGTATACATATCTTTAATGACTTCAATATAAGTCATATCAACACCTTTCTTCTCTAGAACTTTCCAAAGGATATCTCTTGGAACCTTTTCATGAGCTTTTTCTATATCAATAAATATCATATGTAGATCCTCCTTGTTCTCTCTATACTTCTTCATCAAACCTCTCAATAAATGTATAGCTTCCATAGTAAACCTGTCGGACATATATCCAAACTAATTATGAGAAATCTTTGTAATATATCTTAACTTATGGTCAATTACCCTCACCCATAATTTTAAAGTATAACACATCAACTTCTTTTATAATTTGCACACTCTTGTGCATCCTCTTTATTCATAAACATGGGGACCAAAATACTTTCCTCCACTCCTCAGGCATCTTTTTAGTTTTGAAAATAATATTAAAGAGTTTAGTAAGCCAATAAACTCCCAAATCTCTTAAATATTTCTACACTTCAATTGGAATATCAACAGATCTTATAGATTTTCCACCCTTGATTTTCTTTAAAGCCTCCTCAATTTCTTTTTTACTAATGCAACAGTAAAAATGAAATATTTTACTATTATTAACGATATTAAGATCACTAAAGTTGATCGTATTTTCAGAGTTCATTGAAAAAGTTACCAAAATATCTCACCTATCTATGTTGAATATCTTTTTCTAATAAAAGTAGTTTTTTATTTTCATTTTTAATACACTTTACTTGAATTAAAACCTTAACTTTTTTTTTCTTTATTAGGCTAGTTTATACATATATTTTTTACACTTTTTAGTATTTAATATATTATAATATCACTAAAGTAGGTTTCTAGCGTCACAGATTGTTCTCTTAGACTTCCTATGAGTCATTTTATATTTTTCTCAGTTCTCTAAGCTTTTACATTTAAAACATTTTTTATAACATAGTTTTTATATTTAACTTTTCTCACACATTATCATTCCACCACCATTTATTTTTATTTATAGAAACTTTTTCTTTTGATTCTTCAAGTACATTTTTGCCACATATTTAATAGTGTTTGTTACTTTATCGCACATAATTTGCTTTTTCATGAACATCTCAAATATTGAAATCTTAAATTTTACTCGTAAAAATTATTTTATTTGTGTATCTTTGGAGCTCTCATCTAATTTTATTGATAATGATTCATAGTATTATTTATTTTACAACACTTAAGCTTAAATTCTAGAACAAATAATCAATGTTGAGTACTTAAATCCTCATTTGGAACGACCTTACAATTTATATATTTTCGACGATCTCTTCTTCTCATAAGAAAATAATCAATAAAATTTATTAGATCTATTCTTATAAGTAAGAATATGCTCATCTATTTTCTTGAGTAAATATTAACAATAATAAAATCATACGTTAAAGCAAAATCTAATATCACTCTACCTTCTTCATTAATCACTCCAAAATCGTAACAACCTTGAATATTTCTAAATTCTTTCTTCAAAAGGTATCATTTATATTAAGTTTTTTTGTTCATTCCATAATTTTTTTTAGAACCTATATTTAATCCTACTTGAGGAGCATAAACACTTATAATATTAAAAATCTTAATATCAATAATAATCTTAAATACTATAATTCTATCTTTAATTCTATTAATTTTTACAACATTATCTCTCAAACTCTTATCTATAATTACATCTACACCATTTTTGTACGACTTACCTGAATACCAAAGTTTAAAACCTAACCTATCAATCTCCTTAGAATTCTCTCCAACCCATTTAGTTTATTGACTACATAAGATATTTATCTTTCTATGAATCATAATATCAACTAACTCCATTAATTTACCTGTGAGAGTACATATATTCCAATATTTTATCCTAATATCAGATTCATGGATTTACTACTTTACCCGTATCCGTCCATAATGTGGGAACTCTTCCTTATTTGATGCTACATCTGAGCGATGGTGTAGCGACCCTTGCACATTTTTCACTGTATTTAGGCCATACAGCGTGCCGCTTTCAGGGTATGCCCCTACCTTTACAAAATGATCAAAAGAATTCATGCTATGATTTTTCAACAAATTTTACGCTGGTTGTCGACTACTTAACGCAACCCTCCACTTTTATTCCGATTTCATGCTAAATTAGATTTAAAATCGTGATAAAATGAAACAAATTTTCAATATAATTTCCTGTGCTGCTCCAGGAATTCTTCATGATTGTCAGATTTAAATTCATACTTACATTATGTAAAAGCTATTTACCCTTTTTTTATTAACCTGACTTTTTTTTGTATTAACCTGACTTTTACCATCTTAAATTTATGTGGCAGTGCGAAGCTGATTGAAATTTACCGGAACCGACACAATATTAGTGCTTCAAGTGGTCTAAATGATCCAGCAGTTGCTACTGGAATTTCTGATCTTGTATATGAATCTAAAGCACAACTTCCAGAGACCAGCTCTATTGATCCAGACCTGGCAATGGCTTGGGCTGCAAATCTAGGAAATGGAATGTGGGAAAGCAATGCGCCAGCTATGGATAGAGTAAGCTATTTTGATGTGTGAAGACCTATTTTTTGCATTGCATGTGCCATATGCTATTTTCATTCAACTATTTTCCTCTGTCCTTTACCTAATTTAGTTTAATATTTAATTTTCTGTTTATTTTCTGTTCTTTGTGTTCAAATGAAATAAAACTTGTGAGTGTTTTCTGCATCCAATTGTTTCATTGTAAACTTTAATTCAGTTTAATATTTAATTTTCTGTTTATTTTCTAGTTTTTTGTGTTCAAATGAAATAATACTTGCAAGTATTTTCTGCATCCAATTGTTTCATTGTAAACTCCTGTGGTACCAGGTTAATGAATTTCTTGCTGGTGCTGGAACTGATGCTCCAGATGTCGAGGAAGAGAATATAACTTCACGGCCATCTGCCACTTATGATGATATGTGGGCAAAGACTCTCCTAGAAACTTACGAGGCAGAGGTGACTATTAGAATATTCTCACAGCTTATTAATAATTGTTGATCATTATTATGAGTTTCTGAAATCTTTTTCTTATTTTTCTTAGGAAGATGATGCCAAGTCATCTGGGTCATCTTCTCCTGAATCAACCGGCTCAATCGAATCTTCTATATCATCCCACTTTAGCGGTATGGGATACCCGTCCTTGTTTAGTTCACGTCCATCAGGCTATGGGGTTTCACAACAATCGGTAATTATGTCAAATTTTATTTACTATCCTATTTTTGTTGTGTTGAACTTTCCTTTTGTATTTGAATTTTGGTATGTTCACGAGAACAATGTTGGATTTCATATCTATATTTGAAAGCTAATCAATAATAACCTTTTAGATATCTTTATTGAACTTGATAGAATGGATCAAGTAATCTTTTGAAAGTTAATCAATAATAACCTTTTAGATATCTTTATTAAACTTGATAGAATGAATTAAGTGATCTTTTGTTTGAATTTTGTACATAAATACACTCTTCTTGATGATTATTTGAAAAAAATTGTACCACATTGTGGAAAATGTTGAAGCTTAGTTTCCCCTTCACCAACTGAATAACTGAAACTATTCATGATGGCCATGACTCTTTATCCATTTTGAGACTATTCGCATCCATGTAAGTTTATCCTTGTTGATATTGTGGAATTTCCAGTGAATTTTGAATATTGATTTGAAATCTTTTTTCTTCTGGACATCATCCAATTTTTTAGCTTGTAATATGTGGTAATAAGCCTCTTCTAGTTAGGGCTACAAACAAACCCAGCCAAGTCAAGCAAGGTTGTTTTCAAGCCTGAGCTTGTTAAAAAATTCAAGCTCGAGCTGTGCTCAAGCTTAAATTGAGAGTTGTGTTAAAGCTTGAGCTTGAATTAGGTTTTTTTGTTTATATTCATGCTTAGTTCATTTGTCATTTTGATTGTTTGAGTTTAGTTCATGTTTATTTCATATGATGATAATCGAGTCTTTATCGAGCAAATTAACAATTAGTATTATGAAGCTACTTAATTTCTATCCAAATGATTTTTATTGAACAAATTAAAATTAATGCTTATGTTATTTATATTCTAACTAAATGAGACTTATCAAATAAAGTAGAGCATATAATTAAGCTATTTATTTTCTAATCTTGTTTCAAAATAAGTTACTTGTTCAAAATACAAAATAAAAGAGTTTTTAATTGAATGAGCTGCAAAATGAATAATTAAGAATAAATGAATAATTAAACATACAAATCCTTATATTTCTTTATGTATTATGATTTAAAAGTTTAATTTAATTTAATTTAAATAATTTTAAAATTGAGCTTTAATTGAGTTTATTCACAAATTTTAAGTTAAGCTTTAACTGATCTTATTTATAAGGCATTAAATCACGTTTATTCACGAATTTATTCATGAGTTTGAAATGAAACTATTCATCGGGCTTCTTAACGAGTTTGTTTGTTAGCTTGAAATAATATTGTTCGCTAACATAAACGAATCAAACGAGCTGTTCAAGCTTATTCTTTTAACAATCCGGTATTATCGAAGTGTTCACACTTGTTCAATTAGTTAACCAAATGAGCGTGAACAAGCTTATATGGAGCCAAGCTATGAGCAACTTATCAAACACTCGCTTTGTTTGTAGCCCTACTTCTAAGTCCTTAATGATTCAAATGAATTACCAACAAATTAATGATTCAAAAGAATTACCAAGTGCATGGTGCTCTCACCAATGTAGAATCTTTGGAGTGGTGTTGTAATTAGCCTTAAACTTTTATTTCCAGGGTAATTGTTCCCATTCCTTGAACCAGGACCTCTATGATACGTCGAGGCAATTTAACCAATGCCCCAGGCCCATCCTCAATAAGGGGTAGATCTTCTACTGTTGAAGGGCTACCTGCTAGATTTTTTTTTTACTCAACACTGCTGTGATGCAGTTCCACTTGCAAAGATTGATTCTATCAAACTAGGTTTTCTATGGTTTTAACGGTAGAAAAATAATAGGGAAAGGCCTCACCCTTTGATCCTCTAGATTGTTTACCAAACTGCACAAATACCTGGTATGCCAGTTTTGAATTCTGGAGCAAACCACCTCATATTCCTAACTTGGATTACGGCTGACTTAAAGTTTCTTCTTTTATTTTTATATGACCAATCGTTTTATGTTAGTTTATATTCACCTTCACGTAATATCTTGTTACTGTGTCATATTCCATGCTATGTTTTTGTATAGTCGATGAAAAGTATTCCAACAAAGCTGTTAAACCTTCTCAGGACAGTAGGTCACCTGCCACCGGTAGCAGGTTTAGCAATAATTCATTTGGAAGTTCAAACTATGAGGGGTCTGCATCTCCGGTAAGCCTTTCTCCTAGTTTGAGCTCCTGTGGCATTATTATCATGTGGCATTTACATACCACCCTATTTCTATGTATTTACATATTTAACAGCTGAACTCTACTTTTTACATTCATACCACCCAAATCTTTTATATCATATAAAAAATATCACTATTTTAACTTTTAAAAAGTGAAATGCACCTTTTCATGCATGGGCAGGGTGGATGTATATAAAAATTGAAGTTTAGGTGTTAGATATGTAAACACATGAGAATTGAGTGGTATCTAAATTCTCTTATTATATAATATAACTGAAGGCATTCTGTACATTGTTCAGATCAGGGAAGAACCTCCATCATATTCGTCTTCAGTTCTGCAGAGGTATGAATCATTTGAGAATCCATTAGCTGGGCAAAGCTTTGGCTCACGGAGCACGGAGGAAAATGGTTCCAATAACCCACAATTTGGGAAAGCATTGTATGACTTCACTGCAGGTGGAGATGACGAGGTATGCCTGCAATTATGTAAATTATTTCTTCCTGTAAGAGCCACCATAGTCCTGTCATAATTTGTAAATTTTCCCTTCATTTCCTGCACAGTTTTGGCAAATCAGACAAGCTGTTTTTTCTTTATTGCAGTTAAGTCTAGATGCTGGAGAAGAGTTTGAGATTGAGGATGAGGTTGATGGTTGGTACTATGTAAGTTCACATTGAAATTCTTATTATTTACAAAACAAAAAAAGAAAAAATTCATGAACTCTGTTATTTCTTTTGTTAATATTTCCTTATCCTTGAATGATTATATTGGTTTAGGTGAAGAAAAAACGACCAGGGAGAGATGGGAAACTAGCCGGACTTGTTCCAGTGCTCTATGTGAGTCTTTCTTAATTTTAGCAGGCTCACGTGATTAAAGCTTCTGTACATCTAAATGAAGAAAAATGCCATGGCTTTTTAGTAAGATCACCATTAAATCCACACGAGTGTTTTTTTGATGCTGTTTCAATTCGTAGATCGATTTTGTACAGCATTGCTGTTTATCTTCTTTTTCTTCATTTAAATGCGTCGTGTCATCCAATAAGTTATTTTGGCTATTTGATGCTTGTTTGAGATTGTAAATGTATAGTAACTTTTTTGTGTTTCTCTATTTCTATTTTTAGCGGGCGCGCACACTCGTATATATATTATGTATTGTAAGTAATGCATTGCCTTTTTAAATTCAAATACTATATTTTCTTAGGTATTTAATGAGATATTAAATTTTAAAAATACTAGGGTAATTTTTAAAATTAAAAAAATGTATTTTCTAGCATTTTCACTAAAATAATTATAATGAATAAAATGGGAAAATTACAAAAATTGATTCTTTGATTTCCTTGATATCGAGAGATTTTTGAAAAATATATAAATTTCATTTTTTATTCTTTATTTTATTTTTAAATTAATTAATACTCCAAAAACTTAAAATAATTATAATAAAATAGCATAATTTAAAAAATCACAAAAATTGGTCAAGTGAATTATCGAGTGGAGTAGGAATGTCTATAATTTTTCTTAAGAATGAGAAACTTTCCATGGTCATATTATTAAATTTTCCTTGGAAATGTTATTTTGCACAAAAATAATTACGTAAATAAATTAAATACGGAAAAATCACATTTTATCCTCTATAATATTTTATTGGCATATGAGTGAAGTCACATAAAAATTTCGAAGTTCATTTAAGCTCGATTAAGTGAGTTATGAAATTATTAAGCTTGAAGGAGCAAAATAGTAATTAAAGGAAATTTTAACCCTTAATTAAAACTTTAGGTTTAATAAAATTAACAAATAAAATATTTGATCTTGACTTGATTTGGATAGTTGAAATTTAAATAATTAAAGGGTAGAAACCTATTAAACAATTTGAAGATAAATTCAGAATAAACCTTAATTAAATAATTGATTAAATTTAGGGAAGAAAAATAAAATTGGAATTATTAAAATAGGAATATTATTAGGGAAGAGATTAATTCTTTAATTTAAAAATTCCTAAATTAATCATCTCGATAATATTTAATTCTTAATTAAAATGATAATTGAAACTTAAGTTTTAAAATGTTAAAAGACTTAATCATTAAATTAAATTAAAAAAGTTAAATTATTAAACTCTTTTTAAATTTTCAATTAAATTAAAATTAAAAATAAAATTAAATTAAAGATTAAATTAAATTAAATCAAACAAATTAAGTAAATTAAATTAAATTAAACTAAATTAAATTAAAAAATGGTTAAATTAAATTAAATTAAATTAAATCAAGTTAAATTAAATTAAATTAATTTATATCAAATCAAACTAAATTGAATTAAATTAAATTAAATAATAAGATAAATTAAAATTAAAATAAAGTTAAATTGATCAAAATTGAAAATAAACTATAATAAAATTAAATTAAAAGTTAAATTAAATTGAATTAAATAACATCACACAAAGACATAAAAAAATTAAATATGTATTTGAAACCTTTATTAAATTTAAACCACTGGCGAGATTAGCCAAATCACGAATCATTGGAACACCGATTGCCCTCGAAAACTTTTATTATCATAACTCCTAAATAGAACATTAAATGAAATGTTACTCCACTTATAGGATATTAATGTCTGGTTCCTTGAAATAGATAACCTTGAAATTTGAATTCCGGACGATTAATTCATTTGTATGATTAAATTCATTTGGACTTAAAAATAATTCTAGCAATATTGAAAAAGATGTTTCGAGATTCTTCTTAGCGCCTCCGAATATGATAGGATGTTATAAGAACAGCGGAACTTAATTATTCTTTGATGAAGAAAATCGTCTCTCAACTAGCTTATGAGACACAAACGTCATAGAAATGACTAGTATAAGTTGAATTTATTGAAAACCACAACCCCTCCTTAGTTTTACCTGGGGCTGCTTAAATATTCTAATTATGTTTAAGTGCGGCTTGGGATGACGGGAAGACATTCAATGCGCTTTATTGTAATTTGCTTTATTACTTATTTATTAAATACTTAATAAATACTTCACTTTTCTTGCATGATAAACAGAATTGTTGCATGAAAACCTTTTTAAGGATAGTCCACAAAGCTGAAACCAAAACTAAGTAAAAGTCATTGCAAGATAAAATTCACCGCCACGAAACATTTCAAAATATAAAACGACTCAAAATTTAATCCTGGCAGAACACGAAACTACGATTACGACTAAATTAAAACGTCTTGTTGGATGATCGGGAATACCTCGGATGATGCCAACCTCGTGTTGCTAACAGGATTTCCACGGTCTAAATGAAAGTGTGGAACTCATTTAGTTGAGTTTAACAAATTCATACGGGCTAAGTGAATGCGATAAAAAATAACGATGCCGGAAGGATGGGCAGAGCTCAGGATCTTAAGCTGGTGTCGTTATAATCGACTTTAAGATTTGTTTTAATTAAAACACAAAAGCACTTGGAAATTAAGATTTTCTCTAAACCAAAACACTTTTCTCATCTCTCGGTTATGACTTCTAAAACTAAACCTGCGGCAACGAGGAGCTCGGAGAATAGTGGGCGACGCAGTAGTCCGTCGTCGTAACTGATGCTTCGGCGAAACCTTCTTAGAATTAAATAACTAAGCCATAGGATTTCGAGGTAGTTTTCTAGTGCAGCATAAATCCTCGACTCTTCGTTAGGCATTTGCGTGATCATGTCATGTAAATTAGCTGCGCCGTGTAGGACTCGAGGTAGTCGTTTGTTACGACATGAACCCTCATAACTTGAAATTTATTATGTGATTACATCATATAAATATAAGTCCTAATTAATTAAAATTAGCGAATCGAAAACATTAAATAAATACTGGGGATCTTCTGAAATTGAGAGACGAACAACGGGATGGCGAAATTACCGAAGTTAGCCGAATGCGTAATTTCTCTACCTTCTCTTCCTTTGAGGAAATCCCAAAAATAAAATCTTCCAATTTGATCTCCGTTCCTGTTGAAATTCAAAATTCGATCCTTTGAAAACTTAAACTTTGAAATTCTTGAGAGCGGAAATTATTGATTATTATCGAGAGTTTTCTTAGGTGATTCCGTCACTTGGAGTATGATGCTTATAGGGGCTTGCCCTTATAGGGAATTTTAAAAGAACCCGGGTAATATAAACCGTTTTATTTAATGCTTTCATATTAAGCGGGGAATTGTCGGCTTATAAAATTGGTTCGCGGACCAAGCCAGTTCCTGAGCCTTTCTAGTTTATCTAGCAAGGCCCCATTATCAAGCGGTGTATACATTCTTCGGGATAGATACACGGTTTGTGGTGCGGTGCTCGTTTATGTGAGCTTATTTGGGATGTGAAATCGAGTTTGACTTCATATTAAAATTTTGAGCTTAAAATTATTTTGAAATCAAATGCTACATATATGTTAAATCGAATATTCGACAATTTACGGTGGCGGCCTTTTGAAATTCGACACACGAAACTTCAAATAAGCGTACGATTTACGGCGACTCCGTAGGGATAATTCACTCTCTCCATTTTAATCGGACAATTACGCTTCGATCGGTAGTGTATGTGTCCTTGTAGATCAAACTACCCTTCTTTAGTTGGAATACTATGTTCATTTCTACCTTGAGCTGAAGTATAGCCAACATTCTCTCGGTTAGGAGCCCATTGTTTAGACACCCCAAACGAGAGAGGTTCGAGATCCTTTACCTCATTTAAAGTGGGGTGGACACAATGGGTGTTAGTTTAGGAGTGATCATCGCAAGGTTGAAGTCTTGCATAAGACTTTCTTTTCCTTTCCAACTGCGGAATCGGTCCTTACCTTCTCTACCTTTGAACATTCGTTCTGAAATAATGAACCTTTAATGAATGATTCTTTTAACGAATAACTCCTTCTTATAAATACATGAACGAGAATGTATTCGGACTCTTTTGATTCCTTTCTTTTCGTCTAATGAGAAGAAGCATAACTTAGGACGACAATCAGGATACGCCTGCGAAATGAAGGCCCCAGTGATTTTTCTCCTTCACCGATGGACTCGACCCATTTTGTTTACGGATGAGCTGCGACGATGGGATCATCGGTTTGGACGGGGATTCGAGAACACGAATGTCGAGATCACCGATGTTTCCCTTTCGCATTGACAAACAAGTATCACAGTGAGAAGCCGTTGATCGGGGTCCGACCTTAGGTCGACTCGAGAGTTTCGCCCACTGTAGTCCGTGAAAGAATCTTTTGTGTCCATGAAGAATTGTTCTTGCTACCCCATTTGATGCAGTTGTCTCTACTGCCACGACTGCCGCGATTGGGGAAGGAAATCCGAACTATAGCGAACTGCTGCGGGTGGAGGTGGAACTTTCTGTGTGACCTTGTTTTTGTGCGGGTCCGGCCTCGGAATTCCATCAACACGGACCCGAAGAAGGAACGAAGTAGGAAAATGCCCGGGAAGGCCGAGCTGTAGAAGTTGCTGCCGGAGGGAAATCCGAGAAATCACGAGTACACCACTACTGAATACATACCATTGCACGAAGATACACCTTTTTGGAAGTAGATTCACTTCCTTTGCGCGGTGACAAGGAAAATGTAGCGGGATTGTTTCTACATTACACCGACCGACATCTGCAACGACGGCGGACGGAAAGAGTGCAGGATCACGCCATTTGCCGAATGGGCCCAGTGAAGAGTAGCAAAGAAGAAATGCCACAGGTATTAGAGATTCTAAGAGGATGGGGGTGGGTGCCGACGAATCTGTCTTGGGCCACGAGTGAACATAGCCATCGTTAGAGAAAAACCAAATAGAAGGATGAAGGCTAGTCACTTTATCGTTGTTTTCGGGGTTGGGATTAGGGAGGATACCACCTTCCGACATTTGGTGACGGACCATCGGCCTGAACCTTCGCTGTAGAAGGATGGTATGGCGTCCCGGCTCTTTGAACTGTTAAGATTGAAACAACGACACGAGAAGGAAGATCTCATCGGGGAACTTGAATGCGAAGAAGCGCCCTTTGCGGTAAAGGGGACTCGTGAGAAGGGAACCGGCGGTATCACACGACAAGTTTGCGAGGATGCACGGAAAAAAGGCTAGCAGAGAGCCCAGTATGGAAAAGTTGAGGACGTATTCGACGGCCCAGCAAAAGAAAGAGAAGAAATTCGGAGACGAGATTGATTCATCGGAATTCATGGACGATGAGTATGTAGAAATCAACATGGTCGGAACACGAGCTTCGTCGGCTTACGAAGGTGCTCTGCTGTGCATGAAGGCCCAGGTGATGAGAAGACGGCTTGAAAGACGATACGATCGCCGGAAATGGCGAAAAGAATGGAGAGATGGGCGTAGCCCCAGCCCTCTCCGAGTCAAGTGCAACCCCAAAGAGACGCCGGAGAGGTCATTCACATTGTGGACGGAGGAAAGGAGATTACATCGTGTTGACGGATGATCGAGGTAAAGAAAGATACAACACGAAAGTATGATTCCGAAAAAGATATCGAAATGGTGGAGCCGACGGGTGCGAAGCCTTAGCACAATCCGAAGCGGGACATCCATTCGGACGGGTAGACACTTCTTTTGTCGGCATTATTTTTTTTTTAGGGTTGTGTGTTTTTATTTTGAAAAGTGGTCGCTAACGGGGGGGGGGGGGGGGGGGGGGGGGGGGGGGGGGGGGGGGGGGGGGGGGGGGGGGGGGTGTGCGGCGAATTTTTATTTTTTAAATTTAATTTAAATATATATAATTTAGAAAGTAGTATTTGATTTTGAAAATAATTTTTAAATTTGAAAGTTTTAAGATATGAGATTAAGCGATCTCGCATCCAGAATAGTTTATATAAACGAGCACGGCACCACCAGAGAAGCGTATATCATCCACTAAGGATAGACACCTTTGCTTGATGGTGGGGCTCGATCAAATAAACTAGAAGTTTTTGTGACATCAGGTTGGTTTGCGAACAAATTTTATAAATAAAATAATTCCACTTAATATGAAAGTATCGAACGGGGTTATATTACAGGTTCTTTAAAATTCCCTGTAAAGGAAGCGGAAACCCGCATGGTCTGAGTACATCTTAAGTGACGGGAATCACTAAGAAAACTCTCGATAATAGCAAATAGTGCTCTCAAAATTTGAAAGTTTAAGGTTTTGAAAGATTGAATTTTGGAATTTAAATGAGAATAGGATCAAACTTGGAACATTTTGTTTTGTGAATCGAAGGAAGAAAGGTAGGAGAAATCAACGGATTCGAAGTAGACATTAATTTCGAACTATCCTATCGTTTGGCTCGAGTTTGGGAAAGTCTTAATGTTTATTTAGTATTTCGATGCGATTTTAATTAATTAGGGCTTATATTTGTATGATGAAATCAAACGAATAACTGGAAAGTGTGAGGTTTAATGTCGTATCGGACGACTACCTCGGAATCTAAGACCGGTTAGGGCTTAATTTACAATACGGAAATGCTATGAAGAGTTGAGGATTTATGTTGCACTAGGCGAGCTACCTCGAAGTCACATGGCTTTGTTGTTTAGTGTTTAAGAAAGGTTTCTTTAGAAGTAGGTTCGAGTTTTGTTGATGTGATGAGCGTCTTGCCCACCATGCTCACGGCTCCTTTATTGTTGCGGAGAGGTTTAGTTTTAGAAATCATAAATCGGGAGATGAGAAAGTGTTTTGGTTAGAGAAAATCTTAATTTTCAAGTGTTTTACGTTTTAATTAAAACGAAATCTTAAAGTTGATTATAACGACAGGTTAAGATCCCGGTTATCCTTAAAGCATCATTATTTTTATCGGATTCGCCCAGTCCGGATGAATTTGCTAAACTCGGCCCGAATGAGTTCCACACTTTCATTTAGACGTGGGAAATCCCGTTAGCGACACGTAGGTTACATCTGTAGAAATTATTCCGTCATCGTAAGGACGTTTTTAATTTAGTTGTAATTGTAGTTTTGTGTTAACATTTTGTGATTAAGTTTTGAGTTGTTTTATATTTTGAAATGTTGTGGCGGTGAATTTTATCTTGCAATGACTTTTAACTTAATTTTGGTTTTCGATTTTAGGGGCTATCCTAAAGGTGTGAGTTTCATGCGACGAGTTGTTATCATGCGAAAAATAAATGCATTTGCGATAAAGTAAATTACCAAGAAAGTAAATTGCGATAAAAATAAAATAAAAAGCGTGCACAGGGAGGGTCTTCCCGTCATTCAGTACTTAAAACTCGATTAGAATATTTAAACGGATTCTTTAAGAGTAGTAGGGAAAGGTTATGGTTTTACACGAATTCTAATCTTATATTTAGTCGTTTCTATGACGTACGAGTTGTTTGTGTTTTGGTTTTAAGGATGATTTTCTTCATCAAAGAATAATCGGAATGATTGTTCTTATAAATATCCTATCATATTGAGGAAGTGCTTAAGAGGAATGTTACTTGTCTTTTCGATATTTAAGTTGTTTAAGTCGAAATGAATTTAATTATACAAATGAATTAATCGTCCGAAGAATTTCGAAGTTTTGTTAACTTGCTCGGTGAACTAGGACATTTGAATATCCTATGAGTGAAGTGACACTTCATTTAATGTTTTATTTAGGAATTTATAATAACTAAAGCTTTCGAGGGTAAATTAGTATTCGAATGATTTGATTTAAGTTAAAGAGTTTAAATTTGGAATAGTGTTGATTGCTTTATATTTAATTTAATTTAATTTAATTGAATTTGATTTAGTTTAGCATAGTTCAATTTAATTTGATTTGGTCATTTTTAATTAATTTGATTTGATTTAATTTAATTTAATTATTTAATTTTAATTTAATTTAATTTCATTGTTTAATTTAATTTAATTTGATTTTAATTATTTAATTTAATTTAATTTTAATTGTTTAATTTAATTTAATTTAATTTTAATTATTTAATTTAATTTAATTTAATTGTTTAATTTAATTTAATTTAATTTAAATTCAATTTATCTTTAATTTACTTTATTTTTAATTTTAATTGAAATTTTTGAAAGAGTTTAATAATTTGGCTTTAGTTTAATGATTAAGTCTTTTAATATTTTGAATTTGAGGTATCATTTTAATTAAGAGTTGAATATTAATGAGATGATTAATTTGGGGATTTTAAATTAAAGAATAAATCTCTTCCTAATAATATCCTTTATTTTAATAATTCGATTTATTATTCTTCGAGAATTTAATCAATTATTTAATTAAAGTTTAATCATTTTGAAATTGTTTAATGGGTTTACACCCTTTAATTATTTAAATTTCAATCATCCCGAATCGGATTAGGATCGAATATTTTACTTGTTAAATTTTTATTAAACCTAAAGTTTTAATTAAGGATTAAAGATTTCGAATTCTCATTTTACCCTTTCGTAATAATTTCATAACTCACTAAATTGAACTTAAATGAACTTGAAATTTTTTATGTGACTTCACTCATATGTCGATAAAGACATGAGAGGAGAAAATGTGATTTTTACGTATTTAATTTATTTATATAATTATTTTGGTGGAAAATAGAGATTTTCAAGGAAAATTTGATAACATGACCAAAAAAGAGTTTCTGTCCTTAAGAAAATTAGGGGCATTCCTAATGACCGAGAGAAGCACTTGGACCAATTTTGGTGATTTTTTGAATTATATTATTTTTATTCTGATTATTTTGATTTTTGGAGTGTTAATTAATTTAAAAATAAAATAAATGTTGAAAAATGGATTTTATATTTTTCTAAAAAATCTCTCGATATCAAAGGAAACCCGGAGAAACAAAATTTTGCAATTTTGATTTTTCTATGATTTATAATAATTATTTTAGTGAAAATGCTAGAAAATACATTTTTTTTTAATTTTAAGAATTACCCTAGGGCTTTAAAATTCAATATCTCACTAAATAGACCTAGGAAAAATGTGGGATTTGTTCCTAAGTGATTAAAATTCAAAATGTGACATTTTGGTGAATTTTATTATTTTTGTGATTTTTATTATGTTTTTAATTATTAAAAATATTAAAATATTATTAAAAATCGAAACTTTTTAGAAAATTGAAATTTTAATTTTCTTAGGTTCCCTGATATCAGAGAGGCTCCAAAGCCAATTTGGTGAATTTTTTAAAAAAGTATTTTAAAAGTTATGAATTTTTAAAGTTTAAAATGGGTAGTGGCAATTAACCGATTAGTGGGGTTAACCAAGTCCAATTGACCTCGAATTTTTATGGTGGATTCCTCTGATCCTAAAGGTCGATGGAGAATTGATTTCAAGTCAATTTGATGCACAGTTAACTCTAATTAATTAAAGACTATTTTGGGTGTTTAAGCGATTAGGGTTAATGCGAGTGAATTAACTGAGAATGTATTTTCTGGGATTACTGCAGTCATGAGCATCCCTTCAAATATTTCTAGAATTTATTTCACAACATGCTAATTTTTGGAATTAAAATACCTGAAAACGGCAACATGCATTTGAAAAATAAATAGCTTTTATGAGATAGCCTCAATGAAGGGTCGGGGAATGTTCCCGAGTTCAGAGGCTTCTTTCCCCATGGTCTCATGCCATGGTGAATTGTATACATGCATGGAGAATTAAATGTATGCGAGTAAATAAATTATAAAAAATAAAATACTTAATGAAATTAAATGATTTCTTTTGCACATTATTCTCTCTGTTCAACGACGAGAGGGTATTTTATTTTATTTTTGTGATTTTTCTACACAAAGATATGGATTTTTGAAGTTTAGGGAATTAAATAAATAAGAAAATACCCTAATTTTCTATTTATCCACGCGGCGCCGGCGCATCCCTCGCGCCCGACTCGAGCCCCGCGCGGCGCGCTCCCATTCGACGCGCCGCGGGTCGGCGGCCGGGCCGCGGTTCTCGTACGGGGTCTCTGATCCGGCCGCGATCACAGCGTCCAGGTGCGCGCGTGTATCGAATGGACGGCATCGGGTTCATCGTCCCAAAGTGTTCTCACCAGGAAGCCGTCCACTAAATCTGAATCTCGCTCGATTCTCGATGGATTTTTACGTTCTTATACTGCATGGATTCGTCTCGAAGAAGCAGACACATCTATACGGCTAACATGCATTGGGCCAGGCATTTGAAATAGAGAATCTTCGGAAGCTCGGGATGAAGAGTTAGCTGTGCAACAGCTCGGAGAAGTGTGGCTTGATCGAGTTGTTGCACCTTCGGTGGGTCTGGCAAGCTCGAGATGAAGTCTGATGCAGTGGTGTGATATGATTTCGACCAAGCACGATCACAAAGCTGGAGGTAGACAGGCGGGTGGCTTTGGAGATGGGGCTTTTGATGGTGGACACCTTCCCTTGATGCAGTGAAGGTGTAGAGCCGATCAATTTGGGGAATTGACTCCTTCAATGGAAGTGTCACGGTTTTGGGTGGAATTGACTACGAAATTGAGCTTACGGAAGGAGAAATGGGGGGATCTCAGGATCAAGTGCTCAGAGTGGAGAAGGGTACGGAACAATTTTTGGCGAGTTTTTGGTAAGGTTTGTGCTTAGCTCCTCTCATGGCCGAGAGGGGTGAAGTTTAAATAGGCGTTGTGAGGCCTCAGGGGGAGTTAGGGCTTGGGATCGAGTTTGCTGCGGTGAGGAGAAGAACGGCCGTGGTGGCCATTGGGCATGGGGACGACTCGGCGGTGAGTCCCCGAGCTTGGGCTCGCATGATGCTCTCGGGTGTGGTGTTTGCTAGGCGATCCGGGCGAGGTGGCGAGGCATGGGTCACCATCTTGACCGGGGAGGTCGGGGCTTGGCAATGGTGAAGTCGATTGGGTTTGGACATGTGTAAAGTGTTTGAATTAAAATGGAATGGGGAGGGTCATTTTGGCTTGAAATTGAGTCGACCCATTGGTTTGGGTTGGGTTCACCTCCCCCATAGGCCCAGTCTTGGTGAGAAGATCGGCTAGGCTGGGCGGTAGTCGAGGTGGTGATGTCATAATAAAAGAATATTTGGATAAATCTTGGTTAAGGGAACGTGCTTAAGGTTAATGACTTTTAGGAGATGGCTAAAGGACCTCCTCCTTTTGCCATTAATGGCAATAATTGTGTGCGAACTTTCATGGCTTCATATAGCTTGTGAATGGCTCGTCCTTGGCTCCATTTGGCTTGGGAAAAGCTTAGATTGATTTCATGAAAATGGGTTTTAAATTTTGGATGTTTTGATGGAAATTTGTATGAAACTTGATTTGGAATAATTTGATGGTGATTTTAGGACTTAGGTAATGGATTTAATTAAATGGATGACAAATGGAGATGTCGTGTAGGCTTTAGGGTAGATTTGGGCTTTTGAATTTTGAAGGAAATGGGCTTTTAGTTTAAATAGAGCTGGCTGGGAGGCCTCCCAGGGGGAGTTAGGGCTTGGGATCGAGCTGCTCTCGGTGAGGAGAAGAACAGCCATGGTGACCACTAGGCAAGGGGCAGCTCGGCAAGTGAGAATTTCAATGTTGGCTCACATGTGAGCTCTCGGCCATGGTGTTTTCCGGCGGCCCAGTGGCCGGCCGGCCGAGCATGGGTCACCCTCGAAGTCGGGTGGGTCGTGGCTGGAGGTTTGTGCAATCAATTGGCCATGGACATGTGTAAAGGCTTTGATCCAAAGTGGAATGGGGCATGGCTAGATTTGGACCTAAATGGGCCAACCCACCCATTTGGGCTAGGTGCACCACCCAAGGCCTGGTTTTGGGCTGAGGGAAAAGTGATTTGGCTCGGCATAATCAGTAGGGTCAAGTCACCATCCAAGCACAATTAGGCTTAAGCATGGTTTAGTGGAATCATGGAAGTGGTTAATCACCTTTAGGAATTAAGGAAAGAGCCTCCTCCTTTTGCCCAAAATGGCATGGTGACATGTAAAGAGGCTCTCATGGCTTGCATATGGCTTGTGCATGGCTCCATGGCTCCATTTGGCTTGGGAAAAGTGAAGTCAATTTCATAAAAAAGGATTTTAAGGATTTTGGATAATTTAGTGGAAATTTGGATGAAGCTTCATTTAGAAATATTTGATGATTGGTTTAGGACTTAGGGATGATTTTAATTGAAAATATGATGAGGGGAAATGTCATATGGGCTTTGGAAGAATTTTTGGGGCTTTGGATTTGGTGGAAGTGGGCTTTTAAAATGGCTTAAGGAATGGGCCCTTAAGTTTTGAAAATGAATTTATGGATGAGAATTTTGTAAAGAGGTTGGGCCAAATAATTGTTGGGTTTAGCTCATGGATGTGTCATGAGTGATTTGAAACAAATTGGGGGTGATTTGGATTTGAATTGGGTTGAATTTGGGTTAGGTTTGGGTTTAGGTCAAAAATGGGCCTTTTGACCTTGGATTGAGTTTGAGTGGGGTTTGGGTCTAAATTTTGGGAAAATCATGTTAGGGTTTTGTTTGTGGGAATGTTAAGGAATATTTAGAAAAGATTTGAGGTTAATTGGAGTTGAATTGGGTGAGTTTGGGTTAAGCTTGGGTCATGGGTCCAAATTGGGCTTTAAGGCCAAAAGTGAGATTGGATCCAAATGTCAATCAAATTGGACTTGGATTTGGTCTAAATTGGTATTAGGAATGTTGAATTGAAGTTTAGAATTGAATTGGACCAGAATTTGGGTCAATTGGATAGGTTTGGTTTAACATTGGGTCCACTTTGGGTTAAAATGGGTCAATTTGGGGGTTTTGACAAAAGTAGGGTAAATTGACAAAATTGGCCCATGGTGTAGTTGGAAAAAATGAAATTGGGAATATTTGGGATTTTCTGGAATTTTCTGGGAATTTTCTGAATTTTTGGATTTTTAGGCCAAGAAGGGTATTTTGGGTATTTGGAGGGTATTGGGGGGTATTTTTGGAATCTTTGGTATTTTTGGGTATGGATGATCAATTTGAGTGATGTGGAGATGTTTGGGATTGATTTTGGAAAATTTTGGGTAATTTGGAAATTTTTGCAAAAATTTGGGTAATTTCAAGGGTTTTGGGTAGGTTTAGTAGGTGTAGGGTCTCGGGGTCAAAAATTGAAAATTTGGGAAATTGGAGATTGGGTGAATTTAGGTGGAAAGAAATCATTTTGGTTGAGCCATGAAACCATTTCAAGCCCATATGAGCCATGAAAGGACTCATTTGAGGCATTCATTATGTTGTTCCTAACCCTCTTAGCCAAGGGCTTAGGGGTTTAGGACCATCCATGTGAATCACCCACATGAGTCAGGAGGTTAAGTTGGGTATGGGTGTGGTTTTAGGATGTGTGTGGAAATGTAGTGTGTAAGTGTAGTGTAAGTCAGCCCCTTCACCAGACCAGGCCACCCGTAGGCAGTCCTAAGGCCAAAGAGTCCTATAGGAACTCATCCTTTAAACTTCCACATTTGATTTCAACCCTCTAGGTGATTAGGGGTCTATAGTCAAGTTTGTGGAGTTTGCAGGGAGTTTAGAAGTGGTTTGAATTTCTAAAAGGTGGGTCCCAATTCTAGTCCTCTAAGATAGTCAAAGGAAAAGCCTAAGGCTAGATCCTAAATACTAAAGAGAAGAAGGGAAGACCTCATCAAAAATGAGGTCAACAAATGGACTCCCAATAGGTGTGGTGAGTCGACGGAGCACACGCGCGTATTGGTGCTGACCGAAGCGATCAACAAAACCAACACGGATGTCCAAGTGACGAACTTAGGACGAAGTAGAAGAGTTTCTGCTGGGGAGTGTCAAGTATATCTCCGGAACCGGAGATTCTCGAACTCTCGCCGGGAAAGGAAGAGGAGGTAAATCCCAAATCACATGACCTGGGGAATTTCGATTTAGATTTTATTTTGTTTCAATTTATGTTTTGATGTATGAGTTTAAATTTTAGTTTGGAGTTTCAATTTAGATTGAAGTTTTGTCAAAATTAATTTGAGGGATTTGATTTGAAATGAAAATTGGGATTCTGAGGTTTTAGATGTAACATCTTCAACCTCGAAAGAAAATTGAATTGATTAGATTGAATCGTTGCAATGAGAAGATATCTCAGAGCAAAGTGGTGTTGGATATAAAATCCTTAACCTCAAGAGTTTGATTTTGATGTATTTCATTGCGATAGGGAAATGATCCTAAAGCAATGCAGTCTCGGATGTAAATTCCTTAACCCCGGGAATTCGATTTGATGTATTTCAGTGCAATAGGGAAAGAATCCTAAAGCAGTGCAGTCTTGGATGTAAAATCCTCGACCCAAAAGTTTGAATTTGATGTATTTCAGTGCAATAGGAAAAGAATCCTAAAGCAGTGCAGTCTTGGATGTAAAATCCTCGACCCAAAAGAGTTTGATTTGATGTACTTCAGTGCAATAGGAAAAGAATCCTAAAGCAGTGCAGTCTTGGATGTAAAATCCTCGACCCAAAAGGTTTGAATTTGATGTATTTCAGTGCAGTAGGAAAAGAATCCTAAAGCAGTGCAGTCTTGGATGTAAAATCCTCGACCCAAAAGAGTTTGATTTGATGTATTTCAGTGCAATAGGAAAAGAATCCTAAAGCAGTGCAGTCTTGGATGTAAAATCCTCAACCCAAAAGAGTTTGATTTGATGTATTTCAAGTGCAGTAGGAAAAGCATCCTAAAGCAAGTGCGATCTTGGATGTAAAATCCTCGACCCAAAAGGTTTGAATTTGATGTATTTCAAGTGCAATAGGAAAAGAATCCTAAAGCGATGCAGTCTTGGATGTAAAATCCTCGACCCAAAAGGTTTGAATTTGATGTATTTCAGTGCAATAGGAAAAGAATCCTAAAGCAGTGCAGTCTTGGATGTAAAATCCTCGACCCAAAAGAGTTGAATTTGATGTATTTCAGTGCAATAGGAAAAGAATCCTAAAGCAGTGCAGTCTTGGATGTAAAATCCTCGACCCAAAAGGTTTGAATTTGAATTTGATGTAATTGATATTTGATTCGAGATCTGGAAGAAATTGAATTTGATTGAGACTTGAAGCCTGGAAAGGTTGAATTTGGAAATTTGGAAGGATGAGTTTGAACTCGATTGAAATTTGATTTAAGATTTGATTTGAAATTTGGAAGATCAAGTTTGAAACTTGATCGAGATTGGATTTGGAATTTGATTGAGAATTTGATTTGAGATTTGGGAAGATCAAATTTGAAATTTGATCGAGAGTGGATTTGGAATTTGATTGAGAATTTGATTTGAGATTTGAAAAGATTGAAATTTGATTCGAAATTTGGAAGGATGGAATTTGAGATTTGTGTTGATTTCGTTTATCTTTTAATGGTTCAAATTTTATTTTATTGTTTATTTAACGTTCATGTGAATTTGGTATTTGTCATTTTTCAGATTTTTTTTTTAGAAAGTTTTCTTTTATTCTCTTTTTTTGTTTTATTTCTTTTTTGTTCTTTGTTCGAAGTTCATTTAACTTTAATGGCGTTTCCCAATCAATTTGCACAAAAGAGGTGAAGGCCAAAAACGTGACATGGTCACTTTCATTCCAATCATGTTGAAAATATATCATACAACTCGATCTGGAATATATTTCATACAATCCATGTAGACTCAAAACGGACTGTGTATGATCTTTGTTGATCTATCAAAAGAATCATCTGTCAAAAATTCATGTCTGAATAGTGAGGTACATGGTCAATAACATCACCTTCCAAGCCATCCTTGGCAAGGATGCCGGTTGGATGTACGTTGGAGGTGCGATATTTCCCATGTAACTCACAGCTCGTAAGGCCGGAGGTTCTCTAGCTCTGGGTCTGGTTGGAAATGGTAAGGTATTTTGTCGTCGTCCATCCTCCCGAAAGTAACCGAGATTCGCTCCATCGGCACCCCCGGTATGCAATGCTTTGCGATATCCGCTCCGTTACCTTGCGGTATCATGACGGAACCCACCGGTAAAGGTATCTTTACCGGCCCTCGGAACTCACCCGGGCTCGCTATCCGGAGGTCGGATCCGAACATGATGTTGCACTCATTCAAGAAAGAGACCGTGCGGAAAGGTCTGACGAAGTCGTGGTGATCAATATGTGGGGGTATGCAGTCACCCTGTTTGTAGATATTGATAATGCAGCTATTGGGTATGCAATCTGCTGGCAGTACCCTCCATGTTATCAATCTTTTTACCATTCTCTTGATAACTGATGGCATCGGATCTACTTGCCCATGACGGAGTATTCCCGGTGGGTTTCCTTCCTCGTCTTCGAAGAAAGTTGTAGCAAGCATCCGCATTGTATTGTGATTCTTCCTTTCCCCGGCATCCATCTCCGGGTTCCGAGTATGTGTTTTCCCTCGGGCGGCCTCGCTCGGCCCATTCTTTTCGTATCCCGGATACAATCCACGATTTGCTCGTTGTTCATACTCCGAGAATACGTCGGTGTGTAGCTCGAGGCCTTCTAGTATGTTGATCCTTCTTCCTTTAATTCTCTCGAAGTATTCAAAAGTTTTCTTTTCAACATTCCGCATCCTCTCCAGCTCGTATTCCGGAATGATCTGCGGATGGCGAGGCCTTGTGACATATTGTGGGATATATGGTTCAATCCCTTCACGTTCCCTCGCATACCTCGGTTCCTCGTGGATGATACCTGTCGGGACATCCCCCGGGTTGCTTCCGCAACAAGGTCATGCACCGCCGGTGGTTCTATCCGGTGGCGTGGTAGCCTTCTTTCTTCGATCTTCCGGGGATTTCCCTGGTTCTTTCGTTATTATAGGAGCTGGCCTCCTTTCTTCGAGTTCCCGGTGAACCGGTGTCCTCGAAGTGTACGTACCGGCAGTAGTAACTCGTCTCGTCGCGCCGGTCCGCAGCCTAGTTTTGTTAACATCTTACGGATACGGCGATTCTTATTTCTTCGTTGCGTGGCTGTGAGAGTAGCTCTCCGCACTTCTTGAATCTCCGTGGGCGCGGCGCTGACAAGCCTGCCCTCCGCTGTAGTGATTACGGACTTCATTTTCTTATCTTCTTCGGTGCTTGCTTTTCTTTTCTTGTTGTTGGATTGGTAGCTTGGGCTACCCACTTTCATCACTGTCCGTCCGGCAGCTTCTTCTCGGTTAACCGGGACCCGAGTCACTTTCCTCGTACTCGTAGGCCCGCTCGGTGTGAAATCCGAGTCAATCTCGATTATCGCTCCATCTTTCACCCTCTTTTCATCGAGTGCAAGGCTTACGCCATTCTTAAAGTTCAAGACCAACCGCCCGTTCGACATTTCCCCGAGAAAAGACAAGGAAAAGGATCGTGGGTCAGTACTTAAGAACAAGAACATTAAGAAAATGTTTATTAAAGATACATTTTTTATTATTCTTATATTTTGAAATTTAACGAGAATGAAGTAGGATAAGATGAGGGAAGAGATTTTGATTTGGAGAAGAAAGAGGAAAACTTTATTATCATGATTTTATTTATTTTAGCATATTTTATTATTGAGTTCGGACCCAATCATAAGTAATTACTTCACCCGTGTTTCTTAGGGATGAAGAATTCATTCCTTCGAAACATCAGGTAGCGTAATATTTTTTCAAGTATCGTCCGTTGATCGGAAGCATATGTCGTTCTCCCGGCAATTCACTAGCCGGTAGGAACCTCCCGAGTATATCGCTTCAACCACAAACGGTCCTTCCCAAGTGGGTTCAAATTTTCCTCCTATCTTGCGGTGTGCAAGAATAGGTCTCTTGAGAACGAGAACTAAATCACCAACTTTCAAGGTTCTTGGGCGGACCAGCTTTGTCATGGGCTTGAACCATTTTAGCTTCGGTATAGTTCTAAATTCCGTTGCGCTCGCAAGTCTTTTCCTTCCAAGCTTTCTAATTCTTCGAGTCGTAGTCCGGCGTTTTCTTCGTCGTGATCTTGTTTGCAACCGCAATTCGAGTGAAGGAAGTTGAACCTCTAAAGGTAACACTCGCTCGGACCCATACACCGGAGCGTAAGGTGTAGCTTGAGTAGGAGTTCGAAGGTTGTCCGGTAGGCCCATAAGGCTTCTAACAATTTCTCGTGCCAATTTCTCTTATTATCGTCCGTGGTTTTCTTTAAGATTTGAACGAGAGTTTTATTAAAAGCCTCAGCGAGACCGTTTGCTCTTGGGTAGTAAATTGTTGAGTATCGCCAGTCGATTCCGTGTCTCCCGACAAAATTGTTGATTTGTGTGCTTCTGAATGCTGACCCATTATCTGAGATGATCTCGCGCGGCACTCCGAAACGGTAGACAACTTGGTTCTTGAAAAACTGCAGCACGTGGTGTGCTTTCACCTCTCTAAGTGGAACTGCCTCTGCCCACTTGGAAAAGTAATCTGTAGCCGCAAGAATGAAACGATGTCCTTTCGAAGATGGTGGTTCTATTGGACCCACTATATCTGTGCCCCAACATTCAAACGGCCACGACGCAATTGTCGGGTGTAGCACATTTGGAGGTTGGTGCAGAACCACTCCGTGCACTCGGCATTGGTGACGAGCTCTCGGCGATTTTCATGCGATCGGTCATCATCGAGGGCCGTAGTACCTTAGTCTTTTAATTTTCATCTTCATTTTTGGACCCGACCGGTGAGCGCCACAGAGTCCCGAATGCACCTCTTTAACGATTTCACGGGCCTCGGACCCGCTTAAGCACCTTAGCCACATTTGATCAAAAGACCTTCACGTACAATGTGTTGTTTATTAATGCGTAGGACAAAGTTCTTTTCTTGATCCGATGGGCCAGCCGACCTATCGTCTCGGTAGCTTTCCCGTTTGCGTGTAGTTCATCAATGGCCGTCGCCAATCTTCTCGTGTTTTTCGTCACCGCTGCAACTACTTCTTTTTCTTCTTCGATTTGTGTATCATGTCTATGTCAAGCCGTGATAGGACTCGACGTCCGTGAACCGACACTTCCACCGATTCATCTTGCAGACAGGCAAATTCTTTTGCAAGACGGGCTAAAGCATCTGCTAAAGCATTCTCTTTTCTAGGAATTTTGTAGATTGTCACATTTGGAATCCGTTCCAACAACTCGTATGGCATACTCGGAAGTATTGTTCGAGTCTTGGCTTTAAAACTCTGTATTGTCCGACGATTTGTTGAATGATTAACTCGCGAATCCCCGTAGATGTTGATGTCCGTTATCCCCATTTGAATAGTTAATTCCAATCCCGTTATGAGGGCTTCGTATTCGCTTCGTTGTTTGTACACGGTTTGTCAAGTGGTAGGAGTATCTTAACATCCCCCGCTCCGGTGTTATAAAGATTAGCCCGATTCCTGCCTTACCGGGCACTATCACTTGTGATTCTTCGTCTTTGTGTGCTGAAGATGCTCCGTCGAAATATAATTCCCAACGTCGATCGACAAGGTCTTCTAGGTTCATTATTTGTTCATCTGGCAAATCGTCATTGAGAGGAGATTCGGCCGGCAAAGGATGTGCTGCGAGGAAGTCTGCTAAGACTTGTCCCTTTACGAGTACGCAGAGGCACGAAAGTTATATCGAATTGCAATAATATCATTGACCATCCGGCAAGTCCGCGGAAAGTGTTGGACGAGTCATCAAGTATTGCAATGGATTAAACTTCGAAATCGAGTTGACCTTATGAGAAAGCATGTAGTGCTCCGAGCTTTGAGCGGCGAAGATCGGGGCCAAACAATGCTTTTCAATTGCGGGATACCTTACTTCCGTCGGAAGTAAACGACGGCTTAAGTAGTAAAGAGCATTTTCTTTATCCTCATCATCGACTCGTGCTAACAGGCTCCGAGGAGTCGTCTAGAGCCGCGGTGTAAAGTATCGCCGGTCTACCCGAGATCTGGGCTGCTAAGACGGGAGGTGTCATTAAATATTGTTTAATGTCTTCGAAGGCCTTCGGCATTTCTCTTCCCAAATAAATTTGGCGTCCTTTTTAACTAGTGCCGAGAAAGGCCGACACCTACTCGACGAGTTTGAGATAAAGCGTCGAAGTTATGCCGACTTCCCTTGAAAAGATCGTAATTGTTTTAAGGTTTTGGGAGGCGGCATTTCTAAGATAGCTTTAATCTTCTCCGGATCGATTTCAATTCCACGATGTCGGACAACGAATCCTAAGAATTTCCCGGAGGTGACACCGAAGGCGCATTTTAAGGGATTCATCTTAAGGTTAAATTGTCTTAATCGTTCGAAAACAATTCTCAAATCATACAGGTGGTTTTCCTTTACTTTGCTTTTGATGACGACATCGTCCACGTAGCACTCGACTTGATTGTGGATGAGATCATCAAAAATTCTTGTCATTGCTCTTTGGTAAGTTGCTCCTGCGTTCTTCGAGTCCGAATGGCATCACCGTGTAGCAAAATACTCCGATCGGCGTTTTGAATGCTCGTAAGCTTTTCATCTTCCGGAGCCATTTTTATCCGGTTGTATCCCGAAGATCCATCCATGAATGAGAATATTTCATGTGTCGAAGCAATATCGATCATCGGTTCCGGAATTGGTAGAGGGAATTCATCTTTTGGACATGCCTTGTTTAAATCTCCGAAGTCCACACAAATTCTGATCCGACCATTCTTCTTTCCGACCGGCACCACATCGAGCTAACCGAGTCGGGTATTGTTCTTCACGGACAAATTTAGCGTCTATTAGCTTTTTAACTTCGGCTATGACTTGTTGTTCGATTTCCAGACGCATTCTTCCGGGACCCCGTCCGACCGGAACAGGTAGGATCCACTCCTAGCTTATGGACCGCAACCCCCGGGCTAATCCCGGCATTTCATCGTAGCTCCAAGCAAAAACAGTCTTTAAATTCCATTAATAACTTGATTATTTCTTCTGAGTCTTCTTTATTGAGTAAGGAGCTAACAAAGGTAGGTCTAGGCTCTTTGTTAGTACCTAAGTTAACTTCCGTTAACTCATCTATCGTGGATTTAATTTCTTCTTCGAATTCGGTGGAGCGTCTCCATTTTGTAAATCTTCGAGTTCGTCCGTAGTTTCCATGCAGTTTTCATTGGACTTGCAAGTGACAACTAGCAAAATTCAGCATCGTCAACCGACCCTACCGTGCCGAATCCGAGTCCATACTTTGAATTGGGAGGACGACCGGAGTTATTCCATAACTTTTCAAAATGTTGTGATCGGTCTCTTGTCCATTGTCGAGGTAAGAAACCACGTTGAATTAAATTTTGAACATAGGGAGAGTACCACTCAGAAGGTAATTCCATTAATTCCGATGAAGTGACATCTTCGATTTGTACATTATTTTCAGCTTTGGAGGAAGAAGCACCACGGTAGAATTTGATCGGCTTTCGCACCGTCACTACGTACCTCTTCGACCTCCATACCCTCGATCTTATTAGAATGGATCGGAGTTAGAGTCATAGTATGTACGTAGTGGTTAATCTTCTCGTACATTGATTTGTATTCTTCGTTCTTTTCATCTTCGAGGAGATCTTGTATTGCGGCTTCTTTCGACTTATTGTTGCCGCTTCTTGCTTGATTTCTTTTTCCTCTTCGTAACTATCTTCCCAATCAACATTGATGGCTGGTTTCTTCTCGTCCAATTGTCCTAGTGTCTCTACCACGGCCTCGTCCCCGGCCTCGACCTCGGATGCGAGTTGTGGAGAAACCTTCACCATCTCGCCGGAAGGGAGTGGTGAGTGATCGTTGGACTAGAACTTCGGGTTCTTCGTTGTCCCGAACTTTCTTTGCTTTATTTGTTACGGTATCTCTCGGAGAAGATTGTTTTCTTTGGCGGTGCATAATAAGCCGCATCTTCATGGATTCCAATTTCATGTATGGAGAATGGTTGCAAGTCACCTTTGATGCACTCGTTCCCCTCCATCGTAGTACTTGATGCACCGGTGTAGAGATGATGGTACCATCCCGTTTTCATGTATCCATGGTCGGCCCGCAGAGCGTTGAACGACGTTTCCGAATCGATTATATGAAATTTTGCGGTTGTCTTTGCTAAATCACCGGTCTTCATCGGTAGCGTTATTGACCCGAGGGCTCTTTCTCCTTTCCGGTTGAATCCTCTTAATAACATTTTGTCGGCCTCGAGCTCACGAGCATCAATTTCTAAGTATGCTAGTGTTCGAAGACTCATTATATTGATTGATGCTCCCGGATCCACCAATACTCCGGAGAGCGTAAACTTCCCAATTGTAACCGAAATGTACAACGGTCGGTTGTGATCCGTCGTCCCAAGTAGTAGGTCATTGTCCGTGAAGGTAACACCTCGTCGTTCTTTTAATCGAGCAAACCTCATCTAAGGAATCTCCGGCCATTTGAGCTAAGCAAATTTCGGGATCAAGTAAGGCCTCGATCGAGCTTCTCTCATCTCCTTTGATAAGATGAGAGCGTCGTAAATGCTCGGCTTGGCCGGTAGTTTCCTAAGATGGGCTAGCACGTTGTAGTCCACTTTGTTCTCATGCGTCTCGGTTTCTTCTCGAATGGGTATTTCTTCTGCTGGGGTTGGTTCTTCTTGAACAACCACCTGTTTTCCTTTGTCTTTTGGACCCATTCTCGGAGGTAGAACTCTTCCACTTCTCAAGTTGACTTCTGTAATTTCTTCTGAATCTAGTGTTGAGTTTGCTGGTGTCTCCTCCTGAATCGGAATGACAGGCTCTTCCGGATTATCTTCAAAATCCGAAGGCTCTAACTCTATCGTAACCGGAGCTCCTCGAAACTCGCGGATAGATCCGTTGCTTGTTGAACTCTCGTAGCCTCCTTGATGGATGCCTTCTTCGTCATTGTGATCGTCGAGATCATGTATGATTTGAGAATTGTTGTTGGTATCGAAATCGACGCCCGGATTGTCGCTAGTTACGTAATCGTTAGAAACGATCAAAACGTAGCCAACGCCATCACCCTTATCATTATATGATCCCACCAAAGTGAGCGAGATAATCATACAAAATCGGAGGTTCGAGGGATTTCTCCCCGAATCGGAAACAACTATCCTAGGATAAGCAGCCCCTAGTCTAGCCTTAGGAGTCTCGGTCCCCTCTTCTTCGTCAATTTTCTTCTTCTCTTCGATTTTCTCCCGTCGAGGTGGTTCTTCTATCGCAAGTGATAAGTACCGGCTAACGGGTCTCGAACTCCGAATTGAAGCTCGCACCGAAGCGGTTCGGATGTTGTCTAAAATCTTCTTCGAAGATCTCGTCCAGTGCGGTAGTCCATCCATCGTCGCTGCATAGGGATCTATCGGGATGACGAGATCGGTTGAGATAACATCGACGGAACCTCCTTTCCGGGGTTCCTTCATGTACTCCTTCGGGATTGTTATATTTCCTTTCCGAAGGTTGTCGTTGAGCCAACTTTTGAAGGTAATGCAGTCTTCTATCTTGTGCCCAAGCATCCGATGGTAGGGGCAAAAGTTGGGATCACCTTTCTTGTCGACTTCCTCCGGTCTTTTGGGCTCGGCAGCTCGGAAATCTCGAGTTTTCATTAAGCTACGGAACATCTTCGGCATCGCTTCATTTTTGAACGGATATTCTCTCGCTCGAAGCTCCCTCAATGTACGTTGCGGACGAGACGGTTGTTCATACTCGCGGAGATGACCGATAGCCGGACCGGGGTTGCCGGTAATTTTGTTGTGGTTGCTGCGGCCGTTCTAGTGGTATTTGCATCGGTTGTTTGCCTTTGTCAACCGCCGCAACGACTCCGCATTTCTTTTCGAAAGTCTTCACCGGCTTCTCGCTTGTCCGTCTTGTCGGCAAAACTTAATTGCTTCGCCTCTTCTTGCAAGCTTCCGGCCTTGCTTAACAACTTCTCAAAAGTCTTAATAGTGAATCCCTCGAGGAGAAGTGCTATCGGGCCGTGAATGCTTTTAAGCAAGATGCCGATCGCATGTTGCTCTTGCAGTTGTGGTTCACACTTCATGCTTAAGTTTCTCCATCGAAGTATGTAATCCACCAAAGTTTCATTCGGCCTTTGTTTCTCTACCACTAAATCACCTATAGTGATGTGGTGCCGAGCTCCGGCGAATCGCTTGATGAAGAGGTTCTCTAGCTCGAGAACGTCTTCACCGAACCATTCGGCAATCCCGCATACCGGCCGAAGGCGATTCCTAACGGACCGCCGACGAACCGTCGGAAGAGTAACGCATCGCTCCCGCCAGCATTG
Organism: Papilionanthe hookeriana x Papilionanthe teres; assembly: GCA_022702705.1. NCBI lineage: Eukaryota > Viridiplantae > Streptophyta > Magnoliopsida > Asparagales > Orchidaceae > Papilionanthe > Papilionanthe hookeriana x Papilionanthe teres. The sequence goes on from CM040423.1 coordinate 18,449,578, forward strand.
CAACAACCGGCACGAAAGTGTGCAACATGCTCGTCGGGGTTCCCGGCTCCGTCGAAGGTCTTAAACGGAGGTGGTACGAAGCCTTTCGGGTATTGGACAGCGTCGAATTCTTCTGGGTAAGGTCTACCCGTCCGAATGGATGTCCCGTTCTTCGATTATGCTAGGGCTTCTCGCACCTGCTGCTCTACCAAGTTCTTGATATCCTTTTCAGGGATCATACTTTGTGCTGTATCCTTTTTCAGCTGGTCATCCCCATTGACGGATGTAATTTCCTTTCCTCCGTCTACGATGTGAATGACCTCCGGGGTGTCTCTCTATGTGGTTGTACTTGACTTTGGAGAGTGGCTAGAGCTATGGCCATCTCTTCCATCCTCTTCGCCATTCGAGCGATCGTGTCGTCCTTTTCCCGAAGCCGTCTCTTCATCGCTCCGGCCCCTCTCTTCTGCAGCTGCAGGAGCACCTCGAGAAGCCGATGAAGCTCGTGTCTCAACCATGTTGATTTCTGCATATTCATTGTCCATGAATTCGATGAGTCGATCTCATCTCCGAACTTTTCTTCTCTTTCTTTTGCCAACCGTCGGATGTCGGTTCTCAACTTTTCCATGGCATCTTCTAGCGGAGCTTTCGTGTATCTTCGTGGTTGTCATGCGATGGTTGCCGGTCCCTTTTTCACGAGTCCCCTTCATCGTAGTAGCACTTTCTTCGCATTCCAGCCTCCCGGCGAGACTTTCTTTCTCGGGCCGTCGTTTCGGCCTCAATTGCCCCGTAGTGGGATGCCACACCATCCTTCTAGCAGCAGAAGGTCTATGACCAGATGGTCTATCGGTCAAATGCTTGAAGGTGGTGTCCTCCCTAATCTGTAACCCTGATACTACGACAGGCGGGCTAGCCTTCATTCTCTTGCTTGGCTTTTCTATCATGACGGCGGGTTCTACTCGGGCCCAAGACGGGATTCGACCGGCACCCGTCCTATCCTTCGTAGAATTTCCGACACGGGCGCTTTTCCTTCTTTGCTAGCTTTTCTACCAAAGTTTGCAGTCGAGCAAACGGCGTAGTTCTAGTTCTTTTCTTGCGGCTATCGTTGTAGTATGCGGGCTGTGGTAATGTGGCAGCAATATTTCGAACATTCTCCTCATCCTCTGCGGCGGAGAGGGGATGGAACCTCGCTTCCTCCCAAAAGTGGTATGTAGTCAGTAGTGGTGTATATTCCGGTAACGGTGTATATTCCGGCAACTCGGAATTTCCTCCAGAAGGCAATCTCAGCAGCTCCGGCTTCCCCGGCGATCCTTCTATTTCTATTTCTTCTTTGGGTCTTTGTCGGCGAAGGAATCTTCGAACCGGACCCGATTTCGAAGACGAAGGTCTTACGAGAAGATCCGTACCCTCCACGGTAACGAGTTTATCATAGCTTCGGGTTCCTTTCCCCTTCGATTTGGCGAAGTCGGGGTAGGTGCGAAACAACTAGACCAGTGGGGGTAGTGAGAACGGTCCTCCCGCGGACAAGCAGTATTCCTCCTAGTCCGGACCCTTTCGCAGGGAGGAAACTCTTGGGTCGACCTAAGGTTGAACTCGAGCGTGGTTCCTCGGCTTCGGATACCTTGTTCGTCGCTGCAAAGAGGGAGACGTCGGTGACCTTGACGTTCGTGTTTTCAAATCCTCGTCCAAATCGGATGACCCCATTGTCGGGCAGACCTCATCCTTATAGACGACGAAGTCCAGATCCGTTGGTGAAGGAGAAAATCGGCTTCGGGGCTTCCATTTCGCAAGGTAGATTCGGTTGTCGGTCCCGAAGTTATGCTTCTTTTCTTTAGGACGAAAAGAAAGGAAATGAAAAAAGTCCGAACTTATTCTTTGTTCATGTATTTATAAAAAGAATCATTTGTTAAAAGAATCACTTATTAGAGGGTTTGTTTATTTAGAACGGAATGTTCAAAGGTGTAGAGAATGTAAGGAATCCGGTTCAGAGTTGGAAAGGAAAAGAGAGTCTTAAACAAGACTTCCTGACTCGAAGGATCACACCTAAACTAACACCTATCGGGGTCCACCCCACCTCGTAAATGAGGTAAAAGGATCTCGGAACCTCTCTCGTTTAGGGGTGTCTAAACAAGTGGCTCCTAAATCCGAGAGAATGTTGGCTATACTTGTTCAAGATAGAAATGAACATAGTATTCCAACGGAAAGAAGGGTAGTTTGATCCATTAGGGACATGGATACACTACCGATTTTTGAAAGCGAATTATTTGATTATAATGGAGAGAGGAATTGTCCCCGACGTGAGTCGCCAGAAGTTTGTCGGCATATTTTAGGTTGTATTGTATTTTAAAAGGGGGTCGCCTAACGAAGTTGTCGGCGAATTTAAATTTTAAATTTGATTTAAATATATATATAATTTAGAAAGTAGTATTTGGCTTTGAAAATAATTTTTAGATTTGAAAGTTTTAAGATATGAGATTAAACCGATCTCACATCCCAAATAGTTTATATAAACGAGCACCGCACCACAAACCGTGTATCTATCCCTAAAGATAGACACACCGCTCGATGGTGGGGCTCGATCAAATAAACTAGAAGTTTTGTGACATCCGTTTGGTCCGCGAACCAATTTTATAAGCCGACAAATTCCCCGCTTAATATGAAAGTATCAAACAGGGTTTATATTACTCGGGTTCTTTAAAATTCCCTATAAGGGCAAGCCCCTATAGTTAATTACATCTTAAGTGACGGGAATCACCTAAGAAAACTCTCGATAATAATCAATAATTCGCTTTCAAGAATTTCAAAGTTTAAGGTTTTCAAAGATTGAATTTTGGAATTTCAATAGGGAATGGATCAAATTTTGGAACATTTTGTTTTGTGAATCCAAAGGAAGAAAGGTAGGAGAAATCACCGATTCGAAGTGAACTTCGGTAATTTCCCGACTATCCTATCGTTTGGCTTCGAGTTTAGGAAAGTCCTAATGTTTATTTAAGTATTTCGATCTTGCCAATTTTAATTAATTAGGGCTTATATTTGTATGATAAAATCAAACAAATAGCTCTAGAAAGATGTGAGGGTTTATTGTCGTATCGGACGACTACCTCGGAATCCTAAGACCGGTTAGGGCTTAATTTGCAATGCAAATGCCTAACGAAGAGTTGAGGATTTATGTTGCACTAAGCAAGCTACCTCGAAATCCTATGGCTTTGTTGTTTTAATTCTAAGAAGATTTTCGTTGAAGTAGACTCAGGTTTTGTCGACGACGATGGCCGTGCTCGCCCACCATGCTCCAAGTTCCTTGTTGTTGCAGAGGTTTAGTTTTAGAAACCATAAATCGGGAGATGAGAAAAGTGTTTTGGTTTAGAGAAGTCTTAATTTTCCAAGTGTTCTTGTACGTTTTGATTAAAACAAATCTTAAAGTTGATTATAACGACACCGGTTAAGATCCCACGGTTCCATCCTTCCGCATCATTATTTTTATCGGATTCACTTAGTCCAGATGAATTTGCTAAACTCAACTGAATGAGTTCCACACTTTCATTTAGACCATGGGAAATCCCGTTAGCAACACGTAGGTTACATCATCCGAGGTATTCCCGATCATCCAACAGGACGTTTTAATTTAGTTGTAATTGTAGTTTTGTGTTCGTTTGTGATTAAATTTTGAGTTGTTTTATATTTTGAAATGTTGTGGCGGTGAGTTTTATCTTGCAATGACTTTTAACTTAATTTGGTTTCAGTTTTAGGACTATCCTAAAGGTGTGGGTTTTCATGCAACTCGTTGTTTTATCATGCAAGAAAAATAAAGTACATTTGCAAGAAAGTAAATTGTAAGAAAGTAAATTGCAAGAGAGCAAATTGCAATAAAAAATAAAAGCGTACCGGAGGGTCTTCCCGTCATCCCAAGCTGCACTTAAAACACAATTAGAATATTTAAGCAAGTTCCTAGGTAAAGCTAAGGGAAGGGTTATGGTTTTCTACCAAATTCCTAATCCTATAGCTAGTCAATTCCTATGACGTCTCAGGTTCTTTCGTGTTTTTTGTTTGAGGACGATTTTCTTCATCAAAGGACAATTAAGTCCAATTGTTCTTATAAATATCCTATCATATCGAGGAAGTGCTTAAGAAGAATCTTAAACATCTTTTTCAATATTTCTAGGATTGTTTTAAGTCCAAATGAATTTAATTATATAAATGAATCGATCGTCCGAGGTTTTCAAGTCTTGTTAACTCGCTCACAGTGAACTAGGACATTTGAATATCCTATGAGTGAGGTAACACTTCATTTGATGTTCCATTTAGGAGTTATAATAATCAAAGCTTTCAAGGGTAAATTAGTATTCAAATGATTTGATTTAAATTAAAGGGTTTAAATTTGGAATAGTGTTCAAGTTGCTTTACATTTATTTTGAATTCTTTATGTCTTAGGTGATGTTATATTTAATTCAACTTAATTTAATTGAGTTTTAATTTAGTTTAACATAGTTCAATTTAATTTAATTTGGTGTTTAATTAATTTGATTTGATTTAATTTAATTTAATTATTTAATTTAATTTAATTTAATTTAATTTAATTTAATTGTTTAATTTAATTTAATTATTTAATTTAATTTAATTTAATTTAATTTAATTTAATTTTAATTTAGTTTAATTTAATTTAATTTGATTTAATTTAATTTAATTTAATTATTAAATTTAATTTAATTTTAATTTAATTTATCTTTAATTTACTTTATTTTTAATTTTAATTGAAATTTCAAAAGAGTTTAATAATTTAATTAAGTCTTTTAATATTTTAAATTTGAGTTATCATTTTAATTAAAAATTGAGTATTGATGATATAATTAGTTTAGGGATTTTTAAATTAAAGAATAAATCTCTTCCTAATAAATATCCCTATTTTAATAATTCCAATTTATTATTCCTCCAAATTTAATCTATTATTTAATTAAAGTTTAATCACTTTAAAATTATTTAATGGGTTTCTACCCTTTAATTATTTAAATTTCAATCATCCAAATCAGATTAAGATCAAATATTTTACTTGTTGATTTTTTATTAAACCTAAAGTTTTAATTAAGGATTAAAGATTTTAATTACCATTTTACCCCTTAAGCTTAATAATTTCATAACTCACTAAATTGAACCCAAATGAACTTGAAATTTTTATGTGACTTCACTCATATGTCAATAAAGACATGAGAGGAGAAAATGTGATTTTTCTGTATTTAATTTATTTATATAATTATTTTTGGTGGAAAATAGAGATTTTCAAGGAAAATTTAATAACATGACCAAGGGAAAGTTTCTGTCCTTAAGAAAATTAGGGGACATTCCTAATGACTATAGAAGCACTTGGACCAATTTTGGTGATTTTTTGAATTATATTATTTTTATTATAATTATTTTAAGTTTTGGAGTGTTAATTAATTTAAAAATAAAATAAATGTTGAAAAATGGGTTTTATATTTTTCAAAAATCTCTCTGATATCAAGGAAACCAGAGAAATAAATTTTGCAATTTTCTGATTTTTCTATGATTTATTATAATTATTTTAGTGAAAATGCTAGAAAATACATTTTTTTAATTTTAAAATTACCCTAGGGCTTTAAAATTCAATATCTCACTAAATAGACCTAGGAAAAATGTGGGATTTGTTCCTAAGTGATTAAAATTCAAAATGTGACATTTTGGTGAATTTTATTATTTTTGTGATTTTTATTATTTTTTAATTATTAAAAATATTAAAATATTATTAAAAATCAACTTTTTTAGAAAATTGAAATTTTAATTTTCTTAGGTTTCCCTGATATCAGAGAGGCTCCAAAACCAATTTGGTGAATTTTTTAAAAGTATTTTAAAAGTTATGAATTTTTAAAGTTTAAAATGGCTAAGTGACTTAATCAACCCAATTAGTAGGGCTAACCAAGTCCAATTGACCTCAAATTTTTATGGTGGATTCCTCTGATCCTAAAGGTCAGTGGAGAATTGATTTCAAGTCAATTTAATGCCTGGTTAACTCTAATTAATTAAAGACCTATTTTGGGTGTTTAAGCCAATTAGGGTTGTTTTAAATGAACTAAGTCAAAACCTTTTTTTCCTAGGGTTCTCTGGTCATAAGGAACATCACCAAATTTTCCTAGAATTTATTTCACAACATGCTATTTACTGGAATTAAAATACTCAAAACAGATGACTCGAACTTGAAAAATCAAGAACTCCTCATAGGGATGGCCTCGACTTTGGAAAATTCAGGGAATGTTCCCAAATTCGGAGGCTTCAAAAGCCCTATGGTCTCATGCCATGGTGAATTGTATGCATGCATGGAGAATTAAAACAATGCAGAGAGTAAATAAATTATAAAAAATAAAATACTTGATGAAATTAAATGATTTCTTTTCCACATTATTCTCCTCCGTTCACCTGAGCAAGAGGGTATTTTTATTTTATTTTTGTGATTTTTCTACACGGAGATATGAATTTTTGAAGTTTAGGGAATTAAATAAATCGGAAAATACCCTATTTTTCTATTTATCCACGCGGCGCTAGCCGCATCCTCGGCAGCCTCCGAAAGACCACGCGGCGCGCTCCCATTCGACGCCGCCACCGAGCCGGCAGCCCGGGCCCCGCGGTTCTCGTACCGTCTCCCGGTCCGACGCGATCCTGACCATCCGTGCGCGCGTGTATTGAATGGACGGCATCCGTTCATCGTCCCCAAGTGTTCTCACCCGAGAGCCGTCCACACTAAATCCCTAAGATCTCACTCGATTCTCAATGGATTTTTACGTTCTTATACTCTATGGATTCGTCTTGAAGAGACGAACACATCTATACGGCTAACATGCATTGAAACTAAGGCATTTGAAATAGAGAATCTTCAGAAGCTCGGGATGAAGAGTTAGCTCATACCTTGGCTCGGAGAAGTGTGGCTTCAATCCGAGAGTTGTTGCACCTTCGATCGGGTCCTAGCAAGCTCCGGATGAAGTCTCCTGGTCGCGGTGAATTGTCCGGATATGATTTCGACCAAGCCCGATCACAAAGCTTGGAGGTCTGGAGCAACCGGGTGGCCTCGGAGATGGGGCTTTTGCTGGTGGACACCTTCTCTTGGTCCGGTGAAGGTGTAGAGCCAATCAATTTGGGAATTGGCTCACCTGTGGAGAAGTGTCCTGGTTTTGGGTGGAATTTCAACTACGAAATTGAGCTTACGAGAGGAGAAATGGCGGGGGATTTCACTGGGATCAAGTGCTCTAAGGATGGAGAAGGGTCCGGAACAATTTTGGCGTAGTTTTGGCAAGGTTTGTGCTTCTCTCCTCTCATGGCCGAGAGGGGTGGAGTTTAAATAGAGTGGTCGGGAGGCCTCCGGGGGAGTTAGGGCTTGGGATCAGCTGCTCTGGTGAGGAGAAGAACGACCATGGTGACCACTAGAGCGAGGGCGGCTCGGCAAGTGAGAATTTCAATGTTGGCT